>CM037996.1:721521-1199536 GCA_021234005.1 Nephelium lappaceum
GTTTGTTTATAAAAACATGAAATATATGTGAGTTAAACGAGCTTAGTAAGTGTCACAAAACTCTATTATGGTTTCTCTTTATAAAATAAACCTCCCTAAAGTTATTTAAACATATTTATAAATCTTTCCATGCTATGAAAATAAAGTTGGTTTTCCTGAAGTTCAATCTTTGAATTTATTATACTTTAATAAATTTCTATTATAAATAAAATCAAACTTTATAAATCTAATTTCGAAAAACGATTTTGAAATGTTTTTAAATTCTTTGTTTTAAATATAATAAGTGGCGGTAGTAAAACTCTAGAAAAATATCTGTATAAAAACAGTCAACCACCGTTAATCTGTATCATATGTACCTAGGTATGAGCAGAATGTACCATCGCTCAGGCCTCCACGGAAATATGAAATTACCTTCGCTTCAACCTCTGTCCGGTAAGGCGCTAGCTATATATACCCTAATTCATACATGACAACATACTAGTCGGACTAACTAACTCAGTCCCTCCGCTGTTAGTGATAGATACCCTGACACTGCCATGCACGGATTCGGGTACTCTAACAAAAAATCTCTGTAAATTTTGGACGAGACAACCCTTTTATGTAACAAGCCGATCATCCCCATCTTGGGCCCTGGCCTAAACCCTTAAGATTCAGATGCGATCGCTTGGTCACCTCCATCTTGGGCCTTTTGATGGGCATAGCCTAGGATTTGGGTAGTAGGTAATGTCCTCTGATCCATCTTTAACTTAATCATGTTTTGGAATATCTATCAAGTGTACCATAGGTTTATAAAAACATTTCTATTTCAATTACTTTCATATTTCACATTTCACATTCCTTTAAAGCTTTAGTAAATCATTTAGGAGGTTTCAATGACTTTATTTTCTTTAGCAAAAATTATTTTCAAACATTTCAATAAATAATTTTAAATATAAACATAAAATTTAAAATAGATGGAAATGTATTGATTCCAAATCGTTTCGGAAGGGACACTCACCTATTTCTTTAACTCGCCTCACTATGTGCAATTTAAACTTTCCTTTGTTTCACCATCACTTACATATTTTTGTATTCTACGTTTAGTCGATGTTACAATTACTATAACCAAACATATACTCTACCATTGGCATATTAACATGTGAACAACGTTTAGTTACATGGAGGTTCCGAACACCTTTCGTTCAACTTATAATAATCCCAATTATTCACATATACTTCCCATTTGAATTTCTTAATATTTAGGCATGTAAAACACATCGAACAAAGCCTAAATTCACACTAACGCATTAAATTAAATTTAAATTAGTCTCACCCTAGGTTGGCCGAAGCTTGACCACTTCTCACACCTTCGATCTCATTCAATTTTTCCTTCATAATTATGCTTAAAACACATAAATACGAGTGGAAAATGAGTCAAATTCATAAAACATCACCCTTGTGCAATTAAACAAGTTTAATCGTCGAGTAGCATTTAACATTCCAATGTATCCCTTCTCAACTTTATATTAATTCCATCACTAACACAAGCTATGAAATTATTCAAAACACCTAAAAATAATTATCTAACACTTTAAACTCAACATGATTGAAATATGGCAGCTTGGGTTTCCATATTTTTGCTTTTACTTTCAACATCACAACTCAATATTTAACACATTTACATGCATGAAAATCATTCAAATCACTCAAACTTAACTTGGACCATTGGAAATTCATCTTAACCATGACTTACATACAATACCACATCAACACTTCTTCAAGTTTCACACAAGAATTTACACTAAAATCACTTCCAATCTCATGGCAAAACAACTAGCATCCTAACCAACATCAATTCATGTTTAAATCAAAACTTCATCTCTACTAGTTTGCTTACCAATTTGTCCCCAACCTCTAGCCTTGCTTCCCCATAAGATTGAAGCCCCAAAACTCTAAATCCATGCATAAAAATCTCATTAGAATCATCCAAAACTCATATGACAGCACATAGTCAGTTTTTCACACATTCAAGTCATAAAAACTCAATCTTTACCACTCCAAATCACTTGATTTATTGAATAACCTCCCTGGACTTGTTTGCAACCCTTTGGAGGCTTAAAATCCACTAAAAATGGCTTGACAAGAGGTGAAATATAGCTGCTGTTCTGGTGATTTTTCTGCTGGACGAGTCCCCAGCAGTTTTTCTCTTTTTTTTTTTTCTTTCTTCTTCTGGCCGACTTTGATTCCGGTATGTTCTGCATTTTCCTACTGGTTCCCCACTTTATATACCTCATTTTAGTTAACTAATTGCCCTTCAAGTTTGGCATGTAATTATACTTCATGCCATTAATTTATTTCCACAATTTTATCATCTATTTCAATGTATTTCCATACTTTTTGTGTATCCAAAAATTTTCTTGTATATATCTCCAACCAATTAATTACTAATGTCATTTCTTTAAAATTTCATCAACCACATTTGTATCATATACTTTAATCAACCATCATATCATTTTTCGAATTGAAATCAATTCCGTGAATTCAATTTCACATGTATCCTTATATAATCTTTAGTTAATTCACTAAATCATACTCTTTGGTAAAAATTTCTTTATTACTAATTCTCATCATATACTTTATAAATCATCATATCGTTGTTTGGATTCGAATCTATTTCTAGTCCATACGGAAATTTCCGCTAGAATGCTTTTACATATCCGAAAAATTCAATCAATTTTATTATTTCATGAATGAGGGCATGTTTGTACAATTTTTTTACAATGCTTATACTTGTCATTTCCTTTATAACACTAAAATGGGGAGGATATATTACAAAAACAGCTCAAACAAGAAATGAGAAAACTTTATCTTTTGATGAAAATGCTCAAAATCAGTTACATAGACTCAACAATGTTGATATATGGATCTATTATTTCAAGAAACTATATAAGAGATGAAATTAAGCAATTATGGGCAAGGCATTTTGTTTCCGTCAGTGTTACAGATAATGTATACCAGATTACATAAATATATCTCGTTTTTTGAGGTACATAATTACTGCTTTTAAATCTAATAAGTGGTGTTCAGTATTATTTAAATTGTTACTTGTCATCGATATGATTTACAAGTTAATTAGGATTTATCACTTCAGTTTGGAAGCTGTCAGAAAATCTAATTTCTATATGAAAAGAATAAGTAGTGCAACATTTTATGATTTTGTGCTATGAAGATTATTTCTTAGAACTTATACGCTGAATTTTTATAAACTACTTATGATTCTTGTAGTTGATAGCCAGTATCATGGAGGAAAGCAGATGATGGGCTGAAATTGAGGGCTACAAGCTTGATGACTTATATTCCTTAATGCCATGATGCCATTGGATTTGTATAATTGACATAATGCATAATTTTAGTGACTGGCTAAGTTGTTCAAATATAATTAAACCAATATATGTGATTGTAGTATGAATGGTCGATAGAACCATTCTAGAAAAGTTCTTCGGCTTGTTTATTATTACTAGATTGTCATGGTTTCAGTGCCTGAAATATCTGAGAGGAGATCCCGAGCAAAACTTGTTATTACAAAAATAGTAATTAGCTTCACACAAGTACACCACTTGCCGAAGATGATGCAAGGATTTGCTCCAACCTTTTGATCAAAATTCAAAACTACAATATTATTTGTCCTAAGAAAAAAACAAATTATTGATGAATGAAACAACACAACACCTACTATGATGCAATGACAAGTTTTTCTCAAGATCTCCTCTCAAATACTTCAAACTTTGATACCAGGACAAGTAACAAACAATAACAAAAAGAACTTTTCTAGAAAGTTTTTTCCACCATTCTTATAATTCAAAATATACTTTGCACAAGGAAAATTAATACTACAATCCCACATTTGGTTTAGTTACAATTTTTGTACAATTTAGCCAATCACTAGACTTATGCATAATGACGTTGAGGAACTTATGCCACCTTGTATCCCTAGATATATATTAGTTTTGACATTCTTAGCCTTCAATTTCAGCCGATCATCTGCTTTCTCCATGGTACCAGGTATCAACTACAAGAATCATAAATAGTTTATAAAAAATTCAGAGTATAAGTTCTAAGAATTAATCTACATGGTACAACACCACAAAATGTTTCACTACTTATTCTTTTCACATTAGGAATTAGACCTTATGACTGCTTAAAAATTGAAGTGACAAATTCTAATTAACTTATAAATCACACAGCTGATAAATAGTATTTTAAATAATACCGAACCACTTATTAGATTGTAGAAGTAATAATTCTATGCCTTGAAATATATATTATATATATAAATAATCCATTATAAACTTTTCTAATATTGATGAAGACAAAACACTTTGCCAATAATAGCTTAATTTGATCTCCTACTTGTTTTCTTGAGGCATTGTTAAGAGCATATGTAACAAATTTTGAGGCATTAATTTTCATCGAACGATAAAGCTTTCTCATTTCTTTCTTCACCTATTCTACTCTACATTTGACCAGTAATGACTTTATATGCAAAATATTCTAAAAGCATAAGCAAATTATGAGCTTACCTTAGATTGGACGATCGGATTTAAATCGTTTTAGTGTCTGTAGAGTATCCTCTAACGTGGCTTTTCAACTTTATATTGAAATCATTTTCACTAGACTTATCGATCAAAACTATTTTTTCGTTATGGGTGCATAGTCGAGCTACACAAAAACTATAAAATTAGTTTCCACTTGTCAAAATCGAAATCAAATTAGTTTAATGAATCGCAAAATATAAAAGATCAACTGAATGTAAATTTTGTAACTATTTACTATTTCATTCATAGAATCTTTATTCAATGTTATCAAATATAGTAAGCAAGGAGTACTAGAAATTTCAAATATAACAACCAGAAGTTTATGAACCATAACTTGCGTATATTATTCGTTCTAAATAGTTAAAACAAAAATACAAAGCGCTAAATGTATGCATTGGATTCAGCAGAAATGATTCACTTATACTGTTGCAATTCAGATATTACTTTTGTATAACAAGTGAGCCTCTAACTAAAGCTATGAAGAAATTGACTTATGTCGAAACAACACAAGTAGTTAATGAACCTATTTGTTGGAATAAAAACAATAAATTAATTTTCATCAATGAACTTCTTATAAACTTTAAGATATCAGACAAATTTTTCCTAGAAAATAAGTAGAGAATAAAGTGACCTAAATCTTACATAAACGAAGGGGAAAAGAATAATAGAAGTGAAAATGAAACAATATTCAAATATATAGAATTTTGCTTTCAATTTACTTAAGCAAGCAATTTCTCTACTAAGTTTAATAGGAACATGTAATAACAAGATTATCTAAACAATTTTAATATAATTTTTCATGTTAAACTTATTGGTTTGGAGACAATTAATTAAATAAATTGAACAAAGAAAAACACTCAATCGAGTGGATAAAATCTTAGAAAAATTAACTTGAATAGCAAACAATATCAAACGAGGAAGACAGATGGCAATAGTGATTAAGAATATAAATAGTGGTACAATAAAAAGACAACTTTTTTATGATGCATTTTTACTCCTTTTTTCACTTTTTTCTTTTGAAATGGAAATTACATCCTCTATGCATATGTGAGATCACAGATTGAATCATCAAATTCGTAATCACTTGTTAGTTGATGAAAAAGGAGGGAGTATAGAATTCATCATCATGATCACATTTCGCAACTATTTCTTATCATTGTTTATAAAATGCTCATTCAATATTATGGACTAAGGTATAATAGAAATTAGAAGCATATAAGAAAGGAAGTTTGATCAATTATGGAAAACAAAAAAGCTTAAAGTATATCACATATGTAATTATAATAAGAAGCTAGATCAAGGATGAGAATGACATGAGAAAGTTGAGATGATTGAGTGATAAGCTTCTCACACTCAGACGTTGAGGTCATGAGTTCACATCATGTGCTTCTTCCTATTAAATTTCATTCTTACTTAAAATATAAATATTAAAAAAAAAAAATGTACATTATTGTAACACAAATGCGTGATTTGCTTAAATAGTTGCATTTCATGAAATCTCAAATAGCAAGTCCTTACGTGTGTTGCTAAGTACACTAAATATATGTCAACATGCATATACTACTAGAAGTGAGAAGATATAAGATGGTAAATATGTTAATACATTTTGCCATCAGACAAACCTACAATTAAAATTGTAAAGAAATTGACACTAAAATCTAAAAACATAAATAATATAATGAACCTATATCTTCCAATTCATGCACCATGGTTTTCATTTCATATTGATGAATTAAGATCAACAGGTTTTTCTCCTAATGAGGAGGGGAAATGAGCAAGAGTGGGATAGTTACATGAAGAATAATAGATTACTGCAAGATAAAATTAAAATGAGTTAGTTATAAAATCTTCTTTCAATTTACTTAAGTGTTCATTGTACTAATTTAAACGAACAAAATTTCTTTGATAGTGTTTTGAATTGAAGATTGACTTCCTAATCCTGTTTCACATTAAGTTACTAATTAAATGAAGCCTAGAGGTAAAATTAATGATATCATAATCTAGGTTACATATCTCAATTTAAATTTTGAGCCAAAGAAAATTCATACCTCATAATACTTATTAGGAGGTTCATGACCTATTTGGCTTTTAAAAAATAAAAATACAGTAGTCAGTTCCCAATGCAACTCAATGTAAAACCCATGGATAAAGATTATCACAAATTTAGAAATAACCTTCAATGTTGATCATAAAAATAATAGTAATCATAATAATAATAATCACCTTTTACAAGTAATATTTTTGTCTCAATGACAACCAACCAAATAAAAAACCCAATGTATAAAATTAATTAAAGAAAATTGAGTGATGATGAAATTACCCTTTCTTGTTTTCCTTTGAATTTTCCTTCGGTACAAGTTCTTATCTCAACTTGCCATCCATCTAGCAATTCGTATAGTTTGTCATCCACCAAATACTTCCCACTTTGATTTTGCTCAGGAGGCACTAAGAGGCTCAACCTCCAAATTAAGGAGCCTCCATTGGAACAATTTCAAGAGAAAGAGATTTTGGTTGACTCTCCATAAATGGTTTAAACTAAGAGGAAGTAGCAGCCGAAATAAAACGAAATAAAGAAAATTCAACCTTGAATGTTGGGATATGGTAACAATCTGTAGAACTTATGGATCATTATGATTAATGATGGAATTTTAAAAAGTTAATAATTTGGGGTGTACATACCATTTTAAAAGGGTGTAAATATCATCACTCATAGTACTATCTCTCCCAATCCTAGTGTCTCCCCCTTAACATGTTGGGCTTGATTCAACCCAATAATAAACTTCACATAGTTTTGACAAATGAAATTAAAGTTGGTTAAGTCAATTAAAAATGAGTGATGACATTTCCACCCATTAAAAGTGGTATGCACACACTTTTTGATGCGACCCAACCGGGATCTCTCTAAACTCTTATCTAGTAGGCATTGCTTGACACCCCAACAGATCTCTCCTAAACCCTATTAAGCAGGCTAAGAGAAATTCCCGGAGCGAACTCTTAAAACTTTCGCTTCTAACTCATTTACTCAACTTTCTTTACAAAACTACTTGGGTTGGTTTCGTTTTAAAAACTAAAATTTCATTTCAAGTTTCAAGTCCAAATCGTTTTAGAAAACCAAAATCTAGTAGCATAACGGCTACATTATTAACATTGCCAAAACCTGTAAAAGAAATTTATACTCCCAAAATAGTTCTCAAACACCACCAAACTTTTTTTGCCGCAAACATACATTTCCAAATCACAATTTCCATTTCGTCAAAACTAAAAGTATAAAGTTTACACAATTTACTTTAAAGAAACTACAACTTTCATCTTAAGAAAAAATATTTACCACTCATTTACAACTCAAAAATATATTTACAAATAACTTCTTTAAAGTCACAAAATATGCAAAATATCAACTATTCAGAAGCTTTGTCGTGTCATGCCCACCTATACTTCCGAAGGAGCTCTTTCTTTTCAGCCACCCACGACTATACCCGAGGAGGTTTTAATATAAAAACAGGAAAACTATGAGCTTTGGAAGGTCAGTGAGTATTTATAATTCTTTTTTAACTAAGGTCTTTAATTTCTAAAATACCTCAATAAAAATTTAAAAATAACTTTCTATTTCTTAAAATGCTCAAATATAAATCCCGTTTAAATGCAAAGCATTCATAGAGAATTTATAAAACTCATATGCATATTAAATTTTACAAAAAATTTGTAAATTATAAAACATACAACAATGCTAAACTAGTTCATTACTTGTAATCAAAATCTAAAATGCTTTTCTTTACTTGCTAATTTTCTTTTCTAAAAACACCATTTTTATCCCTAAAGGCTTTGACCACACGACGACTATCGAACACCGCTTGTTGTGGCAATGTCACGTGGCGATTTTAAACTGACACTAACCGTGATGCAATCTGAGACATCTCACGACTATATGTAGAATTCTACATTGCTAACCATAGCGTAAGATAATATCTCACATAAGTAGATGCGACATAACAGACTCGATTTCCCCCCAAGTTAGTGACGCATCCCCCCAGGACTTTGCCATATTAATGTGGGATATATCGATCAGGTCTAAATCTTAAATTGGAAATCTGAGGGTATACTCATGGCATTTGAAAACTTATTTTTGCTTTATCTTTCTAGTGCAATAAGCACAAAATCTCTTTTCTGAGTGCATTAAGCACTAAATCTCATTTTTAAGTGCCATAAGTATTAAAACTCATTTCTGAGTGCATTAAGCACTAAAACTCATTTCTTTAAGTGCAACAAGCACAAAAGAGCTTCGCTAAGTGCTAAAAAGCACAAAGTATCTCAACTTTTAAAATTATAAACTAGAGTTTTAAGCTCGAATCTCATAAAAACTTTTCTTTAAACTTTTCAAATACTAAATAAACTTTACAAAGCAATTGCAAACACTTATAAAATAAGATGTAGCACTCACTTGGATTCAAACTTAGTATAAGGAGCTTTAATTTCCTTACCATGCTCCGCTTGCTTCCTCCTCACCTACACATCACATTCTAGCTTAGAATACACAAAACTTAACTTCACAAAACTCACTACATTGCTTCTACCTCAATTAACCCATTAAAAGGGATATTTCTACTAAAAACTTCTCTTCTTGATTCTAACTTAATCAAGGCTTTCAAATTTCATTTTCTTTCCATAATTCTTACTTATTCTCACCTAGGAACACATCTATATACCTGAAATAATTTTTTGAAGCTTGAAACAAAAATCAATATTTCTAGACCCCCTTTTGGCCAAATATGATGTATGGAGCAATCCCTTGATTTACTTTCATCCATTTTTACTCCATTCATCTCGCTAACTCACACTTAGGTCAGTCCAAAAGTTAATTCGAAAAGAAACGGCCATCGGGTGATGGTTTCTAGTTAAAACGCCATTTTTTCGACACTAATTTAAGGACAACTTTTGCATTTTTTATTCCTAATATCAATTTGCTTCTCTTTAAGGTTATAGACACTCAGTTATACTTATTCAACTCATTTAAATACATAGATAAAGTGGTATTACCTAATAACCACCAATGCTCTTCATATAGGCTTTAAAATGCAAGTTGTCTAATTTGGTTTCTAACATTTTCATAGGTTTTTCTAGCATAAAATTAATATAGACTCATACTTAAAACCCTTAGATTTCATTAGAATCCTACACCCCTCACTATGGCCTTGTATAGCCTAACACACACGAAGTTCAGTTTATTCAAGTTTTTTATGCTAAATCACTTAGGCATTTCATCAAACACTTAATCTGTAACACATTTCATTGAAATCAAACTCAACTCAAACTTAGGGTTTCTCCTATATAAACCCTAGCTTATCAAACTTGAATGGCTTTACATGATTTACTCTTGCTTTATGTCTCTAAATGCTCAACTCATAACATAAATGAAAACCTCCATCAAATTACAACTCAACTTCGACACAAACTTCAAGATTAACTATCATTCAACCAAGTTCAAAGTCATGAAACTTACCTATTTTTGGCTTGATTCTTTCTCTAAACTTGTTTCTCTAACTTAGGATAGCTTCAAGTCTTAGATTGGAGCTTGAAAATTGATTGAAATCACTTGTTTCTCTTCTCCCTTAACTTGGCCAAACACACACCCTCACTTTTTCTTTGTTTCTCACGTGAAAATGGCTAAGTATTTGGGAATCAAGCACTATATATACTTTCATCTTTTTCAAAATGACAATTGTGTCCTTGAAAATTTGATTTTTATTCTTCAACTTTGCTTAATAGAATTTGACCCCTAATAGGAAAACTTACTTCAAGTTGGTCCCTTTTCACACTTAATAATCACTTAAGGCCATTTACCCATTTACCCTTCTATTTATTCTCCAATTGAGTTTAATGAATTTCTAAAAATTTTCTACATTCTTTGGGTATTTTTATTAATCATTTAGGGTCTCAAAAATATCACTTATGGACTATTTATAAGGAAACCATAAATAGAATTGGGGGCTTACAATTTCACCCCTACTTATAAAAATTTTGTCCTCGAAGTTTAAATTACATGTTTGGCTAAAAAAGATACGGATATTAGGTACGCATTTGCTCCTCATGCTCCCATGTAGCTTCCTCTGATCCATGATTCCTCCATAACACTTTCACTAATGGAATGACCTTGCTATGCAACACTTGATCTTTTCGATCTAAAATCTTCATTGGTTGCTCTTCGTAGGTCAAATTCTCCTTAAGTTGCACCAATTGTTCTCTCAATATGTGTGAAGGATCGGTTACAGACTTACGAAGCATGGAAACATGGAAGACATCATAAATGTTGGCTAACTTTGGTGGTAACCTCAAGCGGTATGCCACTTCACTGACTCTCTCCATAATCTCGTATATGGCCCAATATATCGCGGACTCAATTTCCCTTACTTTCTAAACCTCAATACTCATTTCCATGGTGAGATGCGCAAGAACACTTTATCACCCACTTAAAATTCTAAATCTCTTCTTTGATTGTCTGCATATCTTTTCTGCCTATTAATTGCTATCTTCAACTTGTCTTTAATCACATTGATCTTCTGTGTTGTGACTTGGACAATCTCTAGGCCAAATAGCTTTCTCTCACCCATCTTATCCTAACAAATTAGGGTTCTACATTTTCTGTCATACAACGCTTCATATGGCTCCATGCCAATACTAGATCGATAGTTGTTGTTATAGGCAAACTCTATTAAAGGTAAGTGGGTATCCCAGCTCCCTTTAAACTCCATAACACAAGCTCTTAACATATCTTTAAGGGTCTGGATTGTTCTCTCAAATTGACCATCTGTTTGTGGGTGAAAGGCCATACTAAAGTTAAATCTAGTGCATAGTGCTTCTTGTAGCTTCGGCTAGAATCTGGAGGTAAATCGTGGGTCTTTATATGATACAATGGTTACTGGTGAGCCATGCAGTCTCACGATCTCATCTACGTACAATTAAGCCAACTTTTCGAGGGAATAAGTATTCTTGATGGCTAGGAAGAAAGCGGACTTCGTCAATCTGTCAACTATCACCCAAATAGCATCATGCCCGCTCTGAGTCTGTGGAAGCCCAACCACAAAATTCATTGTAATTCTCTCCCATTTCCACTTAGGAATATGTATAGGCTGTAATAAACCTACTGGTTTCTAGTCCTTTGCTTTAATTTGCTGACAAGTTAGACATCTAAATACGAACTCTGTTTATCTTTCTTTATTCCTCTCCATCAGTAATGGTCTTTCAGAGTCCAATACATCTTAGAACTCTTTGGATGCATGGCATACGCTGATGAATGTGTCTCTTCCATGATCTCTTTCTTTAGATCCCTCATATCGGGTTCACATAACCTTTATCCCATAACCACTGTCCCATTATCTCTTATTTAGAAGTCACTTTGATGCCCAACTTCTATCTCACCTCTTAGCTTCATCAAGTATGTATCCTGAATATGAAGTTCTCTCACTTGATCTACTAATACTGGACGGACATGAAATGTTGTTAGTAAGGCTCCCGAGTCTATCGTCTCCTATTTAACACCCATGGATTGCAACTCTAACATAAGCAAATACTCTGCCTTCAGCTAGGCTAATAAACTTGTGAACTTACTGCTCAACACATCCGTTACCACATTCGCTTTACTAGGGTGATACTCAATTGTGCAATCATAATCCTTTATGAGATCTATCCATCTTCTTTGTCTCATATTGAGCTTCTTCTGTGTAAACAGGTACAGTAGACTCTTGTGATCTGTGAAGATCATACAGAGTACTCCATATAAATAGTGCCTTCATATCCTTAAAACAAATACTACAACTGCTAATTCAAGGTCGTGTGTTGGATAATTCTGCTCATGTTTTCTCAACTGTCGAGATGCATAAGCTATCACTCTATCGTTCTGCATCAATACACAATCTAGATCTTGTTTGGAGGCATAATAATAAACCATAAATCTATCATCCCCTGATTGAAGAGTAAATACAAGTGATGAGGTTAATCTCATCTTCAACTCATCAAAACTGCCCTGGCACTCATCTGACCATACAAACTTCTCTTATTTCCTTGTCAATCTTGTTAAATGAGCAACTATCTTCGAAAATCCTTCCATGAACTTTCTGTAATATCAAATTAATCCCAAGAAACTCCTAACTTCTGTCACGTTCGCGGGTGGCTTCCAATTCATTATAGCTTCTATTTTTTTGGGGATCTATTGGTATTTCTTCTACTGATACTACATGACCTAAAAATGTTATCCTATCCAGTCAAACTGACATTTACTAAATTTAGCATACTATTGGTGCTCCCTTAAAGTCTATAATATAACTTTAAGGTGCTCAGCGTGATCCTCTTGGCTATCTGAATACACCAAAATGTTATCTATAAAAACAATTACAAACTTGATCTAAGTATAGCTTGAAGACTCTGTTCATTAAATCCATAAAAGCTGCTGGGACATTCGTCAATCCAGATGGCATCACTAAGAACTCAAAATGCCCTGTAGCGAGTCCTAAAAGTCGTCTTAGGGACATCTTCCCTGCAGATCTTCAACTGATGGTACCCTGACCTTAAGTCAATATTTGAAAACCACTTGGCTCCCTGAAGTTGATCAAATAGATCATCAATCCTTAGTAACGGATCCTGATTCTTGATGGTGACAACTGTCTGTAATCTATACATAACCTGAGGCTCCTATCTTTCTTCTTTACAAATAATACTGAGGCTCCCCAAGGTAAAGTACTCGACTTAATGAATCCCGTACTCACTAATTCTTCCATATGGACCTTTAGCTCTTTCAACTTTGCTGGTGCCATTCGATATGACGTTATGGAAATGGACTCTGTACCAGAAGCTAACTCTATCTCAAACTTTATCTCTCTATTTGGTGGTAGCCTTGTAAGGTCCCCTAGGAAGACATCTAGGGAACTCTCCTCTCTGTTCCACTACCCCTACTAGTCTGCCCTGGTGTGGTAATCCTGCCATCTGATTTATTCGATACAGTTACATTTGGGCAGTCTTTCATAAAATGACCCTACTAACCACACTTGTAACATCCAGTGCTACCCTACGAAACATTTGCTTGGATGATTTCTGCCATATTTTAGGCAGGACAGGTCGTGTCCTCCTAGCTCTCTCTGGTGCTTCTAGACCTAATTAATTGCTTCATTGAAGTTTGACTATTCTAGGCCCCCTGACTCTGCCTCCTGCTCTCTATCCAGGAAAATTTCTCCCCACTCTTGGCAGTTTTACTAGATCTTCCTAGTGGATACCTATCTAGCTGCATTTTTTGTTGAACTTCTTCGGCTAGGGAATGGTCTCTATGCTCCTCTCAACTCTGATAGCTGCCTCTAACAACTCCCCATACCGTGTATGCGCAGAAGATGCCACATAAGTCTTAATTCATGGGTTGAGGCCTGACATGAATTTGTTCATTTTCTGCTCTTCATCATCAATGATGGATGGAACAAGGTGACCCTACTCCGAAAACCTTTTCTCATAATCCGCTATTAAAAGGTTGCCCTACTCTAACTTGAAGAATTTTTAAATCTTGGCCTCTTTATAGCTTCTAGGGTAAAACTTCTCTAAGAATTCTCTCTTGAAAACATCCCATGATACCCCATGAGCTTGCCTCCTCTTAAGTGCATTCCACCAATCTTTTGCCCTATCTTTAAGTATGAAGGCTAAATATGTGACCATCTGGTCCTTTCAGCAACGCATGACTTGAAAAATTTCTTCATTTAACTCTAACCATGACAAGCGCTCGTTTTGGCTCTCTTGTGCCATCATACGGCTTCGCACCCAATTTTCGTGCGTGCTCTATAGAAGCTATCGACTCACGTGGCTGATGAAAGGTTGTTGCCAACACTTGGGCCATCTATTCTGTGTTCACTCGTGCACCACCTGGCCCTTCTGGTTGTGATGGTTCTGCTTGGGGCCGACTCTCTAGCATGTTAATAGACTCATCAATATGCTCCTCCTCATGTGTGGATGTCTCTACGGCTACCCTCCTTGTTCTTGGACGATCACGACGATGCATGCTTCTGTAAAATTCAAATATGAATAAGTGGTCATGAAAAGCACGAAAACAACTTTAAAGCTTTCTAAAATCTTTCTTAAAACTCTACAAAACTCGAGTTCTAATACCAATTTGACGCGACCCAACCCGAGTCTCTCTAAACTCTTATCCGGTAGGCCTCATCTACACCCCAATGGATCCTTCCTAAACCCCATAGGCGGGCTAAGATAAATTGGATGAGCGAACCCTTAAAACTTTCTATTCTAACTCATTTACTAAACTTTTTTTATAAAACTAGTTGGGTTAGTTTCGTTTTGAAAAATAAAATTTCATTTCAAGTTTGAATTCCAAATCGTTTTATAAAACCAAAATCTAGTACCATAACGACTGCATTATTAACATTGCTAAAAGCTGTAAAAGAAATTTACGCTCCCAAAATAGTTTTCAAACACCACCCAACTTCTTTTACCACAAACATGCATTTCCAAATCACAATTTCCATTTCGTCAAAACTAAAAGCATAAACTTTGCACAATTTACTTTAAAGAAACTACAACTTTCATCTCAAGAAAAAGTATTTACCAATAATTTATAACTCAAAAATATATTTACAAACAACTTCTTTAAAGTACAAAATATGCAAAATATCAACTATTCATAAGTTTTGCCGCGTCATGCCCATCTATACTTCCGGAAAAGCTCTTTTTTCTCAGGCTACTCACGTCTATACTTGTGGAGGTTTTAATACAAAAACAAGAAAACTATGAGCTTTAGAAGCTCAGTGAGTGCTTATAATTCTTTTTCAACTAAGGTATTTAATTTCTAAAATATCTCCTCAAAACATTTAAAAATAACTTTCTATTTCTTGAAATGCTCAAATATAAATATCACTTAAATGTAAAGCATTCATAGAGAATTTATAAAACTCATATGCATATAAAATTTCATAGAAAGCTAGTAACTTATGAAGCATACAACAATGATAAACAAGTTCATCACTTGTAATCAAAATCTAAAATGCTTTTCTTTACTTGCTAACTTTCTTTTCTAAAAAGAACCATTCGTATACCTAAAGGCTCTGACCACACGGCGACTAACTAACACCGCTCCTTGTGGCAATATCACGTGGTGATTTTGAACTGACACCAATCGCGACGCTATTTGAGACATCTCATGACTATGTGCAAAATTTACATTGCTAACCATAATGTAAGATAATATCCCACATAAATAGAGATAACACAACAGACTCAATTTTTCCTCAAGTTAGCGATGCATTTTTCTAGGACTTTGACATACTAATGTGGGATATACTGGCCGGGTCTAAATCTTAAATCTGAAATCTGAAGGTATACTCATGGTCTTTGAAAACTTATTTATGCTTTATCTTTCTAGTGCAATAAGTACAAAATCTCTTTTCTGAGTGCATTAAGCACTCAATCTCATTTCTAAGTGTCATAAGCACCAAAACTCATTTCTGAGTGCATTAAACTCATTTCTTTTAAGTGCAACAAGCACAAAAGAGTTTTACTAAGTGCAAAAAGCACGAAGTATCTCAACTTTTAAAATTATAAACTAGAGCTTTTAAGCTCGAATCTCATAAAAACTTTTCTTTAAAATTTTCAAATACTAAATAAACTTCACAAAGTAATTACAAACACTTGTAAAATATGGTGTAGCACTCACTTGGATTCAAACTTCGTATAAGGAGCTTTAATGGCCTTGTCGTGCTCCGCTTGCTTCCTCCTCACCTACTCATCACATTCTAGCTTCGAATACACATAATTTAACTTCACAAAACTCACTACGTTGCTTCTAACTCAACTAACCCATTAAAAGAGATTTTTCTTCTAAAAACTTCTCTTCTTGGTTTTAACTTAACCAAGGCTTTCAAATTCCATTTTCTTTCCATAATTCTTACTTATTCTCACCTAGGAACACATCCATATACCCGAAATAATTTTTTGAAGCTTGAAACAAAAATAAATATTTCTAGACCCCTTTTTGCCGAATATGATGTAGGGAGCAATCCCTTAATTTTCTTTCATTTATGTTTGCTCCATTCATTTTCCTAACTCACACTTAGGTCAGTTCAAAAGTCAATTCGAAAAGAAAAGGTCATCTGGTGATGGTTTCTAGTTGAAACGTCATTTTTTCGATAATAATTTAAGGGCAACTTTTGCATTTTTCATTTCTAACATCAATTCTCTTCTCCTTAAGGTCATACAAATTCAGTTATACTTATTCAACTCATTTAAACATATAGATAAGGTGGAATTACCTGATGACCACCAATGCTCTTCATATAGGCTTTACATTGCAAATTGTCTAATTTGTTTTCTAACATTTTCATAGATTTTTCTAGCATGAAATCAACATAGAATCATGCTTAAAACCCTTACATTTCATTGGAATCCTGCACCCCTCACTATGGCCTTGTATGGCCTAACACATACCAAGTTTATTTCATTCAAGTTTTTCATGTTAAATCACTTAGGTATTTCATCAAATACTTAATCTATAACACATTTAATTGAAATCAAACTCAACTCAAACTTAGGGTTTCTTCCATATAAACCCTAGCTTATCAAACTTGAATGGCTCTACATGATTTACTCTTACTTTATGTCTCTAAATGCTCAACTCATAATATAAATGAAAACCCCCATCAAATTACAACTCAATTTGAACACAGACATCAGGATTAACTATCATTCAACCAAGTTCAAAGTCATCAAACTTACCTCTTTTTGGGTTGATTCTTTCTCTAAACTTGATTCTCTAGCTTAGGATAGTTTGAAGTCTTGGATTGGAGCTTGAAAATTGATTGAAATCACTTGTTTTCCGTTTCCCTTAACTTGGCCGAACACACACCCTCACTCTCTCTTTGTTTCTCACATGAAAATGGCTAAGTGTTTAGGAATAAAATGGCTAAGTGTTTAGGAATCAAACACTATATATACTTTCATCTTTTTCAAAATGACAATTGTGTCCTTGAAATTTTGATTTTTGTCCTTCAATTTTGCTTAATTCTAACTTAACCCCTAATAGGAAAACTTACTTCAAATTGGTCCTTTATCACATTTAATAATCACTTAAGACCATTTACCCTTTTATCCTTCTATTTATTCTTCAATTGAGTTCAATCAATTTCTAAAAATTTCCTACATTCTTTGGGCATTTTCATTAATCATTTAGGGTTTCAAAATATCACTTAAAAACTATTACTAGTGAAACCATAAATAGAATTAGGGGCTTACACCTTTTGTTTTCACACCCAATAAAAAATCTAAAGTTTTCCTAATTTGTTTTTAAACTCCACTTAATATCAAAGCTACCATTTTCTCTTAATCTTATTGTACAAATTTTTGTAAATACACCACATTAAAATCTATTGTATTATTTTACTCTCGCAATCCCTAATTTCTTAGTTATATATATTATAAGACTTGCATAAATGATCATCAGCTAATTTTATGGAAACCTAAGTAATATTTTTTTTTTTTACAATGAATTGTGAGTGTCAATTTAGATCTTTAGTTTTTGGATGATTTGAAACATAACCTTTTCCTTGTTTGCTGAAATGATGAAGAAATTGGAATAAAGTAGTGATCTTTTAATTTGATTTGTGAGAAAAACTGACAAGAGAATAGAAAATGCTGATGTTGTAACTAATATTTGATGATATTTTTCATGATTAAATTAGGATTGTATGAATGATAAGGGGTTTTTTAATTTTTGATGGAGAAAAGATAGGGTTTGAAAGAGTAACAAAAAGAAAAATCAGAATTTGAAAGAGCAAAAAGGATTTATGATATAAATGATATTTTAATTAATAATTTGTAGGTATACTTATAAAATATTTATCCTTTTAGTAATGTTACTCAAGGGTAATATTGTATATTAAAAAAATGATAATTTGGGGTGTGCATACAATTTTTTATGGGTCAAAATATTGCCATTGTTGTAGTAATTGATTTGGGCCCAATTATGAGAAACTTTTTCAATGATAAACTCTTCGGCTCTGTTTGATACATGGGATAAGATTGGATTATTTATATGGTATTGATTGGAAGAGATTGGATTGGATTGATTCAAATGTTTTCCCATGTTTAATGAAACTAGGTTAGGATAAGATTTAAATGAAATTTTCTAGATATATTCAATAATAAATTTAACCATAAATGAAATAAGGGAAATTATCATTTTACCCCTTGGATTTGAAAATAATGTCAAACCACCCCTAGTATTGAAAATAATAGCTAAAATGACCCAACAGTTATATGGCTAATTGATTCCGTCACTGAACTAACAATTCCGTTAATTGGAAGGGTATAAAGGTAGTTGAGGGTTAAACTGGCAAATGAATTCCTGTTGAATGGCAATACATATTTTCTTAAATATAAAAATAAATAAATAAATCACAACCACTCATGTTTGATAGGTGGTTTAAATTGCAAAAGCAAAAGAAACACTAGCTTTTTCCCAAAATCACTTTCCATACCAGTCCATGCCCCTCCCTTATGGACCTTACATCTTTGAGCCAAAAAAACCTTACAACCTCCTCTTCATAGACATTTGATGTTGTTCATCGACCATGTTTGCTGCTTTTAACCCTTAGAACGTTGTTTGAAGAAGGCTAGACTTTGTGGGAGCAAGTGTTGTTGGTCGAAAAAAACAAGGTGAGGTTTTTCTACTTCTTTTTTCTACTTCGTACATGGGTTGTGTTGTTTGAACATGCATACAAGGATGATGGTTGTAGACCTTGATTTCTATGTCTGTCAGTGTTTGATTTATGGTTTAGGGTTTAAAACAAATTTGGGGGTTTTGCATCTTTTGCCACAGACTGTATATGGGGTTGGACGGTGGTGTATGTTTACGAAAAAATGACTTGGTTCGGTTGTAGTTATACATATAAGAACAATAGTATGTGTTGTTGTTAGTTCAGCTTATGTTGTGACTTGTACTTTGGTTTTGACTTATAACAACGTAAAAAAGATGTGGTTCAATTTATGGAAAAGTGACTTAGTGACTTCATGTCTTTTCACTCAATTCTATTGAAACTTTTGAATTATATATATTTGTGCTGTTATCAGTTGCCTAGCAGAGTAGTAGTATATTAAATGGCAAAGTGCTTGAAACTTTTAAATTATTTATGTTTATGTTCTTGTCAGTTTTCTAGCAGAACAACAATAAATTGAATGAGCAGAGTGCAAAATTTGTTCTCATTTTACATTGCAAGGTTCTTACTTTAGCATTCGTATGAACCACTATACTAGACAAATATTATCAATGATACTAACTATTTGTAATCTTATAGATTAGGAACAACATCCACATTATGATTTTTTGTCAATACTTCGAATTCTTCATTCATAACAGTCTGCCAATGTGAATACTTTTTCACTCTTGAATAGGATTTTGAAACAACAATGGATGATAAAATGGTCATTAAAGACAAGTGATCAGGAGGTTTAATATGTCTAATGGATCTTTATAATGGTGCTACATTGTTACATTGATTGCCATAGGTGGTTATTAGTTACCAATGTTCCAAAAATTAGTCAATTTTTTATTGGTTAATCGGTGACTAACATCGTGCAAGTCCGATAACCCTCTTATCAAAGATCCTATTTGCTGGAGGTGAGTGACCGATCAAAAATCACCCCTGAACACCACCAAAAAACATGGTTCCAATCAACTAAACATCCAAAAAAAAAAAAAAAAACCATAGAGACAACGGTGAATAAGAGTGAGAGACGGGCAGGTACGGTGTCGCCACGTGGGTGGATAAGGCAGCAGTCATGGTCATCATCTTTGTTGTTCATTGTCATCACCCTCATTGTGTACCTAAATGAAAGAAAATGAGAAGAGGAAAAAAAAGAAGGGAAGAAGAAGAAGAAGAAGAAGAAGAAGAAGAAGAAGAAGTCTGGTGGTTTTAAAAGGAGAGAGATAGAGGGGGTGGAGCAACGCTGAAACATAAAGGGTTTGAGTATAAGTTTATATATATCATGACAAATTACACAAACCTCCACTAAGATTTGACAAAATTGTACCAATATCTGAGTTTTAGCCCCTGATGTTTAAAGAAATATCAGTTTACGTCATCAGATTTCAAAAAATAGTAATTTTCCCCCAAAACAATATTTGCCAATTATCGCCAAATAACCGATAAATCACTAATCGTTACCTTGATTGTCGATAAGCA
The DNA here is from genome assembly GCA_021234005.1 of Nephelium lappaceum. Lineage (NCBI taxonomy): Eukaryota > Viridiplantae > Streptophyta > Magnoliopsida > Sapindales > Sapindaceae > Nephelium > Nephelium lappaceum. The sequence goes on from CM037996.1 coordinate 742,310, forward strand.
AGTAGCGAACTTTGGAACTATGCTAATTATGGAGTAAGATCAGGAGAAGAAAAAATTTCTTAAGGAGAAATTTGTTTCAAGATTGTTAGTCGTGCCTCCTTATTGCCATGCTACCCATGGATTAAATGTGACATTATATGTAACATTCTCAAAGCTATGTAAATAATTATATGAAGATAAAACAATAATAGCAATAGTATTTTGAAATACATATATATATATATATATGTATATGTGTGTGTAGGTTGGGCTATATTAACTTGAGATTTTGACTTAAAAAATGACTTCAATATCTATTCATCCATTTTCACCCTATCCAAAACCAGTTATCCATATTGAGTTCATTTACTCCTTTCTTCTATAGTTTATGTGAAATAAATGGATGAATGTTGAAATCAATTTTTTAAGTCAATTTTAAATTGGCCTAGTGCTATATATAAATATATATAGAGAGAGAGAGAGAAAGTGTGTGCGTGTGTGTGTGTGTGTGTGTGTGTGTTTTTTTTTTTTTTTTTTAATAATCAGGACCCTCTAATTTCAAAAAGTTAGAGAAAACTAATCAAATTCATGGATTATATTCTTTCTTCTAAAAACAAATTCTCTCTTTTATTTAATTCAAATGGAATGAATGAATTTGATTGACTTTCCCTAACCTTTTAGAGTTAGAAAATCCTGATTATAAATATATATATATGCATATATATATATATATATAAAGAGAGAGCAAAAACAACATTTCGAGAAATGTAAGTATGACGAGCTATGAAGTTATAACAAAAAAATCCTTTACAATTAATGCATATCCATGGAATGCACATCTAGCTGATTGCATGGTAAACTTTATTCTTGTTTGTTGGAGGAATATGAGCTTACCAAACACACGCTAAACTACATAACTAAGTAAAATCGGAAAGTTTATCATATTAAACAAACCAATATGTGATGAGGACTCTTAGGATAATTAAATGATGGCGAAAGTTTAATTGAATGCATAGTTGTAGACAAAGCTTCCACTAAAAATGGGAAGCCACTAATGCCTCAAAAACCAAATTTCGAGTAACATATAAGAGGTGTCGATTTTTTATTTCGGCAAATCCAATCTGTTGAGGAGGATTTGTGCAGAAGTTTTGAGAAATATTGATCCCCTCAATCTGAAGTTAAATGCATTAGGTATGATTCACCTCCAACTTTAGTTTAACTTGTTTCTATAACACATATTAGATCAATCATACATATTGATAATTGATTTCAATCTTGTTAATTAGTACAGTAAATAAAAAATAAAAAATAAAAAGCCAAGTTGTTTGATTGAGTGAAATGTGTATGAAAAGTGAAAAAGAGGGTTGCATAATTTAATTTTTATCTTATTTTTTGACTTCTTTATATGGGTATTCAAAGTTTAATCATTTCAATATAGTTTAACACTATATTGTTACATATTTTATTTTTCAATTTAATATGCATTCAAATGGATAAAGGATGGTTAAGATTTTTTATGTTAATATCTTGAACTCAACCAATAAGGAAAAAGGATTTAAACTTTCAATTAGCGGCAACTTCTTTTGTCCCTTTTGAACTTTTAGAGTGACAAAATGATATAGAAAGGGAGCCAAAAACTTTGTTAAGATTACGAAAAAACATGCAAGAAATTCTAATTTCTTTCCTTGCCCTTACAAAAAATGCATTAACCATGTTCAAAACTACCTGTGCTCATTAATGAGATGGATTATATATATATATATAGTGTTTTTAGCATCAGTGCCTCCTAACTTTAAAAAGTTAGGATGAACCAATCAAATTTATCCATTGCACTATCTCTCCTAAAACAAATTCTTTCTCCTATTTAATTTAAATGCAATAGATAAATTTGATTGGTCTGTACTAACTTTTTAAAGTTATGAAACACTGATGGTAGAATTACTATAAATATATGTACACACACACACACATATGTATGTATGTATGTATGTACAACAAAAACAACATTTCTAGCAATGTTAGTAAGTACAACGAGCTATAAAGTAATAATGAAGAAAACCTTTACAAATAAATGTGTATCCATAGAATGCATGTCTAGTTGATTGCATAGGAAACTTTATTCTTATTTGTTGGAGGAATATGAGCTTACCAAACACACCCTAAACTATATAACAAAGTAAAATTGGGAAGTTTATCATACAAACCAATATATGGTGAGTGCTCTTACGATATTTAAATGATGGCGAGAGTTAATTGAATGCACAATTTTAGACAAAGTTTCCACCAAAAATGAGAAGGCACTAATGCCTCAAAAAGCAAAGTTCAATTAACATCCAAGAGATGTTGATTTTTAATTTGGGCAAACACAATCTGTTGAGGCGAATTTGTACAGAAGTTTTGAGAAATATTGATTCTCTCAATTTGAAGTTAAACGTATTAGGTATGATTGGCATCCAAAATCATATCTTAATATTTCGATAGATGCAAATTGATCATTTACATAAGCATGAAAACGTTTGAAGGCATCAAAGGCATTAGATTTTTCACGTGTCAACCTCAAGTCGTAAATACTATAGTTGGACCATTTTCTATTAACTTAAACTTTTGGGTTTGATGGTAACTAACATGATATCAGAGCTTAAAGGTTTCTGGTTCAAACTCTCTCTCCCTTCTTTAACTTGAATTCTTGTTACCCATGTTACACAATAGGAGTCGTTTAACATATGACCGACATTTGTCATCTGTTCACGTTACAAGTGAGGGGGCATATCACATGTCTGCTGGGATTTTTTTTTATTTCTTATTGTGGGCTTCCATATTAAATAATAATTATATTATAGGCTATCAATTTTAATAGAGCCAATTAAGTAATCTATTAATTAGGTTCTACAAATATCTATTGGATATGAGCTTTAGTATGTAGAAACTCAATACTAATTAATTAGGGTTAATAGAAATCTAATTAGGTTAGTATATAAAGACTATTATAAAGGGTTACGGTCCTCAAGTCCAATCAACATATGTAATATTTTTCTCTCTTTCTCCTTCCCCATTCAAAAAGAAAACTACAAAGCATACTAAGGTAATTTGATTGTGAAAGAATCAATCATTCCCAAATTTATCAATATGGATTCAAATATGTCTTCTTTACAACAATTCTTAATGGTTATCAATATGAATTGGTTTTAATGATGTTGTGATGATGTGTATGTTGATGATTTGATTAAGTTTTTAATATGGATTTTTATATGTGATTTAAGTGGAATCTTATGGTACCAAAAATAAGTGTAAACTATATGGAAATCGTTGGATTTGGTGCGTTAGGGTTTTGTTGGAATAACCATTAAATTGATTGAATTGGTTTAAGTGAATTTTGGTGCACACCAAGTGTTTGATGAAATGCTTGAAAGAAACAAAATGCAAAAATAGAATGAAATGGATTGTTTATGTATTAGACTATGTAAAAGCATATTGAGGGAAGTATGGAACCAAAGCCAATTGACGATATTAAGCATGATTTTATGTTGAAAATGTGATAAGGAAACCTATAAAAAGTTTATAAGATTAGTTGAAAAGCTTATAAGAATAGTAGAAATCAATTTAAGTAACTTGTCTTTTTATGACTTTAGGTGAAGGGCATTGATGGACATTATGTAATACCATCTCATGTTATATGTTTTCATGCATTAAATAAGTATGTTTGAGTATGTATGACATTAAGGAAAGTAGAAGTAAGATTTTAGAATGAAAATTGTGAAAATGGCATTGAAAAAGTGATGAAAAAAGTTGGTTTTTCCTAGTTTTCGCCACCCGTTTGTTGGAATTTTTTAGAACCATTTTACGGGTGATCTAAATACTAGTTAGGGAGATGAATGGAGCAAAAATAAGGCCAAGAGCAGCCCTAGAATGGGCTGTGAACAGTTCTCGGCCTAAAGGGGTACCAAAATTTTGATTTTTCGTTTCGGGCTTTAGAAAATTATTTGGGACATATTAGGATGCTTCTAGGGGTATATAAGTAAGGCCCATGAAAAGAAAACGGAATTTTAAGGCTTCAGTTAAGGTGAAATTAAGTAGGGAAGTAAGTTGGTAAAATAGTTTTTAAGTGAATTGATTGAGTTCTAAGCTATGTATTGAGTTTTATGTGATTAAGTTTAGCTTATTTTAAGCAAGAATATGATGTGTAGGTGAAGGGCAAGCTACTGGAATGAATGAAGGCTATTGAAGCTCATTTAAGGAAACGTGAACCAAGGTGAGTGACACACTTGATTTTGAAGTATTTTCAATTTGATTTGGAAATTTTAAGCATATGTTTTATGGTGAGTGCTACACTTAATTTTAAAGGTAATGAATAATATCTTCATTCATTATAAGAGTCTATAATGTTGAAGCTTATATTGTTTTTAGTTTGACGTCGTTTTCTTATGCTAAAGATATGCAAATTTTTTTTAAGGAAGTTTATAAACCAGAAAACTCTGCTAGATGTGTTCAACTTGAATTAGGATTATTTGAATATAGTTGAGGAAAGTTGTCAATCCAAGACTATTATTATAAGGCTATGAATTTATGGGCTAAAAACAAGGAACTGTTTTACGAAAAGCTGTCAAAAGAAAACTGAGGGACTTTGAAAAGTTTACTCGACATTGCTCAACGTGATCAATTTTTTATGAAATTAAGACACATTTATTTGAGCCAGTTCGTCTAGTTTGATGTCCAGAAAACCACCTCCATCTTTGGATTTATTTTTTGCTCGACTTCTTCATAAAGAACGACAATGTCTAACTCAAAGTGTAATTTTAGCAAAAGAAGATCAAGTGTCTAATCCATTGTAGGTAGCTTTACGCAACAAGCTAAGGCAAGGGATATGAGCAAAATGTTACAGCTGCAGAAAATATGATCCTATCCCTCACCAACCCAAAAGGAAATTCTACATCTATTCTAAAAAGTCTGGCCACGTGATTTCTGATTGTTGATGACGACCTCAAAATCAATCACCTTAGGCATTGCATACTTGGGAAATTTGGAAATTTTAACAGCTAATGGAGCAAGTTTGCTAGTTAAATTAATTGGTGATGTTCCATATACTTTTACAAAATGTTTTCGACTTCCCATATTTGACTTGTAACCTAATCTTTGTTGATCAATTGGAAGAAGACAATTCCAAGGTCTTTTTTTCAAAATCTGGTTTGGATTGTGTAGGGTCAGAATATGTGGATAGTGATCAGAAAGGGACCTAAATGTGGAAGACTATTTACTCTAAGCTTGCCTTGCTATACTAAAACTAGAGTCTTATTTTGTCACGTATTTGTTTCGCCATGTCAAATGTGGCACAAACATTTGGGTCATCCAAATTAAAAAGCATTATTGTCCCTGCTGAAATGTTGTTTATTTTTAAATAAAGATTTTATTGCCTCTTCAGATATGTTGTTTAACTGTGATAGTTATAGTCTTGGTAAAGGCATGTCTTCCCCATTTCTTGTCCATCAGAATAATTCAAAATTGTTTTGCTTCGTTTCATACGGATGTTTGGAGAAACTCTCTTTTTCCTTCTCATTCTCATCATAACTATTTTCTTTCCTTTATTAACAATTATAGTAGTTATATATAGATTTAATTTTAAATAATAAATCTTGTTAGTTGTCATCCGACCCAAAAATTTAAGCTGATAGAAAATGACCAAATTATTATATTTAAGACTTGAGGTTGACACTATAATAAGTCTTGTTAATTAACATCAAAACCAAAATATTAAGTTGATAGAATAAGGCCTAACTATAGTATTTAATACTTAAGGTCAACACTGTTGGATAAAACTTTAATAGGCATAACCAAAATTTAGAAATCCATATTAAATCATTAAGAATTATTGTAGAGAAGACATACATGAATCTATATTGATAAATTTGAGAAGGATTGAATACTCTATAGTCAAATCACTTTAGCATGCTTTGTAGTTTTCTTCTTGAATGGGGAAAGAAAAAGAGAGTAAAATATTACGTATGTTGATTTGACTTGAGGACCATAACCTTTTATAATAGTCTTTACATAAAATTAGGTTTCTATTAACCTTAATTAATTAGTATTGGGTTTCTACACACTAAATCCTATACTCAATGAATATTTATAGAGCTCAATTAATAGATCACTTATTTGACCCTATTAAAATTGATAGTCTATAATACAATTATTATTTAATAGGTAAACCCACAATAAGAAATATAAAAAAAAAAATCTCAACAATCTCCCACTTGAGCTATATATGTTTCCTAAACCAATTATATTATCTATAGTCTTAAGTGTGTGCTAAAAAACTATCTATTCTAAAATATCCCTTTGGTTACAATCTGGTCCATCTACTATATTAGTATGGGATCAAAGCAATCTTTGTTACATATATTCTTAATTAGACCCATCAATGGTCACCATACCAATATATTCAATAACATAGATTGAGTACGGATGTGTAGCATGGAAATTACATGCTATGTGATCTCAAACATGTCTATTTCCAACTGGTCCTACTTTAATTTTTAGTGAAATCAAACACAAATAACATTCAGAGTTTATAAATGAACCATATATTTTATTCTGTAGAAAATAAATATAAAATATGTCTGTAAAAAAGAACATTAAATACCAACTCCCACTAACCATGCACATCATCAACCAAAATAACACACATATGAGTAGTGTGCTCATGAAAGACCTTGAGTGGTAATCCCTTAGTAAGCAGATTCGCAATTATGGAGTTTGTCTCGATATGTTCTATAGCCATCTGATTACTCTTAACTCTTTCTTTAATAACGAGAAACTTTATGTCTATGTGTTTTGACTTCGTAGAGCTTCTGTTATTATTGGAATATAGCATAGTCGAATTATTGTTACAATATATTTTTAATAGTCTTTCAATACAATTCATAACTCGTAGCCCTGTGACAAAATTTTGTAGCCATATTCCATGATTAGATGCCTTAAAACATGTTATAAACTCAGCTATCATAGTGGAAGAAGTTATGAGTGTCTGTTTAGCACTCTTTCAGGAAACAGCTCCTCCAGCTAGCAAGTAAATATAGCTCGATGTGAATCTTTTATTGTCTTGGCATTCTGCAAAATCGGAATCAAAATATCAAAGGATCTCTAAATGATCTGATCTCCGATAAGTGAGCATGTGATCTTTGGTTCTCTGTAAATAACACATAACTCGTTTGGCTGCTTTCCAATGATCCATCCCTAGGTTACTTAATAGCTGCCCAACATTCCTATTATGAATGTAATATCTGGATGCGTACATATTTGAGCATACATTAAACTTCCTACAGCTGACGCATAAAGAATCTTTTGTATTTCTTTCTGTTCCAACTCATTCTTAGGGCATTGACTAAAACTAAACTTGTCTCCTTTAGCTATAAGGGTATCTTCTGGTGCACAACTTTTCATGCAGAATCTATCAAGAACTCTTTCGATATAGCTCTTTTGTGATAACCCGAGGATACCTCAAGTTTGATCTCGATGTATCTGTATGTCTAATATAAAAGAGGCATCCCCAAGATATTTAATCTCAAAATTCTTTGTTAGAAATCTCTTGGTTTCGTGAAATAAGCCTATATCGCTGATAGCAAGCAGTATGTCATTGGCATATAACATCAGAAATATATACTTACTCCCACTGAACTTATGATATACACAATCTTCAATCTTATTTACCTCAAACCCATATGAGATCATAACTTGATGAAATTTGTGATACTATTCATATGAAGCCTGTTTGAGACCATAGATGGATTTCTTTAGTTTGCAAATCATTTTCTTTGGGTCATCGAATACAAAGTTTTTTAGTTGCATCATGTATATTGTTTCATTAATGACACCATTGAGAAACGTAGTCTTTACATCCATTTAATGTAACTCCAAATCAAAATAAACCACAAGTGCTATTATAATCCTGAAAGAGTCTTTAGTTGAAACTGGAGAGAAAGTATCTTTGTAATCAATGCGTTCATTTTAAGTGAAACCCTTAGCAACTAAACGAGTCTTATATCTCTCAACATTTCCCTTTGAATCCCTTTTGGTCTTAAATATCCATTTTCAACCAATGGGTTTAGCACCTTCAGGTAATTCAACGAGATCCCAAACATCATTGTCCTTTATGGATTTTATCTCATCATTACTAGCATCAATCCACTTTTGAGAATTAGAACTTTGTTTGGCTTGATGGAAGTTGATTGAATCATCTTCCATCACTCCTATATCAACCTTATGTTCTTGGAGAAAAACGAAATAGTAATTCGGCATCGCACTTCTCTTTTCTCTAGTGGATCATCTCAATGACATATTCTCTTGAGAATGTTGAGTTTACACTACAGGTATGATTTCTTCATTTTGCATAGGGAGCTCTTCTACATTGTCTTGATATTCCGGAATTGCATTTTGAATAATATTAGGAATAAAAGTCTGATCATTATTAATAGCAATAACAGGAAGAGAAACAAATTCCTTTTCAAAGATAATGTCTTTAACCTTATCTCCCCCCATAAACTCAACTTCTTCGAAAAATCTTGCATTTCTTGTCTCAAAAAATGTCCTAGTACTGGGACTGTATAACTTAAAACCCCTTGACTATTCAAAGTACCCAACAAAGTAGCAGCTTACAGTTCTTGAGTCTAGTTTCTTTTCATTTGGCCTGTAAGGCCTTGTCTCAGCTGGACAACTCTAAATGTGTAAATGCTTGACACTAGGCTTTTTGCTTGTCCATAGTTCATAAGAGGTTTTAGCTACCACTTTGCTCGGAACCCTGTTGAGGATATATACTATAGTCTTTAGTACTTCTCCCAAGAGGGATTTTGATAAAGAAAAATGATTTATCATACTTTTTACCATGTCCTTAAGCCTTCTATTTCATCTTTTAACAACACCATTCATGCTAGGTTTGCCTGGTGCTGTGTATTGCGGGATGATACCGCATACCTCTAAGAATTTGGCAAAAGGTCATGGATATTGTTCACCAAATCCATCATATCTACCATAATATTCACCACCACGGTAAGATTTTATAACTTTAATTTTCTTAACAAATTGATTTTCAACTTTAGCTTTGAAAGCCTTAAATACATCTAGGGATTGAGACTTTTTATGTATCAAATATACGTACCCATATCTTAAATAATCGTCTATGAACATAATAAAATATTGTTGACCATACCAAGAGACTGTAGGAAATGATATACAGATATCAAAATGAATTAGTTTTAAGATATCAGAAAACCTATTGGCACCTAATCACTTAATGTTTGTTTGTTTCCCTTTTATACACTTAATATAGACTTGGACATCTATTAAATCAAAAGGATCAAGAATCCTGTTAGACGCAAGTCTTTGAATTCTTTGTTTAAATATATGACCTAAACGCTTGTGTTATAGTGTGGCGGAATCCCTATCAATTAATTTTCTTTTTGTACCCCATGAATTTGTATGCAAGATTTCATTAATTGAGGCAATTGTATCTAACAAATATAGGTTATCATGCAAAGATAAAGAACCGGTATTAATAAGATTCAAATCTTGAAAAAAAAATTAAATTTATTATTTCCAAATGAATAAGAATAACCAAATTTATCTAAAATAGAAACTGAAACCAAATTCTATCTAAACGACGGTATTACATAAGTCTCTTCCAAATTCAAAAATTGGTCAATCTTTAATAATAATCTAAAAGTTCTTATAGCCTCTACTATAACTGCTTTGCCATTGCCCATATAGATGAATCTTTCAGCATCATTTAGCTTTTAGCTCGACAAGCAAATCTGCATAGACACACTTATGTGAGTAGTAGCACCAGAATCTACCACCAAGTGTGTTTAGGTATAGAAGCTAAATTAACTTCAAAACAAACTAAATTGAGAATCATATCTTTCTTGATAAGTCAGTTGGCGTACTTGGGACATTCTCTCTTCATGTGTCTAACTTTCTTGCAAAAGTAACAGGTAAACTCCTCATCCTGTTTCTTTTCTACCTTATGTTGTAATGTCCTAACTGCAGTTTCTTTTCCTCTTTTCCTTTTCTTGTCCTTAGATATGGTAGCTAAGTTAGCACTTTCAAAACCTTCTTGCTTTAATCTTTCCTTTTTTTACATACAGTGAGATATAAGTTCATTAAGAGTTTGTTTATCCTTTTGAGTGTTTAAACTGACTGTATTGTGCATGAAGAGAAATCAAAACTAAGTGCACCAGCAAGTATTTAGATAGTTGTAACTTTAGTGCCTTTAGTTTGGAAGCAATATGAGACATCTTTATGATATATTCCTTTATGTTCCATTTTCCTTTATACTTTATTGAAACAAGGTTGGCCAAAAGGGTACTTGTTTTAACCTTTTCATTTTTGATAAAACGTTGTTTTATTTCCTCAAGGAATTGCTTAGTATTTTTCTCTTCGTACCGTACTTACATTCGAAGGGCCCTGCTTGGCACCCCAACGGATCCCTCCTAACTCTACTTAATGGGCTAAGGGGAACTCGCGGAGCGAACCCTTAAAATATTTTCTTACTTAGGAAAACTAGAATGGGTTGGATTTTTTTTTTTTTTTTTATAGAAAATTCGACAATATAACAACTGCGTTTTAACTTAACCAAAATAACCTATAAAAGAAAATACACTTCTATATACTTTCATTTTCCAACCTAACTTCTTATAATCACAAACAAGTAATTCAATTATCACAAATCAAAATTTCCATTTCGTCAAAAGTAAAAGCATAAAATCAAAATTAATTTGATTTCAAACTTATGCAATGATTTCAAAACTAGGACTTTCATGTCATGAATAAATCTAGACCACTCATTTAATATTAACATATATTTACATATGATTTTCTTCACGTATAAAATATGCAAAATTATATTTATGTAATAGCATTGTCGCGTCATTGCCTAATTTAACTTCCTGGGAGAGCCTTCCAATCTTGGTAACCCACTTCAATACCTGAGGAGGTTTTTAACATAAAAACAGAAAATGATAAGCTATGGGAGCTCAGTGAGTGCTTATATTTCTTTTAACTTAAAAGATTTGGTTTTATTAAAATACATCCTTAAAACACTTTTCAAAATACGTTTCCGTTTCTTAAAGTTCTCATAAATTCCAAAACTTATTTCGTTGTATAGTATGCGTGCTTAATTTAATAAATACATAATTTCATAAAATCTCATACATAATTTATAAAACCATAAAACCCTTAAAGACATCAAATATATATATAACTCAAATATGCATAAAATTTCCATATAACTTAAAAATTTTCAAGCATAAATTTTCCTTGACTTACAACGCGTGCTTATGAAAATTATAAACGCATACATGCATCAAATTCATATGAAAGTTATAAATTGAATACAACGTGAACTTATATATGCTTAAAACTTCATACATATATAAACTTCATTTAATTTAGGACTTAAAAATAAATATAAATCTTATTTAAATTATTGAAAGTGCATAGGTAAAATACAACTTATATATATATACTTACAATTCATTTATATCTTATAAAAATGGAATAATATTTGAACTTACAGATCCATAAAATTCATATAAGAAATATAGTTCATAAATCATATAAAATTTAGCTTCCCTTTCGATGCTCAGCTTTCCTTTCAATGCATAGCTTAAAATAGGAAATCCATAAACATATAAATATTCATACAACTTCATGGAAAACTTATAAATAATAAAACATATAAATTTTCAATTTCATTTCCATATGTAGCTTGACATGGAAATTCCATAAAGTTCATGTATATTCATAAGATTTCATAGAAAACTTAGGGATTATAAAATGCATGGAATGGATTTCCATTCCTTAAATTTTCCTAAAACTTAATTTCATTTAATCGTAAAACATACTTAAAACATTTTAAAATGTTTTCCTTTGTTTTCAATACTTAAAATACTTACTTAATTTTTTTCGAAAAACACCATTCGTGTTAGCTCTCAATTTTATTTATGGTATCCCTAGTATTAGTACTCAGAGATGTTTTTAAAAGGTCCATTCTTAGCCCCTCAAAACTTTCCTAAATGGTGAGGATTGATGTAATTATAGGTTGGAGAGTTAGGACATGAACAGTGGGTTAGACTATTCAAAATTTCAATTTTTTTCAGCATTTTCGCTCACCCTTCCAATCGGTGGGGAGGAAGCGCACAAGGGAGCGTGCTTGGGGCAGTAGGTGGCACTCCATTAGGCACCTGAAGGCTACTGAGTGCGCAGGTAGGCTCGTTGTAGGAATTCAGGCGCGCTGGCACACGCGCTAGGTGGTGCGGAGGCGAGCAGGTTGGCTCCAACACTGACCTTTGGTCACTAAAACGATCATAACTTTCTCTACGGACCTCCGATTCATGAACCATCAATTGCTATGGAAACTAGACATCCGTAGCTTCAATTTTATAGGTTGTAGCTCATGTAACTCAAACTAATGACTCTACAAGAGCTATCACAAGTCAACCCATTGTTTATGCCTGACAATCCTCAATTAAGAGCCAAAATGAAATAAGAAATAGTTAGGGACCAAGAAGCAATTATTAAGGGACAAGATGATCATTATAGGATTTTCATAAGTATAAATCAATTTTTGAAGAGAACTCACGCCATTCACAAAGAAACAAGAGAAAAGAAAAGAGAAAAGTGAGGGAGAGAAGGAGAAGCATTCGACTAAGGCAAGGGAAGAGTGATCAAGTTGGTTTCAAGCTAGTTTTCATATCCAAATCAATCAATCAAGCTTTCCTAAGATAAGAAATCAAACTTGAAGCAAGAACTAAAGCCAATCAAGGTTAGTTTGTTCATTTTTGAGTTTATTGTTGTGATGTTTGTGTTGGTTATTTTGGTGATGATTAAGTTGGTTTTGATGGGAGGCTTTTATCTATGTTAAGATAGGATTTATTTAAGACTTAAAAGTATGTGTAGGTGGCATGGAAACCTACTAAAATTGATGAGCTAGGGTTGGCTAGAGAGGGAGATTGAGTTGGTTTTGGATTGGAAATTATTAGAATGCATTGTAGGCAAGGTGTTTATATGTCTAAAAGAACCATCATGCAAAACTTGAAGGAAATGAATCTAGTATGTATTGTGACATGTGAGGCCATATGGAGAAGTCTAGGAATCCAATGGAAATGAGGTGTTATTAAGCATGATTTCATGTTAGAATTATGATGAGAAAACCTAGGATAAGTTAATGGAAAAGTTAGAAAGTTTAGGCAACTTGTCTTTTATGTCCTCAAAGTGAAAGGCATTGAAAGTCTATAAACAATGCTATTTCTCTTCAACTTTATTTCATTATGTTTGAAAATAAATGAGTATATAAGAGTTAGAGGAGCCTTAGGAAACAAGAATGGAAGTTAGATAACTAATGTGGTGAAAATGCCTTTTAAAAAGTGATCGTAAAGTGGTGTTTTTGGTCCAAACCACCTATCAAACGATATCAGAATTCGACGATATTTTACGGGTGACCACATTGGGAGATAAGAAGAGTGTGGGAGAAAGAATTTGAGCAAAAGCATGTACGGTTTGGGCTGTGCATTACATTCGGTTTGAGGCGTCTAAAACGACCATTTTGAGTCCTAAGCTTCAAATTATGATGGGAAGCATGGGGGGACACTCTTTGATGTATATAAGAAGGATTCATGCAAAGAAATTCAAAGAGAAATTGAAAGAAGAAGCTACTAGCGTAGAGAGAATTTTATAGAGGTAGTATAGTTAGGTGCATCTTAGTGCATTTTTGTATTGTCTAATTGAGCACATCCTAAGTGTTCTTATCATGTGTAGGTGAGGAGCATCCGACCGGATCATGAGAGGGCTTGTGAAGCTCATCCGAGTTAAGCCCAAGCTTAATGTGAGTGCACTTTCCAAGAGTTTTCTAAGTGATTTTATGCTTTTGCATTTATAAGCTATATTTTATGCTTTTGCATGTATAAGTTCTTGTATTTAAATGCATATCTTGTATTTGTAAAGTAAACGAGTCCAAGGACTCAAGTTTAAAGCTTTCAAGTTAAAGTTTTTATGTTTGTGCATCAAGTATAAAGATTTGTAAGACATAGCATTAGAGAAAAACAAGTTTTCAAAGGCCATAAGTACCCACCAGTTTATCGAGTTCAGACCCATACGATATATCTCACTTAGTAAGGCAAGGGTTGGGGGGAATGAGTCATTAACTATGTGGTTAGAGTTAGGAGTGAGTGTGTCGCCCTACTTTGTGAGATATGGTCTCGCACTATGGTTAGCGATGCAGAATTTCGCACGTAGTTGCTGAGAGGTCTCAGAGAGTTGGTTGCGGTGGATGTCAGATACATCGCCTTGTGACCTAGTACACCTACAACCTTAGCTAAGTCACCGTGTGGTCAAGAGATTAGGGTTACGAATGATGCTTTTATAAAGTTCAGTTATCTTTAAGTATGTTCAGATTTATTCTTTAAAAGTTTATTATAAGTTGTTTATATTAAGGCTATGCAATTGAAGTATGTTCAGATTTATGCTTTAAAAGTTTATTATAAGTTGTTTATATTAATGCTATGCAATTGAATGAGATTTATGTTTTAAATGCCTTTTAGAAAATAGAAACTTTTATTAAAGTTTTCTAAGGAGGAAGTTTTTATAAAGTAAAGTTAAGTTTATAAACCGTTGCACTCATTGAGCTTTATATCTCACTCTTCAAATTGTTTTTTTAAAACCTCCTCAGGTACTTGTGTGGGTGAAGACCAGTGAAGACTCCCTCCTTCGTATTCAAGTGGGCGTAAGTGTTGGCATTTGTTTTTTTTTAAGAATGTAATATGCACATTTTGTGTCTTTTGTATAATGCATATGTTTGTACATGTTGTATAAAAAGAGTTCTATTTTTTTGAGTTGTGTAAAAGTTCACATTTTTGTGCTTGAAAAATCAAGTTTGTTTGGATAAAAGTGCATGTTTAAATTTTGTCCTTGAAGATTTCAAATTTTTGTGTTTATGTTGATAAACTTGATTGGGAGAAGTTGGGTTGGATTGTGATTATAGTTCGAAGTGTCCAAATTGCTTTTCAGGTTTTTGATTTATCCAAATTACAGTCGTTATGTTACCGATTTTGAACCTTAAAAATGACCAAATGAATAGTATCAAACCAACCCAAACCATTTCAACTTTAAGATTTAAAAGATTGAGCTTCCACTCAAGTTAAGTTTCAAGTTAAAAGGGTTCGCTCCTCGAACGCCTTCTTCCCCATCAAGATGGGCTTAGAGGGATTCGTTGAGGTACCCGGGCATACCCTCCTGATAGGAGCCTAGTGGCGGTTCGGATCAGGGCGTCGCAATTCGCACCCCGTAATGCTTACAACCACGCAGAAGATGTAATAATGCTAACCGACGTGGAGTCATGTGGTGCTTTTATCATACACCAACCATGACACTTACTTACTTACAAAGACATCCCGTAGTTATGTGCGGAATATTATATCGCTAACCATAACACGAGATAATATCTTACAAAAGTAGAGGCGACACGACAGACTTAAATCCCCCCCGAGTTAGTGACGCATCCCCCCTGGACTTGCTATATTAATGTGGGATATACCGACCGGGTCTAAAACTTACTTATAAAGGTGGGTATGCTTATGGCCTTAGAAAATTTCATTTTATTTTTCTTACTTAGTGCAAAAGCACAAAATAATCATACTTAAAACCTCATATATATGTACATAAAACTTCATATGGAACTTTGATTTTAATAAACACATAAAATAGCTTAATAAAACCTCATATGAACTTAGATTATAATAAACATATAAAAGAGCTTATTAAAACTTCACATATACATATTAATGCAAAATATACATAAATAATCCATAAAAAAATTCATATTTGCATGAGCCTCATTTAATCATATAAATTGCAAACTTATAAATTAATGAACACTTAAAATTACTTATAAGAAAATCAAAATTGCTTTTCTTTGCATAACGTAAAACTTGACTTAATTTATAAAAAGGAGTTTAAAACGTAACTTAATACTTGAATTTCATTTCATACAACCTCATACTTATAAACCATAAATGATAACTTTGCATATGAAATGTCATACAATGAAAATATTCATTTTGACTTCTAAAATAACAATACGTTTACCAAAACACTTAACATTTAAAACAAACATAAACACATATATAGAACTTCCTTAAACAATCACTTAAGAATTTTTTTTATAATTTAATTTCTTAAAGAGCTTTATAAATTCATCATGAACATTTTAAAACGATATATATCACTTACAATTAAACACCTTCTTATATAATTCGATTGCAAAAATAGTGCCAGTAATATGTAAAAGCTGTTCTGATTTATATACAAGAAGAATCTAGTCAACTCCTTAAACTAGTGACAGTGCAAAAAGAAATAAATTTGTCCCAACGAAAATTTAAGACAAAATTGTTCCTCAACAAATTAAAAAATTACTGTCTTGTAGAACAATCCCATATTAGGTGTAGAATTAACATACTTCAATATTTTCTTTGCTACTTCTAAATTATGCTTTCAAGGTGACTGCATAAAGTGAATCACAAATCCAACTGAAAAAGAAATATCCGGTCTTGTTACATAATGTCAACACAAACACATGACTTGGTTAAATAGACGCGTTTCGTACTCCCGTGTATCCTAAGTGCGCTAAATGTATGTCAACATACATATTCTACTAGAAGTGAGAAGATCTAAGATAGAGTTGATAAATATGTTAATATATTTGCCAACAGTTGATCCTACAGTTAAAATTGTGAAGGAATTGACATTATAATCTAAAAATGTAAGTAATATAATGAACCTAGCACGGTAGTGTAAAATATATCATTTTGAGCACTAATGTCTACCAATGCATGTTCCATGGTTTTAATCTCCATATTGTTGAATTAAGATCAACAATTTTTCTCCAGATGAGGAGGGGAAAAGAGCAAGAGTGGTACAGTTACATGAAGAAATAATAGATTGATGCAAGACAACATTAAAATCAATTAGTTAATTAGAAAATCTTCTTTCAATTTACTTGAGTATCCATTGTAACTAATTTAAAATAACTATAAATTCTTTGATAGTGTTTTGAAGATAGACTTCTTAATCCTTTTTGACAGTAAGTCACTAATCAAATGGGGCCTAGACGTAAAACGAATGGAGTCACAATATCATAATCTGGCTTATATATCTCCATTTAAATTTTGAGCCAACAACCACACAAACTCCATCCCCTTTTTTTATAACAATGCTGCAAACCAAATTCCCATCAAGCTTGCCCAGGGCGGAAGCTATGCCTCCTAGAAGTCTCAAATGACTAACCTATAATTTGGCTATGATATACTGGGGTACATTGATGGAACAACTCCTTTCCCTCCCCCCCCCGAACAAAAAAAAAAAGCCTCAGACTATTAATGGCTCAAGTGAGAATCCTAAGTACAAGTTTTGGCAACGAAATGATGGCCTTGTCTTGCTAGCTCTTCAAGCCACTGTTAATGGTGCTGTTGCACCATTGATCACCACATGTGAGACGGCAGTTGAAGCTTGAGATAAACTTGGAAGCAAGGAGTTTCCGCGGCTGAAGATTTGCAAACCATAAAAGTCACCATTGATATATGCCCTAGCAATGATTGGTCGTCCATTGCGGGATCAAGAAAATGTTGCCTGTATTCTTAATAATCTAGGAAGTGATTTCAAGGAGTTGACTGCGGCTGTCTACAAGAAGTGTTAGCATACTAAATGTCTTTGGAGCAGCAATAAGATACACCATTGATTCAGATGTAGGTGTGATAATACCATGAAGTAAAGCTTGTCTACCCTGTGACAGTCGAGGTTAGCTAAAGTATTTGTGGCAGGGGGATAAGGGAGGCTTCCATCTAGATAGCAAGGAGATCAAATCCAAAAAGTATAGAACCACATTGGGCTAGCCAAGAGGCATAATTGTTTCCTGTGAGTTTGAGATGCAATTGGGCAGTAGTGCTAATTGATACATGATTAGATGGAGATAAAATGACAGTAGGGTTTGGCCTATAGGCCTGACTATTGGAGGGATGTTGGATGCCCCATTAGCTAGCGTCCGCCTTGATAAGTAGAACAGAAAAAAAAAAAAAAAAAAAAAAAAAAGAAGAAAGAAAGAAAGAAAGAAAGAAAAACCAAACATGGGAAAGAAAAAAAACTCATTAGAGCAGCAGAGCCTGATACTATATAGAATCTTATAACGAACAGAGATATTATACACTATATAGAGTAACATTACAACAATATTAATAATATATAGAAGCTATTTTATTCTATACAAAGGAAGAATCAAATCAACTCCTTAACGTAAGGAGTACAATTGCCTGTTACAATAAGACATAAATCAAGAAACATGATTCCAGGAATGATGTAATAGCAGTATGTTGACTTGGAATAATGTTGGTGAGTCAATACATAGAACTCAAGTTCTAGCCAATTATTTGTGCATCATTTGAATCAAATTCTGCTATTGTTGTACCATCAGTACCATCAACAGATCATACAAGAAGGCCAGTTTTTTACTTTAACAAATATATGCAATTGAAATTCTAGGAAAAAAAAGTTTCCCATATTCAATTTAATGGCCAAGATTTCTTTAACAATAAACTTCACACAAGTACACCAATTACCGAAGATGATGTGAGGATTTGCTCCAATCTCTTGATCAAAATTCAAAATTACAATATTAGTTGTCCTAAGAAGAAGGAAGGAAAAAAAAAAAAAAAAACGAATTCTTGATGAATGAAACAACACAACACCTACTATGATGTAATAAGAAGTTTTACTAAATATATCCTCTCACATACTTCAAGCTTTGATACCATCACAAGTAACAAGCAATAACAAGACAAAGAACTTTTCTAGAAAGCTTTTGTGGACCATTCTTATAATTCAAAATATACTTTGCACAAAGAAAATTAATACAACAATCCCACATTCGGTTTAAATACAATTTTTGTACAATTTAGCCAATCACTAGACATGCATAATGACGGTGAGGAACTCATGCCACCTTGTATTCCAAGATGTCCAATTCATCTGCTTTCTCCATGGTACTGGGTATCAACTACAAGAATCATAAATAGTTTATAAAGATTCAGAGTATATGTTCAAAGAATTAATCTACATGTTACACAAAATGTTGCACTACTTATTCTTTTCGCATTAGAAATTGGACTTTATGACTATATAAAAATTAAAGCGACAAATTCTAATCAGCTTGTAAAGCACGCAGATGATAAATAGTATTTTAAAGTAATACCGACCACCACTTATTAGATAAATAATAATTATATGCCTTGAAAATAATATATATAATCCATTATAAATTTTAATAATATTGGTGGAGACAAAACACTTAGCCCATAATTGATTAATTTGATCTCCTGCTTAGTTTTCTTGAGGCATTGTTGATGGCCTATGTAACGAATTTTTAGGCATTTAATAGTCATTGAAATATAAAGCTTGCTCATTTAATTTCCACGCATTTTACTCTACATTTGAATCAATAATGACTTTATAATCTAAAATATTCTAGAGAGTACAAGCAAATTTATAAGCTTACCTTAGATTGGACAATCGGATTTGGATCATCCTAGTGTCTATAGAGTATCCTCCAACGTGGCTTTGCAACTTTTATATTGAATTCTTTTTCAATAGACTTTATCGATCGAAACTGTCTTTTCGTTATGGGTGCATAGTAGAGCTATTCATTTCAAAAACTTTAAAATTAGTTTCCACTTATCAAAATTGAAATCACATTAGCTTAATGAATCGCAAACTATAAACGATCAGACGAATACAAATTTTGTAACCGTTTACCCTTTAATTCATAGAATCTTTATTCAATGTTATCAAATATAGTAAGCAAGGAGTGCTGTAGAAATTTCAAATATAAAACAGAAGTTTATGAACCACAACTTGCGTATATCATTTGTTCTAAATAGTAAAACAAAAACACACACTTAAATATATGCATTGGATTCAGCAGAAATGGATTAATCTATACTGTTGCAATTGAGATATTACTTTTATACAACAAGTGTGCCTCTAACTAAAACTATGAAGAAATTGACTTATGTCAAAACAGCACAAGTAGTTAATGAACCTATTTGTTGGAATAAAAACAATAAATTAATTTTCATTCAATGAACTTCGTATAAACTTTAAGATATCAGATAAATTTTTCCTAGAAAATGAGTAGAGAATTAAAGTGATCTCAATGTTACATACACGAGAGAAGGGGCAAAGAATAATAGAAGTGAAAATGGAACAATATTCAAATATATAGAATTTTGCTTTCAATTTACTTAAGCAAGCAATTTCTCTAGTAAGTTTACTATGAACATGCAATAACAAGAATAGCTAAACATTTTCAATATAATTTTACATGTTAAACTTATCTGTATGAGAACAATTAATTAAACCGATTGAAGGAAGAAAAACACTCAATCAAGTGGATTATACCTTAGAAAAACTAACTTGAATAGCAAACAATATCAAACGAAGGAGAAACTATGACAATAGTGATTGAGAATAGAACTAGTGGTCACAACAAAAATGAGACAACTTTTTTATGATTCATTTGTACTCCTTTTTTCACTTTTTCTTATGAAAAGGAAATTATTTCCTCTATGCATTTGCGAGATTACAGTGAATCATCAAATTCATAATCAGATGTTAGTTGATGAAAAAGAAGGAAATATAGAATTAATCATCATGATCACATTTTGCAACTATTTCTTATCTTTGTTTATAAAATGCTCATTCAATATTATGGATGAAGGTACAATAGTGATTACAAGCATATAAGAAATGAAGTTTGATCAATTATGATTAAAAAAAAAAGTTAAAGTACATGGTATATATAATTGTAATAATTAAGAAGCTAGATCACTGATGAAATGACAGGAGAAAGTTGAGGTGGTTGAGTGATAACCTCCCCACACTCACACGTTGAGGTCATGAGTTCACATCATGTACTCCTTTCTATTAAATTTCATTTGTACTTAAAATACAAATATAAAAAAATAAATAAATAAATAACGTACATTATAGTAACACAAATACATAACGTGCTTAAATAGATGCATTGCATGCAATCTCAAATAAGCACGTACTTACTTGTATTTCTAAGTACACGAAATATATGTCAACATGCATATGCTACTAGAGGTGAGAAGATATAAGACAGTTGACAAACATGTTAACACATTTTGCCAGCGGTCAAACATACAATTAAAATTGTGACGGAATCGACACTAAATCTAAAAGCGTAAATAATATAATGAACTATGTCTTCCAATTCATGCACCATGGTTTTGATTTTCATATTGATGAATTAAGATCAACAGGTTTTCTCCTAATGAGGAGCGGAAATGAGCAAGAGTGGGATAGTACATGAAGAATAATAGATTACTGCAAGATAAAATTAAAACGAGCTAGTTATAAACTCTACTTTCAATTTAATTACTTAAGTATTCATTGTACTATTTTAAACAAACAAAAATTTCTTTGATAGCGTTTTGAAGATTGACTTCCTAATCCTGTTTCACATTAAGTTACTAATCAAATGAAGCCTAGAGGTAAAATTAATGGAGTCATAATATCATAATCCAGCTTATATATCTCAATTTAAATTTTGAGCCAAAGGAAATTCATACCTCATAATACTTCTTACGAGGTTCATGACCTATTTGGTTTTAAAAACAAAAAATATAGTACTCAATTCCCAATGCAACTCAATGCGAAACCCATGGATAAAGATTATCACAAATTCAGAAACAACCTTCAATGTTGGTCATAAAAATAAGAGGAATAATAATAATAATAATAATAAATAATAATAATAACAATAATAATAATCACCTTGTAAAAGTAATATTTTTGCCTTGATGACAAACAAACCAAATGAAAAACCCAATATATAAAAATTGAAGCAAATTGAGTGATGATGAAATTACCCTATCTTGTTTTCCTTTGAGTTTTCCTTCAGTACGAGTCCTTATCTCGACTTGCCACCCATTTGGCAATCCATATAGTTTTCCGTCCACCAAATACTTCTCACTTTGGTTTTGCTCAGGAGGTACTATTGTAAGAGGCTCAACCTCCAAAGGAGCCTCCATTGGAACAATTTCAGGAGGAAAAGATTTTGGTTCAGTCTCCATAAATGGTTTAAGAGAAGAGGAAGTGGCAACAGAGATAAAACAAATAAAAAGTAGAATATGAGTTAATCTACGAGCTTCGTCGTTGATTTACTGAAGAAAATAAAGAAAATTCAATCTTGAATGTTGGGATTTGCCAACAATCTATAGAACTTATGGATCATTATGACTAATAATGAAATTTTAAAAAATTAATAATTTGGGGTGTACATACCATTTTGAAAGGTGTAAATATCATCACTCATGTTTAATGGACTTAATTACTAACTTTAATTTCATTTGTCAAAACTATGTGAAATTTATTATTGGCCTGAATCAAGCCAAATATGTTAAGAGGGAGACATTAGGATTGGGAGAGATTGTAGTAAGAGTGGCCATATTTCCACCCCTCAAAAATGGTATGTACACCCCTTTTGTTTGCACACCCAAAAAAAAATTTAAAGTTTTTCTAATTTGTTTTTAAACCTCACTCAATACCAAGACTACCCTTTTCTTTTAATTTTATTGTATATATTTTTGTAAATACAGCACATCAATATCTATTGTAGTATTTTACTCTCTCATACTCTAAATTTTAATTTTTTATCACAAGACTTGCATGAATGATTATCAACTAAGTTTATATAACCCTAAGTAACACTTTTTTTTATGATGAATTGTGAGTATCGATTTAGATATATAGTTTTTGGATAATTTTAAACATACCCTTTTGTTTGTTTACTAATATGATGAAGAAATTGAAAGGAATGAGTCACTTTTTTGTTTGGTTTGTCAGATTATCTGACAAGAGAATAGAAAATACTGATGTGGTGACTAAATGTTTAATGATATTTTTTATGATTAAAGTAGGATTGCATAAATGACAGAAGACTTTTCAATTTTTGATGGAGAAAAGATTGGGTTTGAAAGAGTAACAAAAAGAAAAATTAGGGTTTGAGAAAGGAAAAAGGGTTTATGATATAAATGATATTTTAATTAATAATTTGTGGGTATATTTATAAAATATTTACCCTTTTAGTAATTTTACTCAAGGGAAATATTGTATATTTAAAAAAAAAAAAAAAATCTAATTTGGGGTGTGCATGCAATTTTTGAGAGGTGGAAATATCGCCTCTCTTGTAGTAATTGATTTAGGCCCAATTATGAGAACATTTTCAAATGACAGAATCATAGACCCCATTTGGTGCATTGGATAGGATTGGATTATTTGTACGGGATTGGATAGGATTGAAATGAATGAGATTAGATTAATTTAAATATAATATGTTTGATGAAGCTAGGATAGGATAAGATAGGATTTAAATGAAATTTTGTAGATATATCAATCTATAAATTTAACCATAAACGAAACAAATCATTATCAAAAGCACCTCAAAACATATCCTCATAACTCCAATTCTAGCGTCCACTTTGTATCTAATAAATGTAGTTTCAATTCATGCAAAATCGCCTTAGCTGAATCACTACTAAGCAAAGTTGGTGTCATGAAAAAAAAAAATAAAAAATAATCCTAACTTTAGTTTAACTTGTTTATATAATCCATATTAGATCAATCATACATATTGATAATTGATTTCAACCTTGTTAATTAGTACACTGAAAATAAAAGTCAAGATGTTTGATTGAGTGAAATGTGTATAAAAAGTGGGAAAGAGGTTTGTGTAATTTAATCTTTAGCTTATTTTTTAACTTCTTTATATGGGTATTCAAAGTTTTATCATTTCAATATAGTTTAACACTATATTGTTACATGTTTTGATTTTTAGTTCGATATGCATTCTAATGGATAAAGAGTGGTTAAGATATTTAAGCTTAATATCCAAAACTCAATCAAAAAGGAAAAAGGATTTAAACTTTCAATTAGTAGCAAGTTCTTTTGTCCTTTTTGAACTATTTCGGTGACAAAAGAATATAGAAAGGAAGCCAAAAACTTTGTTCAAACCACAACCATACATGCAAGAAATCTTGACTTCATTTCTTGCCCTTGCAAAAAATGCATTAACCATGTTCATCATCACATTAAGATAATGTATGAGTTTTTGGTCATTAATGGGATGGATCATACCTACACTAATTGGGTAGGGAACCATTGAAAATTTCCACACCCATTGAAAACATTTCTAATACATTTAGAATATATAGGAATGTGAACTTTTAAACATATTATAATGTTGAATCTGATGTCGAAAAAAGAGACGAAGACATCACTCAAAATATGGAAGATGTTGAAACTCCTTTGTAGCTTTATACAAGCATAAAGCTACATATGGTCTCTTCGATGAAGGGGTTTGATGAACTTTATAATATCCCTTGAGCCACGTTACCACCAGATAATATTCTATCAAAATCATTATACTCAACAAAAATGTTGCTTCAAATATTTGATCTAAGTTATGAAAAAATCCATACATCATCAATTATTGTTGTTTGTTTAGAAAAAAATTGAAGTACCATGAAGAATGTCCAAAATGTGGCACTTCTAGATAAAAAGTAAACAAAGTTACTAAACATATTAAAAAAGGAGTACCGGTAAAAGTACTTCAATACTTTTTAATCGTATGAAGGTTTAGTAGAATGCTTACATCAATTGAATGTTTGTAAAATTGGCTCCCAAAACCTCCCCTAGAAACTTGCCTTATGTAGGAATAACAGAAATAATAGAGAAATAAATTAGAAAAGAATAACAATCAGTAAAACATAAGAATTTATTTGGAGAACTCCAAAATAGGAGAAAAACCATAGCCCTCAAAATGGATTCTAAGATGTGAGAAATTTTTAGAATCATATCAAATCTCATGATCCTAATACATCTACACTGTAAACCCCCTATTTTTGTTACTGAATGGGTTATTCAGGAATAGTCCCTAAGTGGTGATTAGAGATCTTAAATTAATTGTGGAGATGCTTAATGTCATAGAGAACCCATAGGAATTGATTTAAACTCAATTGGAGGTTAATCGGGAAGTTAACAGAGTAAATGAAATCGAATAATTTTTAATATAAAAAGGGACTAAAGTGAAGTTAACTTTTAATGATTGTGGTCGTAGTAAAATTAAGTTATAATCTAAGGGAGGAGAATGGAATTGTCTTAGGGCGTAAGTGGAATTAATGAGATTTGTGTGGAGGAAAATAGAAGCCAAAAACATGGGCTGTTGACTTTTAAAACAACCAAAACCAGTCGCAGATCTCGCGAGAAAGAAGAGAGAAAGAAAGAAAGAAAAAAGAAAGAAAAGAGAGAAGAAAGAAAGAAGAATGAGAGAAGAAGGAGGAGTGACACTGGCGACGACCAAGCCAACGCCGACCAGCCATGGAGCTCGCCGTCCAGCCATCCAGTCGCCACGAACAGAAGCCAAAATCTGCAGCAAAACCGTGACAGATCAAGGTGGAAACGAGCTCCAACCATCGCAATCGCCGACAAAACAGCTCCAACCATAGCCGACGAGCTGCTCCAACCCAACCTGCACCTAGATCAGCTCAAACCCGACCTGAATGGAGCTGAAACGGAGCTGATCCAGCGTCTAGAACAGCTCTCCACGCGTGCAGATCGGACAGCAGACTTGCGACGAAGACAGCGCCGTGCGGCGGCGAAACCAAGCGAAAAAGAAAGGGGAAGAAAAGAGGAAGAAACCAGCCCAATCTCAGCCCAGATCTGTCACCAAAATCAGTCCAAAACCACCCCAAAAGCGAAGTAACGCAATAGAAAAAGGGGTGAGTTATTTAAGTTTGAAAATGATTATTTTTGTTGGTGTATAAGTTGATTTGAGATGGATTTATTCCGATGTGTGTTGGTTGGTTAGTTTTGATTGAATATAAGTTGAAAAACAAGTAATTGAAGTTGATAGGGAGTTTAGAAAACCAAGAAAATACCAAAGATTCAAGTGAAACCAAAACGTGCGCTAAACTAGTTTAATGGACAATTTTGTAAATTGGCCCATATGGCGTCCGTTGACAGTTCGGATGACCCTAATGAGTTTGATTAGGCGTATTGGGATTGATAAAAGTTGGAGATTTAATTAAGGAATCAAAATGAAGAGTTACGCCTAAAAAGGGTCACTTAGGGGCGATGATGTAATTTTTATTATTTTGAGTTTCCGGAAGTCGACGCGAACGTAAATTTACGTATATATATGTTGTGTAGGTGACGAGCGATCCGGTGGAGCAAGGGAAGAGCGCTAGAGCGCCATTTTAGAGGCTTCCGAAGATCTAATTGAAATTGATAGTGGAAGGTGAGTGTCAAACTGATTTTTATACGTTTTTGTTGATTTGATAAATGAATGGATGTTTCATGCATGTTTTGATATTTTTGATGAAAATGAAATATGATTTGAAT
Source organism: Nephelium lappaceum (assembly GCA_021234005.1). Lineage (NCBI taxonomy): Eukaryota > Viridiplantae > Streptophyta > Magnoliopsida > Sapindales > Sapindaceae > Nephelium > Nephelium lappaceum. Next base: position 768,800 of record CM037996.1, read on the forward strand.
GATAAATGGCACGGTAACTGATGATATGATTTTGTGATTTCATGAAATGATGGTTTCATGTTTGAATTGCTTATATGTGAAATGGATTGAAAATATGAAAATAAAACCTATGGCTTTCCATATAGTATCATATGAGTACGGTCTGGGTAGAGTACCTGAAGCGTGCATTGGTAGAGTAGTAGTGTCAGCATGTTATTAACTATACTAACCACGGGAGATACCCGCAAAGAGTCGTGTCAGTCACATTGTTTAAGAGATTAGCCCAATGCACGTGAAAGGTATATTATTTGCTAGCTTACCCGAGCGAGACATAGTCTGCTCTGTAGCGATGCAGGATTCCCCTGCATGACCTGGAAAAGAGCGATGCAGGATTCCGCTCCATACTAGAGGGCCATGAGGTACGGGTCACTATAGGTTGGCGGGAGCCGGATTGGTTGGCTGGACACCTTCGAGCGGAGTCGGACCATATTCGGTTTATAAAAAGAAAAATGATTTTTGAATAAAAACCCCGCAACCATAGGAGATCCCTTTATAGAGTTGATAACCGTGCAATATGTGCTTTATACTATTAATGCATGAAACTTGATTTTAAATAAATGAATTTGAACTGTTTTAGGGAGGTTTTTATAAAGTATGGTTTTAAATGATACTATATGACACTCACTGGGCTTTTAAAGCTCACCCAACGTTTTCTGTATTTTTAAACAAACCTCCCAGGCATAGGTACCATAGCTGCGGATTCCCCCGGACGACACTAGGCAGTCGCGGCGTCAGTGCTAATGTGATTTCCCAATTATCTTTTGGTTTAATGTTAAGTGATGTAAATATTTTGTTATATCCACATGTTTTGTAAATATTCTTTTGTGGATTTAAATTATGTTTTTGAAGTAAATTGATGCATGACATATGACTTTGTTGATAATAATTTTATAACTAGAAATGTGGAAATTGTGGTTGTGATTGTGTTGGAAAATGAGAGCCTGAGGCTCCGTAGTTTGGGGGAAATTGTTTTTATGATTTTAGAAGTGTTAAATTTTATTATTTACAGGGTGGCAAAGTCCGAAAAACAGACAGGATGCTGCCCAAATTTTTATAAAATATTTTGAAAAGGTTTTAAAATAAAAATGAAAAATTTCCCCTCGTTTCCGCTGTTTTCAAAAAAGATTGAGAAAGAATATGGCTTAGCTCTACGGGGGATCCTTTGGTTGAGCGAAAGGGCTAGTTGGAGGGTCACCGTAGGGTGCCAGCAGATCGCCTAGGGAAAGGGGTCTGTCATACACTCTTTAAAGCATTTATTAACTCACATCCTTTGACCCTCTAAAACAAGATGGCCAAGAAAGGAGCTCAATATTTATGGTGCAACTTTCTCATTTTGCTTTATTGAAAGTTCATTTGCCATCAACATCACAGTCATGATACATTTTGCATTAATGCCAAATCAATGCTCATGTGCAATTGTGGATTGGCCAATAACAACACATCTTCTTCCATGGCGAAACAAACAAACCATGAGGAGGTACTTTTCACTTCTCAAAGGATATTACTGTCTCCCATGAGAAGAGAGACACTGCTAGCTTCTGACTTTAAGCCTTTTATCAAACCTGTTTCACCTCGATAATTTTTCTTAACATGCCCAAATTGTCCACACCCTAGAAAATTGTATTCTTCCAAGAGTTCTTCTTCTTCCAATTGCTTATGCTAGACTTCGTAGAATCTTTGTCTTTATTGGAATCTTTATTGAAAACAGAGCTTGGTTTCTCCTTCAACACCTTATATAACCTGGATTATATTATCACATCTTTGACTTGCACTTACCATAGGTCGAATTGATCTTTCTATCAAATTTCTCCACATCAAACCTCATAAGGCTTGAAAACCTTAAAATAATAATTATATACTAGAATAGTGCATATAGTCCGTGAATAATATATTAGGTAAGTTCCTAAAAAAGAAAGATCGGTCATAATGGATACACTTAACTATTATGTAAAGCCCTAATCCAAATGAACCTAGAAAATAAATTGAGCCCAAAATGAATTCTATAGATTGATTTAATTTAAGTACAAGCCCAAAAAATAATTTTGTTGGATTCATTAAAGAGCCCAATTGAAGTGATAAAAATAATTCAATCAACTTTTTATGGAACTCAAAATTTAAGTGAGCCTAAATTGAAAATTAGTGTAGGTCATTTTTCTATTAAATGCACTCATTTACTTTCAAGCATAAATTATATATATATATATATATATATATATATATAGAAAGTGATGTAAAAGGTAAAAAACCCATAGCAAAAGGTAGGATACAAAAGGAAAATTTACAAGACAAAAGAGACAAAATGGAGTGTTACCCGAGAATGAGTGAGAGAGAGAGCATGAGATTGTGCCATTTTAAAAATAATAATAATAATAATTGGACATGTGTCAATCAAATATGCATTACAAAGGGATAAATGTGATGATGATTAATTTTTTTAAATAAGAAATGACAAGTGTCAAATGGAGAAGTATGCTATGTAAGTTAACATGAAAGATGGAGATAAAATATTGAGAGGCATGGAATCGACAACAAGCAAAAAAAGGAAAGAACCAGGTAGCAAGTAGAAAAAAAAAATGGCTTTCATATGGATTATCCGAATATTTTGGTGTTCGATTTATCTACAAAAGTGATTTTTTTTTTCATTGAGATTTGGAATCCAGAAGATTAGTTAAATTTTTTTAATAAGTTCTAAATTAAGTTTTATGTGATTTTAAGGTGGATTTAGGATCATGAGAAATCAGATGGGGACCCGTTTTAGAACCAAAAATAAGCAAATGAGTTATATAAATGGATAGTTTTATTTTAATTAAATTGATTGAATTATGTTTATTTATATTTAAGATTTTATTATTTATCTCAAGTAAATATTTTGTTTAGTTAATTGATTTTATAGATTATAAATTATATTTTGTGATTGAAATGAAGATTTATTACAAATTCATATATATGTATACTTATAAGAAATTCCAATAAGAAATTTTACGTTTTCAGCTTGAGTTAATATTAGAAAATTTTCAAAATATTTCAAACAATATGATTTTATGTTTTAGGAAAGAATATTCATTTTGTTTTGAGAAAAGTAGTTATCGAGAATTATATGGATATTCAAAAAAGTTTTGAGAAATGAAAAATAAAAATATTTTCAGAACACTAAGATTGTACCCTCCTCTCTAATTGTCAGTTAGGCTACACATATGTGAGTCCTAGATTCGCCCAGCACATGTATGGTAGATGTTAGAAAAGTTATTGAGTTGTCAAAAGAGTCATTAAGTCACTTAGTATGTATATAACAAATGACATCCCTAGCTCTGCTTGTGTATTAAGTATCTCTGCCATGTATGACAGATTTCCCTGGGTACTAGTTGGTATAGATTTTTAGATTTCAGATATTATATTTTGAGTTTGATCAGTACATAAAGAGATTTATAGAAAACCAAATTTATAGAAAGAAATCTCCAAAAAAGTTTTATAGATTATAGATTTTTAGATTTTATATTATTAAAGTTATAAAGATAATTTATATAAATGTTTTCAGTTTTACTATAAGATTAATTTATATTCAGTTTTATTTCTAAATATGAATTGATATAAATCATTAAGAAGTACTTATTATTACTTGATATATGTTATGTTTTATTTACAAATATTTTTTTGGAAAAGTTATATTCACTCTTTGGAAGTTAGTGCTTACTCATTCATAAAACCCATTTTTTCAGGTGTCCACTGTAGGTTCATGCAGATTATTGCATATCGTGAGAAGGGTCAAATGATGATGAACAGTTGCATTTGTGTATATTATTTCTTTTGTTTACCAAATTGTGTAAATGTGTTTTAAGAATAGTTTTATAGATGAAACATCTTTTTCAGATATTTTGTGAATATTCTATTTATTCAAAACATTGGTCCAACATAAGAAACGTATAGATTTTTTATTTGTTCAATTTATATTTTGATCAAGTGATTATCAAAATACGATGATTATTTCAAATGATTTTTAGTAAATCCGAATTTCAATAAAAAAGACTCCAGTTTTCACAAGGTTCTCCCAGACTCGAGAAAGGAATCGGGATGGATTTTGTCATACTAAGTCTTTCCTAGATAGTAATTTTTCTAGACATACACTTTTACACCACCATATTTATTTCCACCAACCAAGAACAGTTGTTTGCTGATGTGGAAGATCAAATAATGTTGCAACCACAAAGCATATCAGGAATTTTCTAAAGAATTTGACACACCTTAGCAACTTGGTTTTCACACCACTTATTGGAAAATTGGTATCCAAAACCTTCCTTAAAAACCTGCCTTATGTAAGAATATCATAAATAATAGAAAAATAAAAATAATAACACCCATTAAAACACAAGAATTTACGTGAAAAACTTCAAAACAAGAGAAAAACCATAAGCACCACAAAAAAAACCCACTATGTGAAAAATTATTATAATCACACAGGTTATTCTTTCAAATCCCACAACCCTAATACACCCACACTTTTCTTAGTATATATTAACTCACACCCTTCTATACTATAAAATATGAGCAATAAGAAAGGAATTTTAACTAAAATCAAATATAATGGTTAAAGTATTTTTTACTAGGACAATTAAAAACAAAGGTCTTGGACTTCTTATATACACTTAAGAATCCCTTCAACCATGCTTCTTTTCCAATGTGGGACTAGGATCCCCTTTCATTTTGTCAATTTCTTAACATTGAAATGGCCAACAACCTGAAATAGCATTCTACCCATACAAATCAAGATAGGAAATATGCCATTTCATTAACTCAGCAGCATAGAAGACTATAGATAGGATGTGGCCATCTTTTACTTCAAAGCCACGTAATTTACGGCTAGGTTAACTACAGATAGATTTGATCCTTCTAGCAACCTAAGAATAACCTATAGTTGTTGGTCAGTGGAGTTAGTTACACACATGCTACCCTCATGGAAATACATGGAGAAAGAAAATTGGATGCTAACCCTATTAATCCAAAAAAAAAAAAAAAAAAAATCAACTAGGGAATGATATTGATGTTTACTTGCTACCACTAATAGAATATTTGAATGAGTTATGGTATTTGGGAGCACAAGTTTTATGATTCATCTATTAATTCCACCTTCAACTTGAAGGCTATTTTAATGTGGATCATAAACGATTTTCCTACATATGGACACTTAGCAGGATATTATAAGAAGGGTGAATATACTTATCCCACATGTGGGTTGAACATATGTTCTCAAATATTGAAATTTAGTAATAAAAATGTGCATATGGATCATCAGTGATTTCTTCCAAAAAACCCTTCTTTTCAAAAAAAAAAAAAAAAGTAATAATGGTCTAGTGGGAAAGAAGAAATAGATGATCCTCACAAGATGCTTGTTGGTAAACAAGTTTAAATTGCATGTGCAGAAATTAAAAATAATTAGGAAAAGAAAGTGAATGAAAAAACAAAGAGAAAATGTCATGTCATCCTATATGGAAAAATAAAAAAGATCAATATTCTTTAATCTACTATATTGAGAGGTAAGATCTTTATTTGAATATTTAAATTATTCTACATTTTTTATCAATACCTGAAATTTAATTTCATCATTTTTTTTATAGGAATTATGTTTTGTGTCATAGTTTAGATGTGATGCACATTGAAAAAAATATATATATTTGTGACATCAATGAAAAATCAAGAATTGTGCTAATTCTTGTAGAAATTTTGAAGACATTGGGATTAGGCAATACCTTCATGTGAAAAAGGAAAAAGATAAACTTCATTTGCCTATAACATCATACACTCCATCAAAGGTAGAAAAACAACTCTTTTGTGAAAGATTGTTAAATTTAAAGTTGCCAAATGGTTATTATTCAAACACCTCTAATTGCATTTCATTGAATGAATACAAGATAATTGGGCTTAAGTCTCATGATTATTATGTATTGATGAAACATTTACTATCGATGACAATACGGGGCTCTAGCCTAAAAGGCCAAGAATTGTTATATTTTGGTTGTCCCCATTTTTTAGTGAAATTTGCCAAAGAATGTTAGATAGACATGAGTTAGGTTCAATGGAAAATGAAGTTGCAGTTACTATATGCATGCTTGAATGTTATTTCCCTCTTTCTTTCTTTGATATAATGGTTCATCTTACAATTCATTTAACAAGAAAAGCTCGCGTATGTGGACCAATTCAATATCGTTTGATGTACCTTTTTGAATGGTTATTCTTAACCATTCTTGATATTAATTATGAATCAACACTAATGATATACACACACTTCATTTACCTTTTTGTATTCATTTTATAAATTTATTAAGGTAATAAAAAGGAATGTAAGAAACCGTGCACGACCAAAATGATGCACAGTAGAATGTTATTTAGCCAATGAATACATGAAATTTTGTAATAGGTATGTACCACAAGCAGTAGATATTGGTGAGAAACACAATAGAATTGAAGATATTGTGTTTCAAAATGTAATGGAAAGACATCCTATATCTGTAAAACAAAACATGATATACATTGCACATACATATATATTGTTTAATAGTGCAATAGTGGAACCATACATTAAGTAACCTAAATTTAAAATTTACATAGTTTATATATCAGTAAAAATTATTAATGTTATTCTTATTTGGTCATCTCTTTTTATTTATAAACAATTTATTAGAATGCACCTTTAAGAGCTTCAACAATCCAAATCTTTTAAGTAAACCTACTTTATTGCGGAGAAAAAAATAAAAATAAAAAAGACAACTAGATTTGCAACATGGTTCAAAGATAAGGTTGGTTGATTACTTTTTAAGTTCCCTAATATGATTTCTTTACCTTAGCATTTTGTCCTTGATAAATTAAATCCTAAAATATTAAATAGGTCCTTGCTTAACCAAGTAGCTTGAAAATGGCTACCATTTTAAAATGGCTTGCAATCAAACCAACTACACAAGTCACATGTTATACGAACTATGTTATGAATGGGAAACGATATTGTACAAAATATATTTAGAAAACTACTCAAAATAGTAATGTTTCCCTTAAAGCAAAAATTGTTTGCAATGGAAGAAATGGCACTCTAGTTATGAAAAAGATAGTTTACTATAAAGTTCTAAAGGAAATAATTCTTGTAGATTATTATGCATTTTGTGTTTCATTATTTAAATGTGATTGAGTGGATAGTGGAAGTAATATTAGAGTAAAGATGGGTTTACACTAGTTAATCTTCACCCATGTGTAAACAAATATAATAAAGATCCTTTTATTTTAGCCTTGCAAGCAACATAACTGCTTTACTCTAGGAAAAATGATACATTTAATGGGTTTGTTGTCCTAAAAGCACCTTTAAGAGGGTTTAATGTTCTGCAAAATTTTGATGAGAATGATTATATGACATCTACTCCATTAGATGTACCTTAAATTAACTCTAGTATGGATGAAAGTAAGGATTATGCTCAGACTAATTGTGAGGACTTGGTTGTAAAAATCTAATGTTAGTGGTTGTAATCATAGTTTGATATTTTTTGATGGAAATTATTTCCGTTTGTTATTGCCCATTGTTAAGATTTATATTACTAAAGGATTGTCATGCGTGTGTGTTTGTATGTGTGTATGTATGTGTATTGTTGGTATAACTTTCATTTTATTTGTATGTAATTGTTAAGGATTTGTTGTGTTGGATTTGTTTGTGTGTATAAATTTGTGGAAAGACGGAGTCTCTGTTTGTATTGAATTTATTTGTGTGTATACATTTGTGGAGAGACGAAGTCTGTGTTTGTATTAGATTTGTTGTGAAATTAGTAGATATTTAAATTGCATGTGCATTCAATTTTTGAAAAAATGGAAAAATAGGGATAATTTTATCAAAATTTTCGTAAAATTGACTGAATATATATATATATATATATTAAGCTTGTTACTCATGTTTTTGCTATTAATATATGTTATTTTCATAATACTCATGTGTTTGTTATTAATATATGTTATTTCCATAATACTTTCAGATGTCGACTGAAGGTACATCTACCAATCCATCTTCAAGTGGTAGTGAAGGTTTAAAGAAAAGAAAGACAAGGGGTCTAAACTTAATGGATTTGAATAAAATTAAAAAGGCAAAGGCAATGGGCATAAATTTCAATAAGATAGGACAACCATATGAAGAATCTTTGGTAGCTTATAGTTCAACTTGTGAAACTATTGTCATTCAAATGATACCTATAACCTATGATAGCTAGGCAAAGGTACTACAAGTACTAAAGGAGACTGTGTGATAGACTACAAAGGTATGGTTTAGAGAATCATATTGATATTATTTATTGACAATATCAATCTTACATATTTGTTTTTATAAAACTTACAAATGCAAATGAGGTTTGGTTTAGATGACATTGGGAAATATCACACATTAAATACAATGAGTGTAAGCCCTCGAACTGGATTTTTCGGATTTCCCCAGATATAATCCCTAAATAAATATTGGAGACCCTAAATGGTTTATGGAAGTGCCTAAGGATATATGGAACCAATAGGAATCGATTTCGACTCGATTGGAGACTAAACGGAAGGATAAAATAGTGAATGAAACCGAATAATTTTTTAAGGTAAAAAGGGGCTAATTTGAAGATAAGCTTTAATAATTGTGGTCAAAGTGGAATTAAGCTAAAAGTCAAGGGAGGAGACCGATATTTTTAAAGGACGTGACCGTCATTTTGAGGATAGTTTGGGGAGGAAAGCATAAAGCCAAAAAGTTGTCTAAAAATCTAAAGAGAGACAGAGTGAGCTATCGTAGAGAAGAGAAGAGAAGAAGAAAGAAAGAAAGAAAGAAGAAAGAAAAGAAAGAAGAAGGAGAGAAGAAGATCTCGCCGCTGCCGTGCCGACCATCCAGCCGCCGACCAAGCTCGATGTCCCCGAACAGCAGCTGCCGAAGTCGAGCAGAAACGTCGCGCAAACCAGCCGCAAACCAGAGCAGAAAAACCGAGCAGAACAGCCGTGAAACAGCTCCGATCGGCGTGGAAAAGAGTGGCGACGAGCTGACCGTCCGGTCACCTGCGGAACCCGCGCCCTAGCCCAACCGATCCAAGCCATTTCCAACTGCAACCAAGCTCGAACCCAGCTCAAAACCCGCGTGAATAGGCAGCAGATCGACGACGGAGACAGTGCAGAACGGCGGTGAAAAACAGCTTAAATTGCGACGAACTGAGAGGGAAAGAGAGAGAGGAAGAGAGGAGGAAGAAGAGAGGAAAAATCCAGCCCAGATCTGCTATAAAACTAGTCCAAAATCAGCTCGAAAATCATCCTCAAAGCGTAGTCAACGTGAAAGAAAAGGGGTGAGTTATTTAAGTTTGAAATTGATGATTTCGTTGGTGATTTAAGTTGATTCGAAATGGATCTTGTTATGATTTGTTTGTTGGTTGTTTTTGAGTGAAAACGAGTTGAAAAATAAGTGGATTTAAGCCTATTGGGAGTTTAGAAAACCAAAGATTCAAAGAGAATCCAAATCGCGCAATAAACTAGTTTAAAGGGCAATTTCATAAATTGACCCTTATAATGCCCGTTGAGAGTTTGGATGACCCTAATGAGTTTAATTAGGCATGTTGAAGCTATTAAAAGCAAAAGATTAAGATTAGAAATCAAAATGGAGAGTTACGCGTAAAAAGGATCATATAGGGAGGATTGTGTAATTTCGAGTTTCCAGAAGTGACGTGAACGTAAATTTATGTTTCCATATGTTGTGTAGGTGACGAGAGCGCTCGAGGATTGAGGCGAGAGGATTAGGGGCTTCGCACACGCCATTTTCAGTCAACAGTTTTGTGAGTGAGTTTTATTTAAAGATTTTAAGGATATATTCAAATTATCAAGTTTGAATTGATAAATTAATTGTTTACTTGAGTTTATTTTAAATGCATTGATATATGCATGAGCATTAGTTTGAAATGAGAATGTGATTTTATATGCATATATATAAAGTTGTTGAAATGAAATTTCAGAAACTAAGTTTTCAAGTTTGAATTGAGAAAATAAGTTTTAGTGCTTAATGCACTCAGAAAATGAGTTTTAGTGTTTATGGCACTCAGAAATCAGATTTTAGTGCTTTACGCACTCAGAAAAGAGAATTGTGTTTTTGCACCAGAAAGTTAAAGCAAAAAAGAGAAAAGTGTTTTCAAAATCAGAAAGTATCCTTTCAGGGATTTTCAGAGATTACAGAGCAGTTTAGACCCGATCGATCTATCCCACTTCAGTTGGCACAGTCCTGGGGAGGGATAAGTCACTAACCAGGGGGATAAGTGTCAGAGTCTGTCAGTTGAGTCACCATTACTGATGTGGGGTAGTGTTTCGTGTGCTATGGTTAGCGCTGAGAAATTCCGCACATGGCCACGAGATGTCTCAGGTTAGGCGAGCTATGGTTAGCGCTGAAAAATTCCGCACATAGCCGCGAGATGTCTCAAGAGTTGACGAGCTATGGTTAGCGTTGAGAAATTCCGCACATAGTCGTTAGATTCGAAAGACCCCAGATTTAAGGATACTATGGTAATTTTGAAAGATATCAGGAAACAGTTTTCAAAACAGAAAAACAGATTTGAAAGAAAAGAAATTATTTAAGTTATTTATGATTTACAGTTGCAAGTTTTGTATTTAAATACGTGCATGTGCTTAGAGATAAATTCTCTTGTTTAAGTTGATGTTTTAAAGATTTAAGTTTGAAATGCTTTAGAAACAAAGAATAGTTTCCAAACGTTTTCAGAGGAGGACGTTTTGAAAATTAGATTTTCAAAGAAACGAAATATTATCACTCACTGAGCTTCTAGCTCATTATTTTCTGTTTTATATAAAAACCTCCTCAGGTACTCTCAACAGGTAGCCTAGCAGTTGCATCACCTCCAGTGGGCGAGCCAACGCGACACGACATCATTTAAGCAACTTATTTTGTTTCATCAGTTAGATTTTCATGTAAATCTCTTTTAAAGTGTATAATTGATTTGTAATTAATCGCTTGTGGATGTTTTTAAATTGTTTTTGATTAAATATGTTTTATTAAATTGTGTTTGGATTTTATTGAGTTGAATTGAAAATTTATATGCATGATTTAGGCCTACGGGCAACCAGAAGTTGGGTTGGTGATAAATTTTAGTTGAAGTGTTGTTTTTCTGTAAACAGGGTTTTCTGGAACGTTAAAAATGCAGTCGTTATGTTGCCGAAATTTTGTTAGAAAAATGAGTTTCGAAAATGAATTTAAAATTAAAAATAAAAATTTTTCCTACGCGTTTTTAGTTTTTAAAGAAAACCCAACCCAACGATGTTTCAGAAAGTATGAAAGAGTTTAGGGTTCGCTCCACGGGTTTCGCTTAGCCCAACGAGTCGGGTCTGAGAGGGATCCGTTGGGGTACCCGGCGTGATCGACCGGATCAGAGTTAGAGGTATTCGGTTCGGGTCGCGTCAATAAGCACTTGTAGGAGAGCATATAAAGGCAGGATAATAAAATAAATTAGAAGTATTCCTCCTGGTCTTAATATACGGAGAATTTTGAAAATGTTAAAGCCAACTAACATTAATGATGAGGACCAGAACAAATTTATCCAACCTCAATTGTCTCTAGAATTTCAAGTAATTATGCATTGATATTTTTAAGCAAACATGTTAACCTCCAATGGATTTTGATTTAATTACAATATTTTAGGAAGTAAGTAATCATTACTCTAAGGTGGCAATATTTTAGGAAGTAAGTAATCATTACTCTAAGGTGGCAAGGAAGAATGCAACCCCATATGCAACAAGTTGTAAAGGATTAGCATGACTACATAAAGAATTGGTAAGAGTTAAAGTTTGCAATTTCAACTAGATTATTGCTTGTTATCATTCCTTAAGCTCCATGAATATTTTTGTCTTAAATGAGTTTTTTTCTCAAAACTTTATAATTAAACACAAAAACATATATTGTTGTTTTTATGGTTTTCAATGTTAGATAATTGAAAAAGTGGCTTGAAATAAAGATCCGAATGTAGTGGATAGAGTTGAAATATGGATAGCTGGTCACAAGTACAAAGATGGAACTCCGTTGAAAAAATTGTATGCTAAGTTGATTTGGTCATTTGTTGTGTTAATTTAATTAAATGTATTTAGTTATATATATATGTATATATATATATATTAAAATCATTTTGCATGATATATAGAGACAAATGGAGGCACTTCATCAAGAATCCTAACGATCAGTTAGAGATGATGTTGTATCTCCAGTTTTAGGTCAGGAGCATTAAGATCGAGTTTTAAGGAATGGGTTATGGTATAACACCTATAATTGTACAAACATCTATGGTTGGTAAACAAACCAATGCACAACTTCAACAATAGGTGGAAATATGATGCATGCATTTGCAAATTTGTAGAATTTAGTCATCAATTCTATGTTTGAAGTTGATCCAAATCAAGTAGTAGCATGTATTCTAACGGGTCCTATTCCTATACCTCTATTTTTATACCATCGGTAGCCTGTCGACAACCCCACAATAACCCTCCAGTGGATATTTAATCCGACTAAAAGGTTCCCATGAAACTAAACCGTTTTAGTTTACTATGAATATTTATTATTCCTTTTTTAGAAACAGAAATAGGTGGAAACTTTATATATATATATATATATACATTTATAAAATAGATTTAATAAAATATGGGCTACATAACGTCTATTTTTCTAAACAGGCCACCTTGTAACAAATCACAAAAAAATTTACACACTTCTAAAAATAAATATTTTCTCAACTTTTAAGCCTTAGACCCTTTTCATTTTAAAACCACAAGCGACCCTAAATATACGTTCAAATTCAAAGGCAATTTAAAAATAAATTATATATCATGCATACATAAACATTTATATATTTTCCAAAATATATACAAATGAATGTATGAAATTTACAAGCATTCAATTCTCCTTTTTTTAAAAAATATATATAGCATTTATACATGAATATACAATACGCACGACTTAGCCCGTCTAATCCTATGTTGGAGTTCCTGTTACGGATGCACCAGTCCCTATACCTATCCCAGGGGAGGTTTTGTTTATAAAAACATAAAGTATGGGTGAGCTAAACGAGCTCAATGAGTGTCATAAAACCTTATTATGGTTTCTTTTTATAAAATAAACCTCCCTAAAGTTCTTTAAATATATTTATAAATCTTTCCATGTTACGAAAAATAAAATCGATTTTCCTGAAATTCAATCTTTGAGTTTAAATGTTTTAATAAATTTCTATTATAAATATAAATCAAACTTTGTAAATCTGATTTCGAAAAACCATTTTGAAATGCTTTTAAATTCTTTGTTGTAAAACATAAATAGTGGCGACAATAGAACTTTAGAGAAATCTCTGTAACAAAATAGGCCAACCACTATTAATCTGTATCATATGGTACCTTAGGTATGAGTGGAATGTACTATCGCTTAGGCCTCCATGGAAATTACCTTCGCTTCGGCCTCCTGTCCTGTAGGGCGCTAGCTATAATATACCCTAATTCGTGCATGGACAACATATTAATCGGACTAATTGACTCAGTCCCTCCCACTGTTAGCGACAAACTCCCCTGACACTGCCATGCATGAATTCAGGTACTCTGATCGGAAATCTCTGTAAATTTTTGGACGGGACAACCTTTTTATGTAACGAGTGAGTCTATTCGGATGCAACCGCTTGGCTACCCCCTCTCTAGGGCCTTTCTTCAGCCTCCACCCTCAAGGATTCAGGTAGCAGGTATTGTCCCCTGATGTATCTTTAACTTTATTATGTTCTGGAATACCTATCAGGCGTACCATATGTTTATAAAATATTTCTATTTCAATTATTTTTTATATTTCGCATTTCTTTAAAGCATTAATAAATCATTTAAGAGGTTCCGATAACTTTATTTATTTTAGCAAAAATTATTTCCAAGCATTTCAATAAATAACTTTAAACATAAACATAAAATTTAAAATAAATGGAAATATAATGGTTCCAAATCTTTTCAGAAAGGACACTCACCTATTTTTTAACTCACCGCACTATAGCGCGCAATTTAGACTTTCTTTTGTTTCCCCGTTACCTATATATTTTCGTATTCTAGTTTTAGAAAGCGTCACCACTAAAATTAACCATTTATATTTACTCCCATTGGCACATTAATGTATATTCAATCATTTAACAATCTAATAGTCTTCTCTTCAATTTCAATTTACTCCTATCATCCATATAACTCTTAAAATCATTCAAATCATCCAAAAACAATTTTCTACCACAACAAACACATTAATGGCAAAACATGGTAGTTTATTAACCCACATTTTGTTTATAATTTTAACATCACATTACAACACTTTAACACATACAAAACATTTCTATTGAACTCAATTTTTCTCATCTATGCATTAGATCAATTCTTGAATCATTTCAACTTTCTTAGATCGAATGTACTCCATCTTTTACATCATCCATCTAACTTAATTTTTCTCATCATAATCACATTCAAATGCATATATTATGACACAAATTCAAGTTAAACTCATGAAACGATACACTTAAACATCAGTACTAACTTTGGTCGTAAACTACATCCTTTATTATCCAACCCATTTCTTTTCAATTTCATGCCATAATCATCATCAAAACAGCCCACAAATCATGCCAAAACAATCAAAATAATCATCCATCACATTATACTTCTCATGGCCGAATATATGGTAATATAAGCTATTATGTTTTTGGTTTTCATTTCAACATTTCCACTTGGTATTCTAACTCATTTCATGCATGAATTCCACTCAAACACATCAAACACAAATTGAATTACACAACCCTTCCTTAGTCGTGCACTATACTCATCATATCATCAAACTTCTTCAAGTTTCTCATTTGAAATTCAATTAAAATCACATTAATCATCATGGCAGCAAACTAACATTCAAAACTATATCAATCACACTTTAGATCACAAGATTAACTTAGTTGTACGCTTACCAAAACTGCCTTGATCCCTTGCTTTATTTCCCCATAAGATTGAAGCTTCAACACTCTAAACCCATGCATAAAAATTCCATCAACAACACATGCAGTAAGTGGACAGCTTTGAATCCAATTTTTCACACAATAACATCATGGAAACTCAAACCTTTTCACTTGGAAACCACTTACCTTTGTTAGATATCTTTCTTAGACTTGTTTACAATCTTTTGATGGCTTGAAATCCACTCAAAAATGGCTTGAAAAGCATGCAGAATAGCAGCTATCCTTTGGTCTAGTTTTTGCCGAACACCCTTGCAGTTTCTTCCAAAATTTTCTCAATTCTTCTACATTCTTCCACTTTATATAGCTTTATCATGCCTTAACACTCTACCCCTCAAGTTTGGATTATAATTACAAGCATACCACTAATGTCACTTGCCCATTTTAGCCCTCATTTTCTCTATATTTTATGTACTCAAAATTTCAATTCCAAATGTGTTCTTGTATAACTTTTAATTAGTTCATTTAATCATGCTCTTTCATAAAACTTCCTTTATCATTAATTTTCATCATATCCTTTAATAAATCATCATATCACTTTTTGGATTCGAATTTATTTCCAATCTACTTGGAAATTCTACTAGAATTTGATTACATATTCGAAAAATTTAATCGATTTTATTATTCCATAAATGAGGGCATTTTAGTATAATATATTTGCAATGTTTATACATCTTATTTACAATACTGGATTCGGAAAAATAATATCACATATTCCTTCCACACAGTCGGTAAACAACTCAAACATTTTAAAATTCATTTACTTTTATATTTTGATAGTTGGTTGTTTTTTTTTTTTTTTTTTAGTCCATGTTTTGTTGAAAACCTATTATTTAATTTGTTTGAAGACATAACGTTCAACTAACTCAAATTTGATGGGAGGTAACAAAACTACTAAATTTATTGAACCTTCTCCAAAAGTGAATATTCATGAAATTGATATTATTTACTGTTGGTACTTAATTGGATATATAATTTTAATTATTGAAATTTTTGTACATATATAGTCTTTATCTCGGACTTCTACAAGTCAAGTAGATTGTTCGAGTAGAAAAAAGTGCAAGTTATTGGATTGGATGAGTACTGGAGAAGTGGTGGTCAAAGTTGAAATTGACTGCGAGGATCCACATGCAACTGTTCATCACTTGAAGTTTGGTCCAAATTATTAGCAGGTTTATGTGAAGAAAATAATGATTACAGCTTGAATCATCAATTTCATAATCAGTTGTTAGTTGAAGAAAAATGAGGGAGTATAGAATTAATCATTATGATCACATTTTGCAACTATTTCTTATGTTTGTTTATAAAATTCTCATTCAATATTATGGATGAAGGTACAATAGAGATTACAAATATATAGGAAATGAAGTTTGATCAATTATGAAAAAGAAAAAAAAAATTAAAGTACATCATGTATATAATTGTAATAAGAAAACTAGATCAATGATGAAAATGACATGAGAAAATTGAGGGGGCTGAGTGATAAGGCTCTTACTCTCAAGTTGAGGTCATAGGTTCAAATCATGTGCTCTTTCCTTAGATTCCATTCATGCTTAAGATACAAATATGGAACAATGTCCTCTTGTGAGTCTCTCTAGAGAAGCACAGTAGAGGTAGGTGGGTCCTCCGGGGTGTGGGTCTTTTGTAGGAGGGGTACGGCCGTGCTTTCTAGGGTTAGTTTCCCTGTTTCCTCTGTTTCTCTTTATTGTGTCCTTGTCTCCAATGGCGACAGAGGAAATAGCTAAGCTCTGTCAAGGGCTATCGCTCACCGAGGAAGAAGGCAATGTCTGTACGATCAATAGAGTGGAACAAGAGTTAGGTTTCGAAGTGGTTGATCACTGCCTTGTAGGCAAGGTGCTGGCGAGCAAGAAAGTCAATAGGGAGGCATTTAAAATGGTTGTAGAGCAACTTTGGCGAATGATAGGAGAAGTAGAAGTCGAAGTTATTGGGCACAATATTTTTATGTTTTACTTCCAAAGGAAAGAGGATCGAAGTTTGGTAATGAACAAAGGCCCTTGGCATTTCGATCATAGCCTCATTGTTCTTGAAGTTCCTACGGGAGTGGGAGATATTTCTAGACTAAGGTTCTATAAAGCTTCCTTTTAGGTCCAAATTCATGACGTCTCGTTAATGTGTATGAATCGCCAGGTGGCTGGGGTCCTGGCAAAACAGATTGGAGAGCTGGAGGGGATGCCAGATGACCCGACTGAATATAGGGGCAAGTTCCTTAGGGTTCGGGTTCGTATAGATATCAATAAACCATTAAGAAGAGGTATGCTTATTAACGCGGGAAACTCAGCTGACACAACTTGGGTAGGTCTAAAATATGAACGCCTACCTGAGTTTTGTTTTACGTGTCGTTGCATAGGGCATGGTAGTAGAGACTATATGGATAATGAGGCTAAAGAGGAGGCCAAATCTCTACAATCCTTGAAATACGGTACATGGCTGAGAGCGACCTCGCAAGAAAACATTATAGGCAGGACTTGTGATGTGGCTTCGGGTGGGGCTTTTAAGGGAGCCAATAGGAGTAAGATAGGAGAGAAGGATAAACAAATGGTTCTCCATAAGGACCTGTCGATTGGGCAATCTAATAAAGGCCTCCATATTGGGGGAGCAAAAGTTAAAGAAAAAAGTGAGGGTACGATGGAAGTTGGTTCGGTCAAGGAGACTACAAGCACTTCTATTGTGGGTACTAGCGTTGATTTAACGGAAGCAAAAAGTGCTTTTAAGGACCCTCCAGACGAAACCGTAGGTTCTGGTGCCACCAATTTATTCTCCAATTTGGAAGTTGTACTGAGCCCCACTGTCGTGAATGTGGGGATTCCCCCCTCGAAAGGCGTCAGGACAGGATTTGAGGCTGCGGTGGGAATGCATACGACAAGTGGAATTATCGAAGGCCTAGTTTCGACAAAAACGGCTATATCGATTCAGTTGCTAGATGGTGAATCAAAAGCAAGGGCCATGAAAATGGGCCATCCAAGCGAACTGCTAAAAAATGGAAGACAACAGCTCGAGGCGTAGGCAGTCCCAGTGGCTCAAGGCTTGCATTGAGGCATTCTGTTAGAAAGGGACTCAGGAACAGCTGTCTCCAACCAGCTCGTCCAATAACAGGTATCTCTAAGGCATTGCCTTCTCCTGCTCTTGGTATGGACAACAGCTCTCTCACAAATAGTGAAGACTGTAACACTGTGGGTGGGAAACGAAAAATGTTGACCTTAGAGGCTGACGTAACCGGTGGTAGTAAGCGTAGTAAGCCTAGTGGGTTTGACGGAGATATCTCCATGCTTGAATCGGCAGAGCCTGAGTCTTAGGCTCGCCGAACGCCATGAATATCCTAAGTTGGAATGTGCAGGGGCTGGGGAATCCCCGCACATTAGCTGCCCTGAAAAGGGTGCTTCGTAAGCATTCCCCGAGTCTCGTCTTCCTTAGCGAGACTAAGCTTCAAGGCGCTCCTAGTATCAGTTTGAAAGATCGTTTGTCCTTTTTTGGTGGGTTTGTCGTGAATTGTATCGGTAAAAGTGGAGGCTTGGGCCTTTTTTGGCAAGAAGATTTAGATGTGTCAATCATTTCCTTTTCAATAGGGCATATTGACGCGAGGATTAAGTTGGGCGATGGCTGCTGTTGGAGAATTACAGGTTTTTATGGTCACCCCGATCATGCGAAAAGGGGCGACTCCTAGAAACTTTTACGTCACCTGAGGGATGTGGATAATCTCCCGTGGCTGTTAGGTGGTGACTTCAACGAGATTCTCATCAATAATGAAAAGAGAGGGGGGTCGGAAAAGGGGGCCAAGGGCATGCTTGCCCTTCGCTCAACTTTGGCGGATTGCGACCTCACTAACATGGGCTGTTCCGATCCTCGCTTCACCTGGAACAACAGAAGGAGTGGGGCTGCAAATATAGAAGAGAGAATGGATAGGTTTACGGTAGATGCTAATTGGAGAGATACATTTGTCGAGGCAAAAGTCTTTCACCTAGGCTTCAACCACTCTGACCATACGCCCTTATTGCTAAAGCTTCGGTAAGGTTTTCAAGCTTCGGCCCCGTATTCTAGCAGCTTTAAGTTCGAGCCGTTCTGGCTCAAAGAATAGGATTGTTTCACCTCGGTTAAGCATCTTTGGGAATCTTCAGGTAGGGTGAGTTCCTCTGAGGACCTGGCCAGGAAATTATCAGCTTGCGCTTCAGGGCTGTTAGATTGGAGCAGGGAGAGATTTGGCTCCCTCAAGAAGATGATTCGTTTTAAGCAACATCTTATTGAATATTTGTACAAGAAAGTCTCTAGAGCCGGGGTTATGGATGAGATTAAATGTCAGGAAAACGAATTGGAAGACCTCCTCTCAAAGGAAGAATTGTTCTATCTCAAAGAGCGCGCGCCAATTGGCTCTCCGCAGGCGATCGCAATACTAGGTTTTTTCACGCACGAGCTAATGCAAGGAGGAAGAAGAATTCGATTGTGCAGCTCGTTAAAGATTATGGTTCCGTTGTGAAGATGGTGGAAGATATTGGTAGGCTTACCTGTGACTATTTTCAAGACTTGTTCTCCTCTTCTGCTCCTTCGCCCTTGATTATTGATAGGGCCACAGTTGGGGTCTATAAGTGCCTGGATGAGAATCAACAGCTTTCCTTGTCCCGTCCCTTCCAGCAAGAAGAGATAAAAGCGACGGTTTTCAGTTTGGGTTCAACCCGAGCCCCGAGTCCCGACGGCTTCCATGCTCTCTTCTTTCATAAATTTTTGGATGTGATAGGCTCAGACTTTACCTTGGTGTGCTTAAAAATCTTGAACTGGGAATCTTCAATGAGACAGTTTAATACCACCAATGTGGTTTTGATCCCCAAATGCAAAAATCCGAAAAGGTTGAAAGACTTTCGGCCAATTAGCCTCATGTCAGTCATTTATAAAACGGTGACGAAGGTGCTGGCTCATAGACTGAAACCAATTCTGCCAGCCATTATTTCCTCCAACCAGTCTACATTTGTTCCTAGTAGGCAAATATTCGATAATATCCTTGTCGCTTTCGAGCTCTTCCACTCTATCAATGGTCGTAGAAAAGGAAAGAGAGGCTTGATGGCCCTTAAGCTTGATCTTAGTAAAGCTTACGATAGAGTAGAGTGGCGTTTTCTGCTATCGGTTTTGGAAAAGATGGGGTTTCTAGTCGGTTGGCTTCGGCTTGTGTTTGACTGCATATCCACTTCGAGCCTCTCTTTTGTGCTGAACGGTAGGTGCATTGGGACCTTATCTCCATCGAGGGGCCTTAGACAAGGGTGTCCTTTATCCCCGTATTTATTTCTCTTCTGTGCGAATGTCCTCTCTAGGAGTCTCAGTAAAGCAGAGCGCAATGGCAGAGGTCTCGGGTTTCAGTGTGGAAGATCGGGTTCGCTTGTTAGCCACTTGTTCTTTGCTGATGATAGCATTTTTTTTTGCAGAGCCTCTCCTTTAAATTGTAAGCTTATTCGGGGGATTTTGGAATCCTATGGCCTAGCTTCGGGCCAACAAATCAACCTTGCTAAATCTTCTATTTGTTTCAGCCCCAATATCCCGGTCCAGCAGAAGCAGGTCTTTCAAGATCTTCTTGGTGTCGGTAATGCTTTCACCCATGACCACTATCTAGGTATGCCTTCTCTGGTGGGTAGGAATAGGAATAAAGCTTTTCACGAGATTCGTGTCAAGGTCTGGAAGCGGCTTAGAGGCTGGAAGAGCCAATTGTTTTCCCAAGGTGGCAAGGAAGTTCTTATCAAAGCGATAATGAAAGCCATTCCTACCTATATCATGAGCATTTTTCAGCTTCCCGTAAGCCTGTGTAAAGAGTTAAGCTCTCTAGCTGCGCGCTTCTGGTGGGGATCGAAAGATGGAAAACGCAAGGTAAGTTGGGTTAGCTGGGAATCGGCATGCAAGCCTAAAGCTCTCGGAGGTCTTGGCTTCAAAGATTTGCTCTATTCAATCAAGCGCTGCTGGCCAAACAAGCATGGCGTGTGGTCACCAACCCTCTTTCCCTGGCTGCTCGACTGTTAAAGGCCAAATACTTCCCAAAGTCTAACTTCTGGCAGGCGAGCCGCAAAGCCGGTTCGTCGCTTACGTGGAGAAGCCTTCTGTGGGACAGAGAGTTACTGGAAAAAGGTTGGGTTTGGCAGGTTGGTAATGATTAGGAAATTGCGGTGTTCAAAGATCGTTGGCTCCTTAGACCTTATTCCTTCCGGGCTCTCTCGCCTTGTACCGCCCCCGATGCGAAAGTGGCTGACCTTATTGACCCTGGGAGCCATCAATGGAATATTCAAAAGATTGATGACCTTCTTTTGCCGGTTGATAAGGATCTCATTCTCTCTATTCTTTTTAGCTTCCGGAATCTCCCCGACCAGTGTCGCTGGTTTTTTGACAAATTGGGTGAGTATTCTGTCAAGAGCGGTTACAGGTTGGCGGTGGAGTTGAGATCTTTGGAGTGGGATTTTCCTAGTTCTTCCGTTTCCATGCAACGCTGGTGGTCGGTCCTTTGGAACCTCCAGATTCCCCCTAAAATCAAAATTTTTGTGTGGAGAGCTTGTGTGGGTGCTATGCCTACCAAGGAAAACTTGTGTTGCCGTCATATTTTATCCGATGGTAGCTGCGATGTTTGCCCGTCTGTTGCGGAATCTGCCGCTCACGCTCTGTTTTGGTGTCCTCAAGCTGCGGCTGCTTGGCTCCATTTTGATAACAGGTCCTTCCTTGATCAGTTTCATTCCTCTGATGTTTCTCTCATTTTGTTTGGGTTTTGGCAGAAGTTGGGTGGCCATCAGTTGTCGGAAGTCTGCATGGTCTTGTGGGGTATCTGGCTTCTTCGTAATGCTAGGTGCGTTCAACTCCATGAGTGGAACCCTACGGGGGTTGTTCCTAAAGCGAAGGCTCTGCTTGCGGAATTCCACAGCTCCGTGTCTGCTCTGACTACTGTCTCTCGCCCGATTGCTGTCCCCTCCCTTCAGGGGTGGTTGCCTCCCTCTCACGACAGTCTGAAGTTGAATTCGGATGTGGCAGTAAGGCCCCTCATTGGCAAGGTTGGGTTGGGTGTGTCCGTTTGTGATCATCGGGGTCATGTTGTTGTGGCTTTGGTGAAGGCTTGGGTTGGCAATTTCTCTCCCGAAATTGGTGAGTTTCTAGCTTTGCGCAAAGGTTTGTTGTTGGTTCATTCTCTGCGTCTCAAGGTTGAGGTGTTAGAGGTGGACGCCGTGGGAGTCGCTTCTGCTGTTAATTGCGCTTTTCTCTCTAAGGGTGAAGCATTCTCCCTTGTTTCTGATATTAAGGTCTTATGTAGGTTGGTGGGCGCTTGTCAGTGTCTTGCCATTCCCAGAGCTGGGAATCGCTTGGCCCATAAGCTCGCTACCTTGGTCTTGTCCTCTCCGGAGGCCATCTATTGGCATGATGTCAATGTCGCTTGTATTTTCCCTTTGGCTGCTGGTTTATAAAATTTTCGTTTTCTCTCAAAAATATATATATATATATATACAAATATAAAATAATAATAATAATAATAATGTACATTATAGTAACACAAACACATGACTCGCTTAATTAGATAATGTTTATGCAATCTCAAATAAGCACGTGCTTATGTGTATTGCCAAGTACACTAAATGTACGTCAACAAGCATATGCTACTAGAAGGGAGATGATATAAGATAGTCTATAAACATATTAATACATTTTGCCAACAATCGAACCTACAATTAAAATTGTGAAGACAGTAAAATCTAAAATGTAAGTAATATAATGAACCTAGTACCGTAATGTAAAATATATCATTTTGAGCAATAATATCTTCCAATGCATGCACCATGGTTTTGATTTTCATACTGATGAATTGAGATCAACAGTTTTTCTCGTAAAGAGGTGGGGAAATGAGGAAGAGTGGGATAGTTACATGAAGAAATAATAGATTACTGCAAGACAAAATTAAAATCAATTAGTTATAAAATCTTCGTTCATTTTACCTGTGTTCATTATACTAATTTAAACAAACAAAAATTTCTTTGACAGTGTTTTGAAGATTGACTTCCTAATCCTATTTCACATTAAGTTACCAATCAAACGAGGCCTAGAGGTAAAATTATTGAAGTCTTTAATATCATAATCTAGCTTACATATCTCCATTTAAATTTTGAGCCAAAGAAAATTCATACCTCATAATACTTCTTAGGAGGTTCATGAACTTTTGACCTTTTGACCTTAAAAAAAAGAATTACAGTACTCAATTCCCAATGCAACTCAATGTTGATCATAAAAACCCATAAGATTATCTCAAATTCAAAAACAACCTTCAATGTTGATCATAAAAATAATAAAATAAAATAAAATAAATTTGAAAAAAAAAAAAAATCACCTTGTAGAAGTAATATATTTGTCTCAAAGACAAGCAAACTAAATAGAAAACCCAATATATAAAAATTGAAGCAAGTTAAGTGATGATGAAATTACCCTATCTTGATTTCCTTTGAATATTCCTCTGGTACGAGCCCTTATCTGAACTTGCCATCCATCTTGCAGTCCATGTAGTTTACTATCCACCAAATGCTTCTCATTTTGATTTTGCTCAGAAGGCACCACTGTAAGAGGCCCAACCTCCAAAGGAGCTTCCATTGGAACAATTTCAAGCGAAAGAGGTGTTGATTCACTCTCCATTTTGTGCTTGTTATTCAGAGGTATGCTGAATGGATATAGCAAGGTCAAGAGAGGGGTAAATCTCATGATTGGTAAAATTATATGTGTATATATATATATTTGATTTTTTTAGAAATAGTATTTCCAAATATATTTATATCAATACAAATACCTGTCCTTTTTCAACTAAAACACTTGAAAGACATTTCTTCTTTAATTAAACAAATAATCCTTGAATTAGGGAAAAAAAAAAAAAAGATATTTTCTTGTTCGATTAAACATGCACTTCTTCAACCAAAAAAGGAAATAAGGAAAATGGTTTCTTAAATTGCACAAACACTCTTCAACTAGGACAAGAAAAATAAAAGAGGAGAATTTATTTTACTTGTTTTACCCAGCAAGTACAAAATACCATCTTAGGAGAAAAATATCATCGTGTACCAGACTTATAGCTTGTAATATTATACAAGCTATAATTTGAGATTCTCACACTTTTAATTTGCGGCATAAAGCTCTTGTGATTAGCCATGCTATTTTAAGACTATGAAGGCATAGACATATTAATTGAGATGCATTTTACACTTTTCTTTCCAACTACATATTAGATAAATGAATGTGTCTAACAGTAAATGATAAACGGCCGTCTTATTCAAAGAATATATTCATAACTAGATTAAGTATATCTTAATTCTTTAATTGGTTATTATTTGTTTATAAATTACAATGAATTTATATATTTTTAATTTAAGGATAGGAATTTTATTAATTTACTTATAAAAAGTGATCAATTTAGCATTTACGCAACAACTATTTGGCTTATTTGAGATTCTCACACTTTTTATATGTGGTACATTTCGTAAGTGCGTATAGTTTAAGTGGGAAAAAAAATACCCCTAAAATTATTACTTTTGACTAACTAATAAAAGGAATGTATTTTTAATAAATAAGGGACTAAAGTTACTAATATGATAACAACGTTTAAAACTTGGACATTCCATGAAAAATTATGGACTTTAGTGAAATTTACCCATGATAATTAATTCCATATTCTTGCAAAGTTTTAAGGCAACAAGATGTGCCTTATGGAGTAAACCCATCTGCACCTCATGTGCCTCTACCCTTCTAGCTAGAATAGGAACAACATCCTAAGTATGCTTTTTTATCAATGTTTCTAATTCTTCATTCATAGCAATCTACCAATGTGAATACTTTTTTAGTTTTGAATAGGATTTTGGAACACCAATGGATGATAAAATTGTCGTGAAAGACAAGTGATTAGGAGGTTTAATTTGTCTAATGGATCTTCATAAAGCTGGTACAATTGTCAAATTGATTGCATAGGTGGTTACTAATTACAGAGTAAGATTAGGAGAAGAAAAAATTTCTTAGGGAGAACTTCATTTCAAGAATATTGTTAATCGTGCCTCCTTGTTGCCATACTACTATGGATTAAATTGTGACACTATATGTAACATTCTCAAATTTATGCAAATAATTATATGAAGATACAGCTAAAATAGCAATACTATTTTGAAATATATATATATATATATATATATATTGAAAATGGGTTAGGCTATTTAATTTAAAATTTTGAAATGAAGAAAAAAAAAATTTCCTTCAATACCTATTCATCCATTTTCACCCTATCCAAAAGAAGTTATCAACTTTGAAATATTTTACTTCTTTCTTTTATAGATTAAGTGAAATAAATGGATGAATGTTGAAATCATTTTTTAATCAATTTTAAATTGGCATAACCTAGCGATATATATACATATATACATACACACACATACATATATATATATATATATATATTACTTTACAACGAGCTATAAAGTAATAACAAAGAAAACCTTTACAAATAGATGTATATCCATGATTGGCGTCCAAAATCAGATCTTAATATTTTGATAGATGCAAAAAATTGATCATTTACATAATCAGGAAAACGTTTGAAGACATCGAAGACATTAGGATTTATAATGTTAAAATTAAATCTATATAACACGACTATAATCGTCAATAAAGGAAAGAAAATAGATATGATGAGAATTAGAAGCAAGAAGAGAGTTTCTCCAAACATCTGGATAACCCAAATGTTTGTTCCACATTTGACATGGCGAAACAGATACAGGACAAAATAAAACTCTATTTTTAGTATAGCAAGGCAAGCTTAGAGTAAATAGTCTTCCACATTTAGGTCCCTTTCTGATCACTATCCCCGTTTCCTGACCCTACACAATACAAACCAGTTTTTGAAAAAGAGACCTTGGAATTGTCATCAACTAATTGACCAACAAAGATTAGGTTACAAGTCAAACATATGGGAAGTTGAAAACATTTTGTAAAAGTATATGGAACATCACCAATTAATTTAACAAGCAAAGTTGCTCCATTTGCAGCTAAAATTTCCAAATTTCCCGAGTATGCATTGCCTAAGGTTATTGATTTTGAGGTTCATCGTCAACAATCAGAAATCACATGGCCAGACTTTTTAGAATAGTTGTAGAATTTCCTTTTGGGTTGGTGAGCGATATGATCATATTTTCTACGGCTATAATATATTTCACTTTGTTCATATCCCTTGCCTTAGCTTGTTGCATAAAGCTACCTCCAATGGATTAGACACTTGATCTTCTTTTGCTCAAATTACACTTTGAATTAGACGATGTCATTCTTCATGAAGAAGTTGAGCAAAAAAATAAATCCAAAGATGGAGGAGGTTTTCTATACATCAAACTAGACGAACTGGTTCAAACTCATGAGTCTTAATTTCATGAGAAATTAATCATTTTAAGTAATGTTGTGTAGACTTTTCAAAGTTTACAAGTTTTCTTTGACACATTTGCATAAAAAAGTTCCTTGTTTTCAGCCCATATTTCATAGACCTATAATAATAGTCTTGGACTGATTGCTTCCCTCAATTACATTTAAATAAATCTAATTCAAGTTGAACAAGTCTAGCAGATTTTTCTTGTTTATAAACTTTCGTCAAATAAATTTGCATATCTTTAGCATAAGAAAACAATGGCAAACTAAGAAAAATATAAGCTTCAACATTATAGATTCGTATAATGAATGAAGATATTATTCACTACACAAAGTTACAATAGTACCAATAATATGTTAAAGCTGTTCTGATTTATATACAGGAAGAATCTAGTAAACTCCCTAAATCAGTGACAGTGCAAAAAGGGGTACAAACTAAAGAAACTGAATAAATTTGTCCCAACTAAAATTTTAGACACAATTGTTCCTCAACAAATTCAAAAATTACTTTCTTGTGGAACAGTCCCTTATCAAGTGTAGAAAACAGTCCCATACAAGTGTAGAATTAACATCTTCTTTCTTCTTCTTCCTCTTCCTTCTTCTTCCACCTTTTCCAACAAGGATTGCTTCTCATTAAAAAATCGTTTATGCAGATTTGCAGATCCCAATGTGTCTCACTTTGAGATTACCGAACGTGAGTCACACTAGATTATACAACATTAGTACAAGCCAGTATGAGTCACACAGGGGCAACACAACGTGACTCACTTTGAGTAAATCTAATCATGGTTGTTTCAATTATCACCAATTATTAAACTTTTCAAACTGTCGGAGGCAAATTTCTCTAATAGGAACTCTCTAATCAGCAAATTAGGCTTTCCATATGGAAAGATCTTCATCTTTTTTGAAATTCTACATGTGAAAAACAGGAAAAATAATAACTATGCACATCAAAGTCTATTAATTTATGAGTGTGTAAAAAACCACAATAAATTCCAAATTATAGAACGTGTTTTTATCAACTTTTTAGTAGATATATCATTAAAACAACTCAAACTATGTTATTTACTCTTGTAAAATTTGATTTTTATAAATTGTGATGATTGAATTATTTTTATATCCATCCAAAATTTTCTAAACTTGATTGATTTGAAACAGGAATAGTAGTTTGGGAATTTCACACATGCATTAACCATTACATGGACCAACCTGGCCCAAATTATTGTGAACAAAGGCCTCGCCATAGTAGGTTTTGCTTAAGTTTAGTTAGTTGCAATACATTTGTTTTTCTTTTCTTTTTTTCACCATTAATTTCAAATTCAATGAAAATCAACCGCTAACAAAATTGAAATATATATATATACATATCAAATTAGTATTTAGCAACTAAATCTGTAGAAGTAGTACACAAAAGGCTCATGCAATGTTTGATTTTGATAAGTCCTATCAGAGTATTAACTTAATCTTTATCAATTTGTTTTTTAATAGAAGTCTCTTTTTTCACTTTTTTGAAAAAAAAAATTACTTCAATTTTTTTTTTCCATTTTCAAGTGTTTGATTTTCTCCTTTAAATCTTTATATTAAATTAAAAGGATACTAACAGGACCCTATCATTCCTTTCTTAAATCCAAGAAGCCCTGTGATGTGCTAGAAAACTGTACATAATTCTATTTTTTTTCTTTAGAAAATCATTTAGAAATCTGTCAATATATATGATGGCTTAAAAAAAATTTCAACAACGCAACTACTATTTTTCCAAGATTTCCACCTTGTAACATATGAAATCAACACTTCTAAAATATTTCAAATCTCAACTACTTAGATCTCCAGTCATTCTTCCAAATCATATTTCAAATACAAGCAATATTATGTAAAACATATAAAACAAACTTGTTTTTATATGAACACATAACTATAAAGTATACTGATATCATTTTCAAACTTGAAAATCAAAAATATAAGTGAATTAAAGGATAACCAAACATTTTACAACATTAAAGTGATAAGTGTACACACATGTATCTAGATGTTATATAATGTAAAAAATATATATACAATATCAAAATGTGTATTCTTCACATCATTTGACCGAGTGACCCATCTCTTCTTGTCTGAAGACTTCTTTTGAGACCCGACGATTACCTGAGAAATTGTTTTAAAATATATATATATATATATATATATGGGTGAATACTAATGCCCAATGAGTGGGTATAACTTTTAAAAACTAAAATAATTTGTTTTCTTTTAATAATATCTAGCATAACATATAGCTGGTAATAAAAATTAAATCTCAATTATCCATATTCCATCGTATCTGAAAATAATGTAATCATCTTGTATCATATTAATTTGCAAATATCTATATGGATCATTTATACATGCTTATAAAATCACAATCTACACCAATCTATTATCTAGGGAAATCCGTTATGTGTAGTAAAGATATTCAATACACACGTAGAGCGAAGGATAATATTTGTCAGACACGTGCTGGAGGATTCAATGACTCCTCAGACATTTGCCATAAAAATACTCGGCGACTCTCTAGGATTTACACATATATAGTCAGTCTGACTATTAAAGGGATGGGTACAATCATGGTGCTCTAAAAATCTTATTTTATTTGTTTCATAACTCAAATAATTTCTATATACAAATATTTGGAATTCTATTTCCAAGTATACAAATAATTCTCGATGAATATTTCTCTCAAACATACATCAATAATACTTAAATATTCTAAAACTTCTCATATAATAAACTCCAGCTGGAAAATAATACATTTCGATTGGAATTTCTAATACGTAAGCATATATACATATACAATTAAATTCTAATTTAAAACACATAACAAAATCAACAACTCAGGAAACTAATTAACTAACAAATAATTCATTTCTAATAATTCATAAATAATAAAATCTAAAATATATATATGACTGTAAACAATTAATTCAATTTAAATAAAGCAATCCGGTCATAAATTAAATTTCAAGCTTTATTTCGAACCGATAGCACTTGTATTCTCTTTAGGTTCTTTCTCACTTTAAAACAACACAAAAATCTATTAAGAACCTATCAAATAAAAAAAATAAAATAAAATAAAATCAGTAAAGTAAATTAAAAACTAAATTTATTGCACACCAAAATCAGTTGAAACTGAATTTATTGCACATCTAAATCGGCTCCAATTATTTTCTACTCACTTTGTTTCTTTTTAACTTCTCACGGGTCTTCTCTTTTCTTTTCTTTTCTTTTCTTTTCTTTTTTTTTTTTTTTTTTATCTTTTGTTTGGCCGTGCGGTTCGGCTTCGCATGTGGTGTGCTTCTAACTGAACATCAACATATGTATACATGTCCAAGTGACCTCCTCAAGCCTTTTTTTTTTTCTTTTAAAATTTATGCATGCCCTTTCATGCCATTGCATGTTCATCTAACACATGTCTCTTCTTTTCTCTTAAAACATTAACCCACTAAGTCACTGTCTCTCTCAGTCTCTCGGCCCACTCTCTTTTTTGTCTCATATCAATTTCATTGTTTTGTCATTTCTCATGTTTGACTTTGCTTTTGCTTTTCTTTTGACCGTTTGCCTTTCAATGTTGATGTGCTTGTTTGATAACAGCCCATTTAATTGGGCATTTATGATTCGGCCCACAAACTTCATTTCATTTTTTTTATTCAATTATACTCACTCAAATTAATTTTGGTCCACTTTAAATTTGAGCCTCAATTAATTTTTGAGTTCATTTGGATTCAGATCTTATAGATACCAACAACACACATAACTATACAAATTTTTTATAATTAATATGATAGTAAAGGGAACAATGTCACGATCCAAAACTTTAATTTTATACCCAATCAATAGATATTAGTATAAAAAATTAATTAAGCATAGGTTTTAAATGAATACAACTAATGTTGTTTAACTAGAGTTAATATTGATATATTAATGATACTTATATTAATATGTAGATTTTTTAATTTAATAAATGGATGTATTAATAATTTGGATGTGGAAATCATATTTATGGATGACAATATTTACACTCAAGATTTTATTATGAGAGAGAGTAGCTAGCTTGCAACTTTGATGTAAATTTTTGCAAAACCCAAACTCGAATTCGATGGCAGCTAAAAAAAAAAAAAATGAAGGGGACATTTTTAATACCGATCTGAACTCAGTGACAACCAAAAAAGTAGAATACTTGAATCAAGTAGTAAAAGGAAAAAAATCAAAAATCAAATCATGTCAGTAGCTTTTATGTAGTTGGAGAGGACACATTAAAGAAAGCTTTAAAGATTATCATTACATTAGGACCTTTAAATTTGGTCGGCATGTTGAACCTCAAGTAAATCTTTATTGAAATTGACATATACATAACCATGTAATTATCCTTTATTCCTTTATTGTTGTTTTGTCGATCAAGATTCTAGAGTAGATTTTTCCTCTAATTTACCTCTAACCTTCCAAAAGAAAGAGTACAATACCAATCTCTTTTGGTGCAAATATTCCAAAAACAATCCAAAATTAATCCTAGATATGTTAGACTATTAGACACATTAATTTTAAATACAATTTAAATTCCACTAAAAGTAGTATGAAATAGCATCAAAAAATTGCGGTCATGTTTAACTAACACCAGAGAACTGAATTGAGTTTTATTAGTACTTACCTAAATGAAACGATACTAATACCCTTCTTTTAAAAATTAATTAAAAAACAAAACAAAACAAAAAAAACAAACGAATGTTTCTCTTGCTATCTCCTTCTCGAGTCCGCCTCTATCTCTTTTGACCAACTTAGCAACCGTCGTTGACAAACCCAACAGTAGCAGCACCCTTCATCATCTCTTTCATTTTTTTTTTATGAGTTTGGGGTATGGTTCAAACCCAAAACCATTTACTTCTAGATTTGACGAACCCAAAACTATATGATATGGCTCCGTTTATTCCCACTTTTTTTTTTTTTTTTTTTTTTTTATGTTGTTGATGGATGTAGTTATTGTTGAAGTTGTTGACGATATTGTTGTGGACGGATGAATAAAATGAATGGTTGATAAGGTTGAAGACAGTCAATGATGTTGAAGATATATTCGCAGCGATTAGGATATGATTCGAAGACGCGATTAGTTGCGAATTGCATCCTACGCGTCCTTTTTTGTTTTTTGTTTTTTTGTTGTTTTTTTTGTTCGCATGAGTTTTTTAACATCTTAAAATGGGAGTAGTTTTGTCATTAAACAAAAATAAACAAGGAAATAATACTATAAAAACTTATTTCAAGTCTTTGATGCTAGTAAAACATAGATTCAATTATTTAGTAATAAAAATTAAAAAATAATAATAATAAAAATGAAAAAAAATAAAAATAAAAATAAAAACCTTCCGTTTATTGATTTATTTTAATTAACTGCCTATCGTTAGTCATATTTAATGCTGAGCATTATTGTCTATCAGCCATTCAACTTATCATAATAGAATCATCATTCATCAAAGAGCATTCAAACAATCCAATCACATACTATATGTGCATGTCCACCTTATTGATTCCCAAAAAAAAGGTTTTGTGAAAAGCCAAAAAAAGATGTATAATTTCTTTTGATCCATCACAAGCTAACCATTTTGGTAAGTTAATGATAACATAATGAGGTGTGAAACATTAATCTGATTAGATAAGTTGTACCAAACCTTAATGAGGTGTAAAGAAATGTTCATGTCTCATAATTACATTTAAGTTGTTGAGATCTTTCATTTTTAGGTGGTTGGTTTTCAAATCTAACATTCTTTTTTTCTCTTCTTTTTTAGTTATTACATGTTGCTTATTATCCAATCTTTTGAATAATATTTGTAGGTCATCAAAGTGTAGTTAAGATTGGTTTTTTCAACCATTACACTTAATTTGGACTCTGGAAAAATTGAAGAAGATTTTTTTTTTTTTTTTAAATCAATTGAAGAAGATTTTTAATTACAAGAGTTTGATATAAAAATATGTATATTATTAGAGATTTCTAATATAATCTAGATCAATTAGAACTCCATGAGAGACTTTTACTCTCATGATTCAGATACTTATTATTTATTTTCTTTTAAATTAAAGTTTATAGTTATTATTTTTCAAAAAAATAATTGTAAACAAAATCACTTTTTTTAATCCAACTTTATTTTCATCATTAAAATTACAGTCCTTAATTATGGACTGAAGTCCTCCTCTATATATATGAATTGTTTAACTGATCTAAAATATTAAATAACAATACATTAAAATCTCAACCACTTATTACACATATTTTTAAATATATGTAGATTAGTAAAATGATCAACATCAACATTTGAGAGCATCTAAATACCTTAATTATAAATCAAAGTAGTCACTAAATCTTAATGAGTAGCATTTTATCTTCAGATCGATCACCTCTCTATATAAAGATAAGACCACTAGCTTATATCCATGCTTATTGCTGAAACAATTAAATATTGTTTTAAAATCTTTTTTTTTTCTGTAAAACAAAAATAGAAGTCTATGAGAGTGTAGAGTTAACAAAACAATGCTAAAACTTACTAAAAATTGAATAGTGGTTGAAAAATGAAATCTAAATGATATGGTTTTTTTTTTTTTTCCTCACCTCTGAATATACTATAAAATTATTTGTTTTTTAAAATTAAAATTATCTAAAAACTAATAATTTGATATTTATACTTTTTTATTATTAGTTGTTATGAAATTTTATTTAATATAATTAAAAATATAAATAATTATTTGTAATATTTATTTATAATTAAAATATGATTAAAAAGCATAATAAAATTAATTATATTTAAATATTTAAGTAAAAATAATGAAATTATCTATGAATCGAATTATATTTAAAAGACAACTAAAAAATAAATTTTTAAATTGTGAATTAAAATATATTAGTTCTCCAATTTTTTAAATAATAATAATAATAATAATAATAATAATAATGTTGGGATGAGAGGGTTTTTTTTTTTTTAATTATGTCATATAAGAAATAGGGGAAAAATATATATAATATAAAATTAAGATAATATTAAAAATATGTTATTTTGGGGATGATAAACTTGTAATAGAATATTTTACATATCATCAAATGATTTGCAATTAAATTAAAGATTAAGAATTCTAACTTTTTTTTTAAGTTGTTTTTGGATAATTTTAAATGGTTTGATCACTTAGAAAAACAAACAAAAATAATTTAACGGGTGTAATTCAACACCATATTATAACTGAAAAAAAAATCAAGCAACCTCTTACTTTTTCACAAATGAAATGGGATGCGAATTCCCAACACATAACCAGACAATCCAGAATGAATATGTAACTATATCATACATATAATCATCTGATAAATTTAAATCAAGGACCAAATTTTTGTTAAAAGTAACAAATCTTGTAACTTTCACAGTTCTTTATCCTAAAAATAAAATTATTGGTTTTAGGAGTCTCGAAAATCATTTCTCATGATACGAGGCCCAAACTTAGATCACATGTCTTATCATAGAAGGTCTTTGTCACATAATAAAGCAAGTAACAAGCTCCCCATGATTTGCATTATAATCATCCAAAAGCAACCACACATGATCAAGGTACCATGTATTTTTATTATATTACATCACCATCATCTTTGTCATCCTCATCAAATTATTATAAACTTTGATTGATATTGCCTGTCCCTAACAATTCTATATCAAGCATATATAGTCATATAGACTCAATGAAAGCTATATAATTGAATAAAAACATTGATTTGGATTAATCAATATATCAATTAGTAAATGCCAATAACCCAAATTATAACCTTTCTCCTCTTAATAGCTTTCCTCTTAATTACTTCTCATGTGGTAACACTGAAAAACAATAATTTTTTTTTCAATCATTGACCCAAAAATTCATTTTGAAAAACAATTACATATCAAATGCTTCTTTAAGAAGCAATTACAAGTGTTTTGCGTTTTGAATTCTAAAGAGCATTTTATCCATTTTTACCAAATATCTTAAAATCGAGTAGAAATAAAAAAATAACTCATGGAAAAACTACAAATTTGTTGTTGGCTCAAAAAATAAAGTCATTTTTTTTAATCCCAAACAAAACTTCAAGTGTTTTTATTTTCTTTTCATTTCGTGTAGGTGAACATTTCATATATAATATCACATGTAACATGTTTCTAGGTAAAAATGTTACAAACAAGCTTGAAAATATTTCACATGCAAAAACATTTCACACACAATGTTGCATGTGAAGTATTTCGAAAGACTAAAAAGCACTAATAATAAATGAAATTTTGTTTAGCTAGATTAAAAATGAATAACTTTTGTTTTTTTTTTAAAAATAAATTAAAAAAAAAAACAACAACAAACTTTTCTTGTTTGCAGGCTAAAAGTGAATTTTCCCGTAAAATCGATATAACAATAAACATTTTTTGTTATAAAAAATATATATTTTAACCAATCAACTAAATTAGTCTCGCTATATATATGCTACAAATAATATTAAACAAATTTTCAAAATATTAATAATATAATATTAAACGAATCTACAATTTTAGAATTTAAAACATCGGTACATCACCCATAATTTTAATGCTATAAACACAAGTGCACGATAGTTATAAAATTTATAAATATTATGTACAAAATTTCACTCACACTATTGATATCAAAACCTCATCTAGTATAGATTTCACAACTCTTAACATTTTTATATGGTAACTCATATTGAACCATAGCATGAGTACTCCTCTTAAATAGGCCAAAGTTTTTTCAAATTTGTATTAATTTACTTTAAAATTATATTAAAAAGTTAAGAAAAAAAAAAAGACCCCTAAATGAGATCCCCCATCATGAATAATTGAAAAATATATAAATTTGGTAAAAAGTGCTTGTCACCCCATCAAGAGGAAGGTACCCAACTAAAAGCACTCTCCCACTATTTATAACTACAAATCCCTTAGTCTCTATTGCAATTTCCTTAAATGCAAGCAATCCTCCATCTAACTTTTTTCAAACTCTTTTAATTTCTCCTTTATATTCCAACCAGTTGTAGAAGACACATGTGGGTGATTTAAAGAGTTTCACAGTCACAGCTAAGCAAGCAAGAAATATGTTAAAATTTAGAAGTGTCTTTATGTGGTAGAAACCATGAAAATGACATTTAACTACAAACTTGACTGTTTATACCATGTGCATATCTCATAATATTGAGTTTATGTATTTTTTTTAAGTAGATTGAATCAATAAAACATAAAGTCAGTACGTTTACCTCATGTTCGTCTAGTTATAACCAACAATTGAAGTATTACTATTGTACAAACAATTGCTCAAATGATATGATAAAATTGTAGTAATATTGTTGTTTACTTAATGTTGTGGGACTGCTAGGATAGTTATAATAAATAAGTTTGTTATTTCATTTGAACTATGAATTTTAGCACATTTTTATGTAAATGCAATGTTACTCTAATATAAAAAGAATCAAGTCAGTAGTTTCAAATAAATTTTTGTCTAATAATTTTGTCTCTTGACATTCGAGACTAATCTGGTTAGGATCTTAGGAATATATCAATATAAAGTACTATGTATTGGTCTTTTATTTATATATTTATTTATTTATTTACTCCCACTATATCAAAGAGAATTTATTCATGCATACTTATATGCATAATTAGAGTAGGACCTAAAAACCCACATTGCAAACTTAAAAGAAAAGGGGAAAAAAGAAAGTACACTCTATTTGATTAAGAGCGAATATACACTTATCAAATGATTTGAAACATCAAACGTAAAATAATATTAAGTTTTTCAAATTTTTTATTTAAATCTATGTCTAAATGATTTGTGGTATGTGAGTTATTATTATCCTATAAATCATGAGATAATGTAATAATTAATATGATATTAATAATTCAAATATTATGTTATTTAAATATAAATTTAGATAAAAAATTTGAGAAAACTAACATCACTTTTAATAGTAAAATAACACATTTTACTTGCGGTTGTTAGACTATATATATATAGTAATCTTCTAATTAATGATTATGTTAATACCTCCAAAAGACATGGCAATTGCACCAAAAATAGAAAGTATTTAAGGGAGCACTATAGTGATTATGGGTATTTTGAATGTTTAGTCACTGTTTTCTGACATGGGCATTTAATTGGTGGTCACACCACGGCAATATCCACGTTGGCCAAATTGGTTTGATAAATTCTCACATAATATCTCTTAACTTTTAAAAATTTTTGCTAAATTGTCTTTTTCCTAGATCCAATATCGATCAACCTGTATGACTCAAACACAAAATCTTAACATATTGATATAAGGAGCTTGTCATTAAATCAAGACAATTTTTATGGACTGATAGATATAACTTTAAAGTGGCATGAATTCAAAAGGGATCCAAAATAAATTGAAAATTTTCTATTAATAAATAAAAAAAATATTCATTTTTTGTTCAGAAAGAAAATTTAATCCTTTGTAGTCTTTCATGTGAATTGTTTCATCAAGAGAAACATTTTATGTGAAGAGCCAAAAAAATAATTAAATTTTCATCTAAAAATATAAAAAATTTCTTTTATTTTAGCCAAAAATGAATTTTGACTTTTCTTGGGACATTTCTTGTAATTTTCGCTTTTAAAATTTTTTTAATACTTAATTTGTTTTTAAATTATCTTAAAATTTATTTAAAAAAGTAAAAATCAATCAATTTTACTTGCATTTTTTAATCAAACCCCAAGAATGATATTTAGAATTGATTTAAAAAGTTATAAATATATATTCCAAAAGATATAAATTTAGGATATATTTTAGAGTCTTTTTGGAATTACTGTCAAAAAAAAAAATTTAAATAATCACGATAATTTTATTATTATATCTCACAAAAAAGATAACTTTATTGTTATGTGATTCTTGACCCAAAATAAATAAAACAAATTTGACATGTAAGTTAACAAATAATTTTCAAAAAGTTTTTTTTTTCTTTTGAAAATTTCAAAAAGTTCATTTACTATCAAAAATAAAATATAAGTTTGGTGCCAAATATATCACAATTAAATGGATTGAACTCATCAATCAAGTTTACAAAATCTGACCGATGCTTACAATTCAAGTGTTTGTACGAATTTTGGGCAGACAAGTGGAATGATATAAAAGCATTATCGATTAAATTTAATCTTGAAGTGGTTGTACGAATTTTGGGTAGACAAGTGCAATGACGTAAAAGCATTATCGGTTAAATTTAATCTTGGTTGTACGGATTTGGGGTATACAAGTGCAATGATACAGACACATAGGGGTAGTTTGTTTTTTACATTTAACATTTAATGGTGCTGAATTAGGTCAATTAAGTTATTTCTGTTTGTTTTTTTAAACGGTCAAATCACTTAAAACC
This sequence comes from Nephelium lappaceum, assembly GCA_021234005.1. Classification (NCBI taxonomy): domain Eukaryota; kingdom Viridiplantae; phylum Streptophyta; class Magnoliopsida; order Sapindales; family Sapindaceae; genus Nephelium; species Nephelium lappaceum. The sequence continues at coordinate 806,679 of CM037996.1, forward strand.
ACCCCAAAACCACTGAAAATAAAAAGCTACATTTTCTGACTTTTCACTGAATACCAAATCACTTGTTGATTTTATAAATTTATTGTTCCAATTTTATCCTTCCAAAATAATAAATTTCCTAGTTTATTCTAGTTTTACATTATAAAAATTTCTTTTAATACTTCAACATATTTCTAAATTTGACCTGATTATTATACATAATCATTTTAATTATATTTCTTACAATATTATTTTTATTTAATATATAACAATAGTAATTCAACTTAATACCGTTTTATTTATTTTTATTTAATTTACTTTACTATAATAATTTATTTATGTATATATAATTTTTTTAAAAAAATACTTTACTATAATAATTAATCATATTTTAATTATGAATAAAAATATTATTAATATATGCATAAAAGTGTTTTAGCTTTTGCTAAATAATTTATTATAATTGTTTGTATTATATTAAATAAAGTTACATAACAACTAATAGTAAAAGATATAAATGTCAAATTACTAGTTTTCAGATCATTTTAATTTTAAAAAACAAACAATATTACTATACATTCAGATGTCAAGGAAAAAAAAAACAAACATATTATTTAGATTTCAGGTTTCAGTCACTATTCAGTCTTCAGTTTTCAGCAGCACTATTTAATATTCAGACAAAAAAACAAACGACCCCATAGTCAGAAAGCAATTATATTTTAATTACAAACCATTTCCTTTTGTGATTTAATTAATTAAAGTCATTCGAAGTCTCATCAACTAAGGATAATCAACACCATCTCCAACTTTCTATGTCTAAACTTATTTACGTGATAACTGATATATCATTCATATGTCAATTATTTTATTAAACTTATATCCAAATGATATGTGATTCATGTATCAATTATTTTATTAATCTCAAACCAAAATATTTTATAATATATCAACATATAAAGTTTAATGAAAAAATTAGATAAAAGTATTGGTTCATTGATACCACCTATCATTATGCATAAGATAAAGCAGTTCATATTCTTCAATATAAAATTGGTATGAAAATTAAATAAATCATTATATATTCACTCTCACATATATCAGTTAAGAGAGGCTATTGAGTTAAACAAAATGATCAATAATTCAAAATATTTTACTTTTGGTATCCTACTTGAACCTATCTCATAATGTGTTCATTAATGAATGGACACATTTTTTAAATAAAATAAATATTTATTAATTAAGATTCATTCATAATTTGTCATATCAAAATTGGATCATAAGATGAGATGTATAATAATTCTCAAATAAGATACCATCATGTCGATATACTAGTTTTCCAACTTAGATGCACAATTATATATATATATATATGGATATATATTCTAACCATGAGGTTGGCATCATCTTCCACTACAAGTCTCCCTTCAGGAGGGATTTTTATATCTTAAAGCCTCACAGGAATTGATTAAAGGGAATTAGAGTTTATAAGTAGGATCCATAAAATTCCTCCGCCCTTATATTTGGATATATGTACCAATTTTTACATAAGAAAATAGAGATCAATTTCGATGAATATAATTAAAAGTCCGAATTCATAGAATTAGTTATTAGTGAAAATACTGATTTCAATATTTTGACAATTATTTTTTATATTAGTGCCACGAAAATTTCTAAAATATCGTCAAAAGTTTTAAAAAATTATATGTAATTATTATTTTTTATTCCTACATACATCTGTTAAAAAAACAAAATTGAATAAAGTTCATTTTGATGAACTTGAAATTTTTAACCCTAAATTAATTAATGTTTCTACTAGAGCAATATAGAATAAAAGGACAGAGAACATCATTGTAAAGTATACAATAATTAATAAAATATAGCAATATCCCATATACGAGAGAATTACTGAAAAGCTTTTGAAAATATATCTTATTACAAATAGAAACCACTTTTGCTTTTTATAACAGGAATCTCCCGTACAATAATAGTTTAACTATAGTTGATTGTTTGATAAAACTGGAAAAAGGGTAATATGGGTCATTTTCTCTTATTTTTATTTTTTTAAATTATGTTAATTAATATGTTGTTTGGATCTCTATCATATCTCCACTATCCATCAAGATGATGAAGATCCATTTAAAATAATTTAAAATATTAAATATTATAAATTAAATTAAAAATTAAATGATTTTTGAAATAAAAAAAATAAAACATAATTTTAAATATAAAAAAATAACTTTTAATATTTTCTTAAAAATAAAAACAATGGATTTTCACCAATGGATGGTGAAAATCAAAAGAATTAAAAAAAAAAAATCAAAACAATAGAAAAATATATATATATAGATTGAAAACTTAGGAACATCACAAACCCAAATCAACAAACCAGTTCTTGTTTTCCTTCTTCTTCATTGTGTTTTTCTTCTTGATCACAAACCTAGAAACCAACAACATCATCTTAACCTCTTAACACAAACACACCTTTAAGGTCATATACACACTCATCCTTTCTCTCTCTCCGCATCTGTGGTGGCTCTTTTTCTTCTTCTTCTTTAACTTGTTTCAGAACGACCATGGCTATTGCAACTCTATAATGGTTGTCACACACAAACGACCATACAAACATTAACGACCATGATCTTCACGACTTCGAGATAGAGACCTCTTATGGAGACCCACATGGTCTCCATCAAGGAGGCCCAAACCCGTTTAGGTCTATAGAAAGGATCTCCATCGTAAAGGCCCAATTTTAGGTCTCCAGTTGTCTCCCGATGGTGGAGGCCAGTTTGGGTCTCCACTATTGAGAGACCACCCAGTAGTTTTGTTCATGGATTTTTTAATTTTTAATAGATTTGTTTTTATGATGGATTGGGTAAGGTTGATTGATGACGATGAATGGTGAGGTTGATGAAAAAGATAATGGATAAGGTAAGGTTGATGAACAAGGGTGAGATTGATTTTTTTTTTTTTTCATTTTTTTAAGATTGAAGATCTGGGTTTTGAATCTGGATTTTCAACTTCATCTTCAACCAAATTTTTTGTTTTAAAATATTTTTTCAAATGTTCATATGTTTTTCTAAACCTAGGAAAGGTTTATCTTCAATTGTTTGCTTGAAGGTTTATCTTCAATTGTTTGCTTGAACTCGAGTAAGATTGATAAAGAAGGGTGATGGATTGTCAAAGGCTTCATCTGATGATAATGATGGATGGTGTGAGAAAGATTAATTAGGTCCACTTTTTTGTTCTTTTGTTTTTAATTTTTTTCAATTGTTCAATTTTTCATATTTTTCTATTTTTCCAAATTGATCTTGACCGTCCATTTTTAGACGAACGACATAGATCTATTTAAAAAAAAAAATTAATTTTTTACATTTAAATTTTTATAATTAAAATTTAATTATTTTCAAATTTTAAAATTTAATTTAATTTTTTTATTATTTTCAAATTGATATTGACCATCCACCTTTCAAATGAAAAGTTTAGATCCATTTTTTATATTTAAAATTAAATAGATCTCAACCGTTCATTTTCAAGATGGACGGTTGAGATTTTTTTAAGTCTTTTAATTTTTTTTTTTCTACAAAAGTAGGGGTAACTATGTCATTTCAATAAAAAATTAGTTAATAAGATATAATATCGTCTTTTTGCTTTATTTTGTCAGCCTCCAGTTATCTCAAACGGTTAAACCTTAGCCCAAAGGAGAAGAATGTTACAAAAAGAAAAGTGGATTTCATGTGTAAAAATGTGTATATTAAGAGGCTTTTCGATAATTTTTTCTCCAATGTACTATAGAACCACATGTGGTGACCAAAAAACAATAGATCGGTCACGAGATCAACAGAAATTTAAATGGACTTCACGTGATGTTTGCTGCCTATTCTTTTTGCCGTTTCAAATCTCTCACTCGTGAATGTGTTTGCTTGCTTATTTAGATTTTCATTATTTTATAATTTTTCAATTGGATACTACAGATAAGGTAGGTTTAGAATTGTAAAATCAAAGTTATTTTTAAAAGAAGAAAAAATAAAATAAAAAATATATATTTTTTAAGTGTATACCCATACTATATATGGATATATCATGTTAGAACTGTTGTTATTATTATTATTATTATTATTATTATTATTATTTTCTAATCATACAATTTAGACAATTGATCATTCGACCTGCATCACTAAAATATTAAAATGTGTGAAGTGATATTATGTCATTATTCTATGAGGTAAATTCTCTAACATTCACAATGGATTACATCTGAATTTAAATCTGAAACATTAGATTGCATCTAATTAGACTTGCGAAAACAAATTATATTGTATTTTTGTGAGAATTTTTTATATCAAAAGTAAACTCATGAATAAATATTTTTGTTACCAAAGAGATTCTTGGATTTTGTTAACATATTATTCAATACAATTAGCAGACTATTATAAGAGAATCACCAAGATTTTTTTTTTTTTAATTCTCCTTTCTGTTAAAAATAAATATCTTTTAACTTTGTTACAATTGAATTTCAAATCTAATCGATAATGGCATAAGTTGAGATAATCAAAGGGCAAATTACTTGTAATCCCATCAATAAAATCGTAGATTCAACTTATATATCTCTCTTAAACCTCAAATTTATGGCAATTCTAAAATAAAGGTAAAAATTCAATGAAAATTATTTGTATTTGTAACTCTACTAAACCAATACATTACCTAGATCCAAAAATCAAACTCATGACTTACTTTTTTTTTCACTTTCTCATTCTTAAACTTTTGATTTTTCTGTTAACATTTATATTAGAATATAAGATTTGATTACCTTACTGGTTGAATAAAGACTATAAAGTTACCCATCAATAGCAATCTTTCAATTTTCTTCAATAATTATCTTTACAATCAATCTAAGGGTTATTTATTGATGGATAATCTTATTCAATCAATAAGTTAGTAAAATCCCGAATATATATTTTATAACAACTCAATTTATTAATACATAAATTAACCACAAAATAAGTAATCCCAGCCTATGTGGCAAAATCCCATTGGTCCAAATGCCAACCGATTTATTTGCCACGAAGCACAAAACTCTTCCAGTCTTCCGTGAATCTGATAAATAATAACGGTAGAAGCGCGGGGTTTGCACTTTGCTGTTAAATAACTAGGCCTTCTCTCTCTCTCTCTCTCACTTCTCACTACTTCTTTCTTTCTTCAAAACTTTCCCGGAAAATGCAAGAAAATGAGCGAGAAAATCTCCCATGATCATCACCCCACCTCAACCCTACACGATCCTCAGTCCAACAACCCTTTTTCATCTCTTCTGATCAGGTCTGCTCGATCTCTCCTAGCTCATTCCCTGATCTATATATGATGATCTTGTTGTCTTCAGTCGTCTCCCACTATATATAAACCTCGTGTTTGAATCCCTGTTGTTAACATTTCAAGAACAACCCGAATTCGGATTTCTCTATTTTTATTTATAAAACAAAGATATTTTGGAGAACACGTTTGATGTTTCACTTAAACAACTCTTGAATTTTCTGTTTCAGTGTTTTCGATAAACAGGACGAATGTGTACACTTGTGTTTTTGATTAACATGTTTTTTTCTATGTTTTGTTACTGATAAAGATTATTGTTGTTTATTCCAATTTTTTGGTTTGATTTTAGAAATTGATTTTCATAACGCAAGAGAAATTAAAGTTTTAGAGGATTTTTATATGTAGCTTTGTAGCTGCAAACATTGTAAATTTTAAGTACTGGTATGGACATTTTTCGCCAATTAATTAATTAACACGAGTTTGCGATACAAATCAGCTCCTTGTTTGGCCGGAGATGGGGAAGAAAAGCGGCGGCGGCGGCTGGTTCTCGACGGTGAAGAAAGTGTTTCAGTCATCTTCTAATAAGGACTTGCCTGAAAAGAAGGTAATCACATTTATTCATTTATTGTATTATTAATGATTTGTTATCATAAAGATATTGTATTTAATATATTTTTTATTTTTTAAAATATAATTTATTTTTGAACTATTAGATTAAAATTTAATTAATATCAACTATGAAGTAACTATATAATATGAACCAGTAAGATTTAATTAATATATTTAATTAGTAAGTAATTTTCTGTGGTTTTATCAACCAATATTTGGATAAAATTGTGTAGCGTCTATATCTATATCTGATTCTGTAATGCAATAATTTTTTAACTTATTTGTTTTGGAAGTACTTACAAATCAGTATTTTTGTGTAGTTTATTTGATTTTATGCATGTTTGCGGAAGTACTTTTCTCCTTTGTAAAAGTAATTTAATGATTGGAGGTGTTATTATAATGTAAAAGAGCAATAAACTTTTTTTTTTTACTTTTTTTAGGAAGAAAAAAATTAAATATTAAAATGTCTTCATGTAAAACGAATTTCAATTAGAAAAAATTTGAAAAGTATTTTATTGGAAAAAACAAAACTTAAGAAGTACTCTTTTAGAAAACATTCATTTTAATAATGAGTAAGAACTAGTATTTTTATTTTTAAAAAGCAGCTTTCGGTGGTTTTATTAAAATGAAAAATCTTGATTTTAGAAAAGAAAAAACAAAGCAAAATCAGAAATGCATTATAAGGAAAAAATGTTAATGTCATTAATTATGTCCTTTTTCTATAAATAGAATTAATATTCTTTTCGGTTTGCTTTTCTATTTATTTGTTAAAAGAAGTTTACAATACAAACAAAAAGTAGGTACCCATCAATTTGTTTAATGAGATCATTATTAGTTACGTACAATATAAATACATAATGATTAATTTACACGTAGTTGGAAAGTATATGAAACATTTGTGACCACAAACAAATTAAGCTCCAAGAAACTTAGATCTCTACAGAACTGGGAAGACATTTAATCTTTTTATTTTTGAAATTGGACCACCAAAATGGTGGTTAGTGAATTGGTTTTTACTTAATGAAATTGGTGGATTGTGAAGAAAGAAAGATGAAGTAATTAACCAACTGACCATTATTGAGGGGGGGTTGGAAGCTTACATTGACCTCTCAACTACCAAAGGCAACTTTATTACTTTACTGTGATCACTATAGCTAGGACCATATGTTGTGCACCTACGTGCGCCATATATGGTCCCCCATCAACATGACCTAAAAAATAATGTTGCATGCACCAATAAAACATGTATGTGTCTTGGCATATTGTTGTCATGCCACCTGTGTGTGCCCTTCAACATCATGCATCTCTCTTCATCATGTGATTTTGTGTGTTAGATCACCATCATTCCTAGTATAATAAATGGGATGTTTCATTTGTGTCCCTAAAACAATTATGCGAAGGTTTTGATGATAAATGGTTCTCTCTTAGTTACATACACTTTAAAAGACATGTCAACTGTTAAGAGACATAAGTTGAAGTGGTTTAGGGTACACTATACACCCATATTAGTAGGATTAGGAGTTTCAATTCTGTCTTTCTCTCTTTACTTTTTGTAATAGTTAATAAATATACGTAAAAAAAGAAAAACATCTAGATATATTTTATGTTAAAATTATTTCATACAACCTTTTCTTTTATAAAATGTTTATTTAAATAGGATCTCGATCTCACAGTTATGTAAATATATAGTTTAGGAATCATTCTCACTCATATTAAACTTTGATAGCTTTAGTATTAGAGTTATACTATTCAATAATATAATAGTCTTTTTTTAATGTGCAATATAAGGGTGGTCCATAAATAATAACAATTTTTGCAAATTGATTTGTGCAAGAGTAAACATTACACAACTCAAAATATAAGTCCAAATTAACCTAAATGACGTACTTAGTAATTTGATCTTACAAACTAATTCAATATATCATTCCATAATATATGTAGGAAAGAAAAATAATTTTTCAGATTATTTGAATCTACTTTTGAGCAAATTTTTGGGTTGTAGCATTATTACAAAAACAATAAACGAAAAACACTTTTCTTTTTTTATTTCCATTTTTAGATTTTGAACTAATTATTGAATTATATGAACAATTAAGATTGATATTTTATTATATATAATTTTATCACTTATTTCTTTTTAAATTTTGAAGTTTCTGTGATAGCATTTCAGATTAAAAACCATTCTTATACAACGTAATACAATTACTTCTGCTTGATTGAAAAAGCGAAAAGTTACCTTAATTTTCTCCTGTGATTTCTTGTTCCCGGCTAAATTAAATTAGTGTTAATATATAAATGTGACATTATAATTAGTATCATCATCCTGTGAGTTGTGACAATCTTTACGTCACATATCATTATTAATTCAGTAATTTAAGCATGTATATATATATATGTATATATGTATGTATGTGTGTGTGTGTATGTATGTATCTATGTGTGTATGTGAGTGGGATGATACTAATTAACCTAACAAATGGCTTGATTTTTCAGAAGGACAACAACAACGTAGAGAAATGGCAGCAAGAAACCCCAGAGGTTGTCTCATTTGAACATTTTCCGGCAGCGGAGAGTTCACCGGATGTGACAAACGAGGAGAGCACGGGATCAACTCCGGTGACTGATGATAGAAACCATGCCATCGCTGTTGCTGTGGCCACTGCTGCCGCGGCTGAAGCGGCTGTTGCTGCTGCCCAAGCGGCCGCTAAGGTCGTCCGGTTGGCCGGTTACGGCCGCCACTCGAAGGAAGAAAGGGCGGCAACGCTCATACAATCATATTACCGAGGCTACTTAGTAATGTTCTTTTCTCTCATCACTTTGCTATTTGTCCAAACTAGATTCGTATATATGACCTATATATGTTCTCTGAAATGAACTTAAAAAAAAAAAAAACTAATTTAAGAAAATAAGTTTTATATATAAAGAGGTATCTGATTTATCATTTAAATTTAAAAGTTAGGAAATAAAATTTCACAAAGAAACAAAGGAAATCCTTTAAATTGTTAGATTTTCAAATAATTTATAAATTTTGATAATAGATTCTACTATATATTGTCCAAATTTTGTCAAGTACTTATTTTATATTTTGAAACCTTTTTTTAATTATTTAGCTCTCTGAATCAGAAGTACTATTGTTTTTACTCTTATGCCAATTGCCAACTAATTTTAAACAGAAAATGCACTATAGTTTGAAATGCATGAATATTAACAATAATTCACACAAATATCAATAATAATTTTTAAGTACTAGATCTCACTCTAATGTTAGATGAACGAGAAAAAAAAATGTAAAATTTCGCACATAAACATTACTACCACGCATATGCATTCGATAATGACAGTCAAATCAACGAATTAAATTCATGTTTGTTATTGTAATTTGTAACAAGAATTGTTAGAATTACAAATGAAACTTTAAATTTCAATCTCAAGCTTGATGGAAATTATTTAATTACATTTTTTCTTTGTTTTAATATTGCAATTATTTTCATTAACGAAGTCATATTGTTTATAGAAGCGTCAAGTTTGTATGCTTAATTTTTCAGGCACGGCGAGCATTGCGGGCATTGAAGGGACTAGTGAGGCTACAAGCGCTAGTGAGAGGCCACAACGTGAGAAAGCAAGCGCAGATGACAATGCGGTGCATGCAAGCGCTAGTGCGTGTGCAGGCAAGAGTTCGAGCTCGCAGGCTCCAACTGGCTCACGAGAAGCTTCAGAAGAAGAAGAAGATGAATGAGGAGGTCGCGAAGGAAGAAAAACAAGAAGAAGAATACAACGAAGACGAAGAGGAAGAAGAAGAGAGAAAGCCGAGAACTCCATTAAAGACGAATACCAGGTGGGATGGCCGACATGAAAGGTCTGATCATAAGCTGCTGAAGGAGAAAAATGATTCGAGGAAACATGATGCTTTGGTGAAAAGAGAACGAGCCCTTGCTTATGCATATGCCTACCAGGTCAGTTTTGCTTTTTAAGTATCGTAGAAGTGCTTTATTACTTATTTCGTGGTGTTTGATTAAAAATAAATAAGGTGGTATTTGAAAATGGAAATATAAAACCTTTTTTTCGGTTAAGAGAAATACTTGAGGAAGCACTTTTGAGATAAAACTTACAAAGTAATGTATACCATATTCATGCCAAAACTTATTTTGCAGCAGCAGCAGCAGCAACAACACCAACAGCAATTGTTACAGTCTGACCTGAATGGTAAAGAAGTCGAGTTATATGGTAATGGGCCTGAAAAGGGCCAGTGGGGTTGGAATTGGCTTGAGCGTTGGATGTCGTCGCAACCATACCATGCACGTCATTTGGGCCCAAATGAAGCTTCTTATATGACACTCACCACAACGACCACCACAACCGATGACGTGTTGTCGGAGAAGACCGTAGAAATGGATGTCGTCACACCGCCAGGCTCGGGTACTACCAATATGGGCTTGTTCAATCAAGACTTGTTTGACACAACCCAACAAAATCAACGATCAGGCTCACGTAATGTCCCTAGCTACATGGCTCCGACCAAATCGGCGAAGGCCAAGGTGAGAAGTCAAGGCCCAGTCAAACAACATGGCCCGAACGTGTCTGGACCGCAATGGAACCCATCAACAAAGAAAAGTTCAGTTATTGGGTCAGGCGGTGATTCGTCGAGCTCAGGTGGGGGAACGACGACAACATGCCAGGTCCCAAGAAGCCCAGGCCCATCAAAGATTGGGCCCAAGGCCCAAAATAGACAGGTTACAGGCTTGAGCCCAGAATCTAGCGGTGGTGAAGATTGGAGGTTGCCTTATGGTGGCCGTGGTTGGAGACATGATTTGGGATGATTTTGTTTAATAATTACTTTTTTTTTTTTTTCTAAAACGTGTGATGAAATTCGCCACGTGTTAATACATTGCTATTTATTGTATTTTGAGATTGTAATATAATATTTTGTTTGTGTGATTGATTTAATTTCTTTATTAAAATTCGTATAAACAATGAGATGGTTGAAAAACAAAACATTAGATTTTGTCGTTTTTGATATACATCCAATTATTTGTGTGTCAAATTTAATCTCATTCATAAGAAATACATGTATAGTTGTAATTTTGTTCACAAGATTTTTATCAATAAGAAATGCAAAAAGTGTGACTTAAGGCACATCACCCCTTGGTAGAGGTGATTGAACCCTTCATATTCACTAAGGTTTGTGGGTTTAACTTTCACAAAATGCACTTGAAGACTTATATAGATAGCTTTCTTCTCTTATTATAAAACTAGTTATCTTTATTTATGAAACTAGATATGTAATTATGTAATGTTTGTTTCTTCTCTCATTTATGAAAGTAAATATGCAAACTGTACAACTAAGTACAATTAGTATTTGTTCTTGAGATGTCCCAATAGCATCATGCAACTAGTGTTTGTTTTGTTTCCCATTTGTGAGAGTATATATGCAAAATGCACCACTAAGAGTAACTAGTGTTTTTTTGTTTTCTTAGAGTTCTCAATAATCATTTAATCCACTTGACGCTAGCTTAAATATACATATATATATATATTAATTGACATTTTTACTAGCAAAAGTGGTTATGTACATCTACATCCACTTAAAATGTTGTGTATATTTCCATCCGCTTAAAATGGTTGTGTCCACCACCATCGACATAGTGAGACAATTATAGGAATTTGGCACTATATGATCAGTCATCATCTCTGTAAAATCTCTAATCACAACTCTTGATATATTGATTTTCTCTGGTCACATTTTTTCATGGGCCATTTTGTTATTCCTTTTTGGCGTCCTTTTCTCTCAGTACCTGACGCCTTGTTTTCTCTCATCACAATTCATGATAAATTGAATGTCTGATCTCTCATCAAACATCTCATGGGCCATTTTTTTTAACTTTCTGATTGACTTTCCTTGCTAGGCCTGAGCAACCTGAAGATCATTCAAAACGGAACCTAAGGATCATGCAGGTCATGTACTGGTCATTGCATGCATAAGACTGCCAATTACTCGGACATTTGGAACCGTTTTCATTTCTTGCAATTCAATCTCAACTTTGGGGGACATTTATTTACTAAGAATTGCACCTGAACACATGGGCATATTCACTGGTTTTAAGTCTCTATCATATTAAAACATTTAATTATCTTATCTAGATAATTTTCTTGATCTAGATAATAACTTTTTTTAACTTAATTTCTGTCCCTAGATATTTTAATTCCTAAGACATATGATGCTTAACCCATATCTTTCATTTCAAACTTTGTGTCTAGATATGATTTTGTTTGATTTATTATTCCATGCAATTACCAGCCAATAAAATGTTTACATTCAGTGATAAAAATCATAAAATAAATAACTTATCTTGGCACCTTGCAACTGTATACACAGTGATCTAATGGACTCATCTCATATCCTAATTCTAGGATAGCTTCATGAGATTTCAAATATCATTTACACTAAAGACTTCATTTTTCTTGTCATAAATGAGGGGATCAAACTTGAGACCTTAAATTGTCTCACAAGCATTTTAGGTTTAATTTACTAGGTAAACAATGAAGCCAAGGCCAACCGGCCAATGGACTTTTCAATCCTTACCCTTTTGCTTTTCCATATTTCAAAAGGATTTTCAATGATAAATATAATCATCATGAAAGATATGTTTATACGTAACAATGAATCTAGTTTACAAATAACATCTCTAGATTCTATAACAATATCAACCTCAATTAGGGTTTAGCCACCTTACCAAATCATAAATCATATCCCTCAATTGGAGTCCTTAAATTGACTTCAATAACCACTCTTACAACAAATCCAAGGGCTCCAACTGATAGGTAAGATTAGTGATTAAGTAAAGTAGTCAAATCCTCTTAATAAATATATTAAGTTCAATCGCTATAAACTTATATAGTTATCGTATTCCGCATATCCTGCAGTATGCTTTCTATTTTATTTCTTTTTCAAAGATTTATAATCTTATAATAACATGTATACCTAATTCCATATAATTAATTTGCACTATACAAATCATGTGAGCAAAACTAGTGCAAACAAAATTTGCATGTAACTATGTTAGATATAATAAAAATAAATAAGTAAAATATTACGGAACAATTAATTTTAACATATCGTGCTTTGAATGTACTGTTTAAAAGTCAATGTACCAGTCTTGAAATTTTGATCACGATTCCCATTGTTGCATCCAAAGTCCATCCACCATTGATTGTTAGACTACGCAATGAGTGCTTCTGAGACTGTGAGAACCACTTCCTTTTCTTTCCGACCAAAAAATGAACGTAGCTCAGCATTTCACATCCTGGCTCTTCGAATTGAGTGATCAAATAGCACTGGGTTGTTGGTTGCATGTAGAGCTGCTGACAACTTTCTTTTCTCTGTTTCTGGTGCAGAGAAGATAGAAAATTCTTAGGCCTATTTATAGATTTTTAACTGAACAGTATTGCTTCATCATGGAGACACAATTTTCTAGAGAGATATGACTTCTCCTCTTAAAACCACAACTCCCTTTAAAGACATGACTTCTTTTAAAGACATAACTCTCATGAAGAGTTATGATGTTTAAATGTGTGAGAGTACATCATGTTTATGATATGTCTTCTCATATTGAATCGGCTACATATGGTCATTTCACTTTATTTAATTATATTCCTTCAACTTCCTTGTATAGCTTTGCTTTTGTGATTGCCACCATGCCGGTTGGCTCATCCACTGATGGTATTTTACAAGGGGAAAATGTATATCAGTGCTTTTGACTTTTATCTGTGACTTTTGGAATCTGGACGGTGCAATAAATGTGATATAAGGAGAATCTGATGATAGTGGTAGTTACTTTGAGAAAAGACCACAGAGCAGAGACTTGTGACAAAGCTGTAATTCATGTACTAATTTTGTTCCGTTCTATTTTGTCACAGAATATTGTAATTCGTGGAGTTTCCTGTACCACCGTTTTTTTAAAATATAATTCGATTAAAGTAGAGGGATTTGGAAGAGGACAAAGACTTAAATTCTTAAGGTGTAAATACGAAGTACATATTATTAATCTAGTTCAACAATGTCAATGGTTTCACTACTTAAAACAAGGATTACCTAACAAAATTTAGTTAAACAGTACATATATATTGTTGGATATTAAGTCGGCCTGCCCAGAAGGGTCCAAAATGGCCCTGTTATTTGGTCCAGGCCAGAACCAAAACAATAAATAAATAAATGAAATAAAAAGCAGCAGTCATTTGGTTAAATTGAATGATGTACGAAACTTAAATTATACGTGCAATGTGATAGAATATAGATGGATTGGGCATTAGAAAATTGCAAAATCATGTGTACATGTGAAACCCGAATCTGTTTCTAGGGTATAACGCAATTTAAAGTTTTTCTTTTGTATGCTATTTCTATACCATTAGATAGGGTTTGAAAATACTTTTCGAAAGATATATTATAAGCCAGATTAATTGCTAAGTATATCTCATCAAATATCATCAAGGTGGTGAGTCACCATTTACTCCACAATTTCTCCTAATATTGTTTTCTCTCATCACCAATCATGATAAATTGAATATCTCTCATCAAATATCTCATGGACCATTTCTTTTAACTCTCTAATTCACTTTCCTTGCTCCACTTGTCCTCTGTCAACATGTCATCCTTTAATTCATTTTTTCATTTAGTGCGACCACACTAGCCCTCCTCTGGTCATCTTATCTCATAGGCAAGATACAATTGTTATTTATCACCTCCTTATCGATTTTCGTTTGCCCGTCATCACTTCATTGGGCTTGAGCAACCTCAAGGTCATTCAAAACGGAACCCTAGGATCATGCATGTCTTGTACTGGTCATTGCATACATATATAAGAGTGCCAATTGCCTAAGCATATGGAACCATTTCCATTTCTTGTAATTCAATCTCATTTTTGGGCACATTTCTTTACTAAGAATTGTACCAGAGTCCAGCTGACTCCCGAATCCATCATATTAAAACATTTAAATACCTTATCTAGATAATTTTCTTTATCTAGATATAAAGTTTTCAACTTTCTGTCTCTAGAAATTTTAATTACTAAGACATATGATGCTTCACTCATGTTTTTCATTTCAAACTTTGTGTCTAAACATGATTTTGTTTGATTTATCATTCCATGCGGTGACCAACCAATAAAATGTCATCTGCATACAATGATAAAATAGATAACTTATCTTAGCACCTCCAACTGTATATACAGTGATCTAATGAACTCATCTCATATCCTAATTATAGGATAGCTTGATGGAATTTCAAGTACCGTTTACACTAGTGACTTCATTTTTCTCCTCATAGATAAGGGAATCAAACTTGAGACCTTAAATTGTCTCACATGCATTTTTAGTTTAATTTAGTTGGTAAACAATGAAGTCAGGGCCAAAGTATTTAATT
This sequence comes from Nephelium lappaceum, assembly GCA_021234005.1. Lineage (NCBI taxonomy): Eukaryota > Viridiplantae > Streptophyta > Magnoliopsida > Sapindales > Sapindaceae > Nephelium > Nephelium lappaceum. Next base: position 821,986 of record CM037996.1, read on the forward strand.
AAATACATATATATATGTATTTAATTAAATATTTTCAAAATAAAAATAATGGTTTTTACAAGTTTGTAGCCAAAGTAGAATAAGATGTTAGATGTCGAAGTAATAAAATTTGCAGCCTAAAGACTTCAAAAAAAAAAAAAAAAAAAAAAGAAGAAAAGAAAAAAGAAATTGCAGCCAAAAAGTCATTGGTTGATAATTAATTTTTTATAATAAAAAAAGAGTTATCCATAGTTGAGGAATCTTCTTGTATTTTCTTTTCCTGAATCCAATTCACATGGGAAAGGTAGTTGCAAGCAAGATTTGGTGGCCTGAACAGACAGTTTATTTGTGACCAATTGGATGCATCTTCTATTCTTGCTTCCACGTTTCCACTTCTTCTTCCATCCATACTTCAATTCTGTGTTATCTTTTTTTTCCTTCTTATTAATGAATGAAGCAAATCTTCATCCATCAACCACAAGATCTTAAGAAAATAAATTTTTCAAAACCCACCATATTTTAATTCAAGTAAGCTTTCTATCTCACTCTTAGAAAGGTCGAGATACCTTAAATATTTCAATACTTAAATTGAATTAGGTAATTCAACTATATGATAACTTTTTAGTGATAACACTTTCAATTTTTTGAACTTCAACAATAAATATAAAAGAACTGTGTCATTTAAGTAATACCCATTACCATTACTAAATTTTTCATTATTTGGCGGCATTTGTAAGAGAGTTCTTAGACCCTCAACATTGTTGAAGACATCAAATTTACTTTTGCGAGTATATTTAATTTACAACACCTATAAGAAAAATAGCGTGTCCCTTCAAACACTTTTGATTGTGTTTTAAAGTTTAGTTAATCCTCCAGAAAAACTAATGTTTTCAGAAATCACTTAGCTAGATCATGTACAAGGTCATGGATTACTGCTTGATGTTTGATAAATTGACATTGACCATAGAACATGAAAATACTCACCTCCTAAATCTTCGAGTTCAGGTTGGGCATTTTATACTCTTGTGATGAAAACTCGAGTGAAATAGGGGTGTTTTAATGTTCTATAAATATTTTGTGCAAGATTAAATGGAGAGTCAATTTGTAATTTTTTTGGGTAAAGTTGAATTTTCAAAAGTTGAGAGATTTTTTTTGTAATTTAGTCGCAGGTCATAGCAACAAGCTATGAACCTACAGCCCAAACTAGCACATGGGCGCTAGGAGTTCTCGTAGGCTTTGGACTGCACCTAGGCATGAGTCTTGTTTCACGCATGAATGACTTGTAGAAGTGTTTCAAGATGTCCAAACGTGCACTTAAGTGGCAATAAAGTTTTTCTTACTGATTTTATTCGTGAAAAATCGTCATTAATGACTTCGAAGTTTGAGTTTACATGACAAAGTCAATTTAGTCAAGTGGGGATTCAGTCAAGTGGTGAGAGAAAGGAAAAATTCAAAATAAAAAAATCATGCACGAGTATCTCTCAAGGATTCAAACAAGCAAGTTTTCTTTTGAAAGAAGTTTCTAAAGTGATCAACTTTTGCCTTGCAAAGAATCTCAAAATTAATTTGAGCATTCGGTTTCTCAAAGATCGAAGGAAGAGAATCAAGGAGAAAAATGAGAATGAAAGTCTGAGATTACAGATTTGGAATCAACTAATGGAATGGGGAAAAAAATAATACCCTAAAGCTGGTGCGTCTATAAATGGTCTCATTTTTGCAACAGAAAAAAAAAATGGTAGAAGAGAAACTACAGGACAAGCGACAGCAGAGAGAGTTGCAATGGGAATCAATGCTATTGAGTTTGCTTGCACGTTTGTGTTCAAAGAAGGCCAACACTTTAGAATTACACAATGACTTCTCATTTTATTTATTTTCTCAATTAATGCAATGTTATAGATTTGAATTTAATCTTTTTTATCGTGTTAATCGATTTTATGGAGAACTAAACTACTCTATCTAGGAATACAACGTAGACAACTATTTCAATTCTTATTCGATGATTCATTGGTGTTTAATGATTTTATTCTTATTGTCAGTATTCCGTTCTATTGTTAATATATGTTATTAATCAACTTGGGCCTAATTAATTAACCTGATCAATTAATTATGTTGCACTTGGAAAATGTAACTATAGTTTAGACATCAATAAAATGATATGAATCGTAAATGACAAGATTATACTTATAAGGTTTGTGTAATCGTTGTGGATAATTGGATCTTAAAAAATTCAAATTAACTAATCGGTATAGGAATATAGCAATTTAATTCATTTGAATATTTTCGATTGACTATTTGAAAGAGGCTAGTGAAGAATTAAGAATTATCCAGTTAATTACACAATAGAATTATGTAATTTTTTTTTTTAATGAGAATAAACTGTTGAAATAGTTGGTGAAGTTGTATTTTCTAGATATTTTATTCTATAGTGGTCTTCTAGCTTTATAAGTAAATTTTAATTATTTGTTTAGTTAAGTTACATTTTTAATTTTTTTAAAAGTGAATTAAAATGTTATTTTCAAATTAGAAGTTTGGATAAAATTGTTTTAAAAGAATTTTGGTAATTGATACTTAAAAATTAGCACTTATCCATTTGAGAACGATCTTGATTTGCCATTATATTACAGTGTGATCATGTATATTTACACATAATCTATTGTAATTAGTGCAATAGGATTTTACCCATCATATTTTCAATCCCCACCTCCTAAATCTTAGAGTTCGAGGTGGACATTTTCAACCCAACCAGACAGACGCCATAGACCTGATCCAACCTAGTCATTTTTTATGAGATTAATACTATAGCCTGATCAATCTCTTCTTTGCTCATAAATTTATTTCCACCTATCATTATTTTCTGCATCAAAACATTTCATGAAAAAAAATCTGTAAATGGGGAAAAAAGTCAGAAAAGAAATTTAAACTTATTTATTCGCCAGAATTAATACTCTCAAAAATAAAATACAATTTCAACATCTGCAATATGGAGTATGCCACTATGAGATGCTGCCCTAGATCACACTGAAAATCACAACCCAGAAGCTTAAAGGCTTTCCTGGTAGTGAGCAGAGAGAAAATATGATTGAGAACTAATTTTATGGTGATGATGGCTACTTATTGTTACCACAACTGTACTTTACTTTCTTTTTTTTTGCACAATGCACTATAGCTATAGCTAGAAATTAAATTGACTAGCTTGTAGGGCCTGGCATGCGCCGCATGGCCTAAGGAGTGGTGAGTGCCGTCTTAAAAGGGCATCTGCAAATCAATAATTGATGTAATAAATCAGAAATAGTGCGAGCAGGGTACCCTTCACGAACACACCTAGAAGGCAAGAACTACCCCAAATTTCACTATTATTTTCCCATGGTCCCTTTATGATGTTGTAATTGCATGGGAAACAAAACGGATACATAGGTCCCATGATGTGATGTAACTGGGTTGCAATTCTTTTTTTCCTATCAGTCTTTCCAATTTATAGAAAATTTTAGAATTTAAAATAACATTTTGACAAAGAAGGAAAGCGAATGCCACCATTCATCTTCCTAACTTTTTCTTCTGTTAAACAAATTGCCCCACTTGATATGTAGGACATGACTCGAGTGAGAGACCCATAAAATAATTATAATGTTTTAATGGTATTCAGTATTCATTCAATACCATTTAAGATCCATTTCCTACTACTGATGTGTTAAAGTTGATTTATTTGTAATCATACAAATAAGCTAGTAGTAGTTGTACAATTTCTAACTCCATCTACCTGCGCCTTTCACTCTTGTGAATTTTTTATTTCTCATTATTGGCAATTGCAATTTTAGTGTCCCATCAATTTATCATGTTTCGTCTTTACTTTAGAAATCTAATTATTATGGGCATGGGCCTAGTCACTAACGCTCAGTGGAGTTGGTGTTCCTTCAATAATTTCAGGAAAAAGCTTGTAAACAAAAAAAGGAAAAGCGGGGTTTATATTTATGTAAATTCAATATACACATTATATTATTTTTATATATTGTATTCTTTTTCCATTGGAACCAATTGCAAAACCTGTTAGGCTGTTTGTCTATAAAAGGACAATGAACATTTAGGACCAAAAGAAGTGAAGGTGGATGGTAATCAAATGAATGGTTTCAGGATTCTTATTAAATTATTCAAGAAGAATGCTATTAGACAACCAAAATAAAAATAAATTGGAAGAGATTCTTTGGATTCTACACAGAGAGCCTTACTGTTAAAATGTTGGCATATACCCTTATTCTATCAAAATTTCATATGATTTTTTTTTTTTTTTTGGTCATTTGCAGTTGTACTCCACAGTTATAATTGAATTATTCTTCTTGGCTGCTTTAAGTTGTCCTTAATTTATATCTTATATATTCTTTTCAATAACTTTATATTTGATTGTTTATTATTTGAAGAGAGGCATTTATATTCAATATATGTACTATATTTGACAATAATTGATAACTGGTAGAGAAGGTCAGTTGCCCAATTGATAAGGTCATTGATCCTTGTGCCTTGAAAACAAAGGTTCTATTCTCATCAAAAATAAGTTTTTCATCACATAAAAATATATGAATTGTCTCCTCATCTTATATGAGTTTTTCTCCTCACTTATATGTGGATTATTCTTCTCATATAAGATCTGCTCTCCAAATCTTGTCAAATCCCGTTACAGAGTCAAAATTCTTGTTTAGCTCCAATTGATTCTTGTCTAATTCTAATTGATTTTTAGACTTATTTCAGTTATAAAATGATAATAATAGTTATTATTATTATTATAATTGATAGCCAGTGTTTTTAGCATTCAAACCTGTCGTTCATGGTCCATTTGAGAAATGGATGCACCTTTCTTAGTCAAATTCCAGTGGCAGAATAAATCAGGAAAAGACTTCACTTGCCAGCCCGTCAATTCAGGTATTTGCACCCACCCATTATTAATCAGGAGGTGACACCGTCCTCAATTGGCACACTGGCTCTCTTTGATGTGGAGCTGACGCTGTCTTCAATTGTTTCTGAACTAATTACACTTGTTTTTAAAACTCTTGTAAATAAATTTTTATTTAATCACTTATATTATATGCTATTACCTTCTAAAAATAAAAATAATATATTTTTTTGTCTGACAATAAGTATATTATCAATTATCAAACCCAATTCATTTGAAAAAAAAAAAAAAAATCAAACAGACTAACAAATCTCGCATCCAATTTGTTTAACTAATAAATTGTGATGCAATATTAAAGAGTAGTGCAGATAACAAAAGCAAAAAGAAACTAATGGCAATTTGATAAATGCTATATTTATTAAAACGGGTTCATTGATTGTGAGAGGATAGTTACATATAACTATTAAAACAAGAAAAATCCATTTAGAAAAGTAGTGAGAACAAGCGTAATTTTAGAAGAATGGCATAAGTATAATTTTATAAGGTGTGAGTGTAATTTTATGAAAAGAAATTCAAAAACTAGTAAAGACAAATGTTAGCTTCTCCTCGTTCATGAGCAGCGAGTGTGCTCTAACTGTCACCTAAGCAAATGTTTCTATCACAACTAGTCACTTGGACAACATGTCTTCCGTATTCAATAGATTGTAAGAAGAAGTGGACCAATTTAGATGACATTTTTGAGGTCTACAATAACATTGCTTATTGAGAAATATTTAGATGACATTTATATGTTATCACGGCTTGTACACAAAGACTGAGAACGGTTACGCTGTGATCAGTGCAACACAATATACTGGGAATTATATGTTGGTGGCTCATTTGGGTAGTGAGGTTTACTTATCAGTCAGTTTTGCAGTAAAAGATATCTAATCTCTTTGCTTTTAAAATGACTGGTGGGCAAAGGAGATTGTGGATTGTTGATGTCAGGTGACAGAGATGATGTTAGGTGACGGAAAGGATGTTGGGTGTGCTTTACCTAAAGTGGAAAGTTATCATTATAACCCTTACTGGGGTCTTCTTTCTTGTTTCCCTCTAATTCATGCATTGCTTTTATTTATTTATTTATTTTTAAAAGTTTGAGGGGTTAGAAAAAGTTAACTCTTACCCATGGTGCTCATTTTATGGTATCCTCAACTCATAATGAATTTGTTCACATTGTTAGACAAACTCATCTATGGCTTTCTACCCACTCTATATGTCCATGTCTATGAAGCGGTAGATTATACATTGGAAAAAAGAAGTTACATGTTGCAAGTTACCATTGATGTATATGCAGTGAGAAGTATAAAGTTCGTTCAGTTGGCCGGGTGAGCTATTACTGCAACTCTATGGGGACCATGAGGGGAAAAATCACAGTGGAGAGGATACCACAATGATATTCCAATTCCAGTTAGCTAGCTAGCTCACATTAAAACAAAAGAAATGTGGTGTCATTTGTAGCCTGTATTTTTCTCTATCAGACTCACTCAAAACCACTGCGCCCCTGGTTTTCCAAGTTCACCTTTACACATAATAGTGATTTATAGTTGACAAGCTAAAACCAAAGAAATGCTCTGTCTATATAAGAGATGAGCCATTCACCTCCTCTACAAGCAAAAACCAAACAAGAGAGTTTAGATTGCTAGCTTGTAATTTTTTCTCTCTGGTCTCACTACTTCACATTGTAGATCTTCTCGTTGCTGTCAGAGAACCTCCCCTACCGCCCTAACCATTACACTTACATACACTTTCTCTTTCACTAGCCTACCGCCGTCTAACCTCGCCTCCCCTCCTCCGCCGCGCCCGCTACACCTTCTCACACTCACACCTCAGCTTCTCTACACCACCAACTGTTCTCTTTCTCTCACAGTGGGTGCGATTACTTGGTCTTGAGGTACTAATCTGACTTTTTTTGCATACCCTTACTGTTAGTTCAAAGCTTCTTCCTTTCAAATACTATTCGTGTGCGATTTCTGGGTTTAAAGGTTTGGTTTTTGGATATGTTTTCTGTTTTTGATTTATGGGTTCTGTTCTTTTTGCACTGGTTTTTAATGGGTATGTGTATTTACTTGTGATTGTTTTGGTAAACGATGAGTGGTGCTTTTATTTTTTATTTTATTTTATTTTATTTTTCTGGTTCAAGTTTGGTTCTTTAGATCTGATATATTTGAGTTGAAATGTGGTAGCTTTGTCAAGTAGAACTGGTTAGGGTAGTGATTTATGACGAAATGAGTACAATAAGGTTTGGATTTATGAGAATTCCAGATCTATTTGCATCTCATTTTTGTCACTGGCATTTAATGGATGTGTTACTGGCGTTGTTACCGATGGTTTGGGTCGTTGATCAAATGATTAGATTTACTTTTGTAACTGTTTTTGTTTTTCATTTGGTTGTTGTTCTTGAAGTAATTGAATTGTATGAAACCGAAACTTATAATGATTTGTTACATTATGAAACTGAAATTGAAACTTGTTTAACACGTTCACGTGTTCAATGGTAGTGAACATGTGGACATGTTTAACAGAATGAAAAGTTTGTGATTCTTTCCTTTGCTATTGCAGTTATCTGTATATTTTATTTTGTTTGCTTCAATTATTCTTGAAGATGGTAACCCGTGTTATCTTATATTTTCCTTTATTTATATTCTTCTGTACTCAGAACAGGAGCAACAAGACAGTGACACTGTCTTTATCTTAAAGGTGACAGATACTTCTGACTTCGATTTCATTGAATTTGACTCAGAATCCATTTCTGAGGCACACCAAATCAAGTCTCACAAATCAAAGACTTCCTTTTCTGGATCTTAACTTCAAGCCCAAATTTTTCGAGAAAAATATTCAAAATCCATTGATGTCATAGCTTTTCTAGACACAGAAAATCATGAAACCATATCAAATCTAAAAATCCTACCTTTCAATTTCTGAAAATTCTCCAAAAAGACTTTTTAAAGCTATTGATAGAAATACATTTTCTACCAACCTCGTTTCCAAACATAGGGTGGATATTAGACTGTTTTCTTCATACATTATTTGGACACATGTCATAGGTCTGATCTTTCAAATAAAAATCTATTAATAGGATGGGAATATAAAGCCGAATTCCTTAGGATACTTCTAAAAGGAATACATTACAAATCTACTTTAAGTCATTCACCTTAGTACTTAAAATTTTCCCACTATCATCTGTCCAAACTCCTTTCCAGTTTATTCAGCAGAAACTTTTGACTCTTTGTGTCGAGAGCCATGATAAGTTTGACCATCTCAGTCCTTTGTGGAAAAAATCCAAATTTCCTCTTAAAACAACCATTCAAGCTTAATGAATATATCACACCTACTAAGGCTACTCATTCTGATATGACATCACTAGACCTAAAAGCAGCCACTTAAGAATGTGTAGATCTTCTGCACCAAGGTCTTATTGAACCCATCGAGTCACCTTGGATGTGTGAAACCTTTTATGTGGAAAAGCAATCAGAATAGTGAAGGAAAAAGAAAATGCTAGTCATTGTCTATAAACCTTTAAATGTTTTTCTTCAAAACAATAAATTCCCTATTCCAAAGATTAATACACTAATTTCATATATCTCAAATGCCCATATCTTTTCAAAAGTAGACATTAAAAGAGTATTTTGGCAAATTGGTATTGATCCACACGATGGATACAAAACAGTCTTTTGCATCCTCAATGCTCAATATCAATGGACGGTTTTACCTTTTAGCTTATAAATTGCACCGTCCCTCTTTCAAGCAGCCATGATCAAAATTTTCCATCCTATCCTATACACTGCTCTCATCTATATTGATGATATTCTCATTTTCTCAAATGATGAAATTGATCATGTGGCCCTACTTCATCAGTTCTATGAGTTGACAAACACATATAGTATAATACTTTCTGAAAAGAAAAGCATTATTAGTGCCAAATATATTGAATTCTTACGTATGAAGATTTCTTATAAAAAATATCAACCTAGACCCTATTTAATAGAACAACTGGTCAACTTTTCAGATTCCTACTTATCCAAAAAACAAATACAACAGTTCTTTTACATAATTAATTATGTCAGACACTTTATTCCTAATGTCAATAGATACACATCAGAACTGTTGGTCATGCTAAAAAATAATCCTCCCTCATAGGGATCCATTCATACCACAATTGTCAAAAAGCTAAAAGAGTTGACATAGTATCCACCACCTTTAGCCATCCCATCTATTGGACAGTTCATCCTTTAAATAGATGCCAATGACTTTTATTGGGGCATTGTGCTCATTGAACAAAAGAATCATGACAAACAATACTATGGACATGCTAGTGGTAAGTTCAAAGACACTCAGCAACATTATCACACTATTTATAAAGAAATTTTGGGAATAAAATATGAAAGTGAAAATTTTGATTTTTGATTAACAACAAAAACTTTTACTATTGAAATGAACAACTCATCTTTTCTAAAAATATTTTATTTTAAAAATGAAATTCCACTTCATCCACTTCTGTTAAGGATTAAAAATGGCTCTCACAGTACAATTTCACTATTAAATGCGTGAAAGGTCATCACAATATAATAGTAGACATGCTATTCAAGCCTCCTTACACTCACTTTATAACAACTCAGGGCAAACCTCTTCCTTTCATCCTCATGGCTTTCTCGTCCTTTGACCTTAACAATGACCTCTCTGCCTTCACTAAGTTAACATATCCACCACTCCTCATAGTTACTTTGCCACCAGACCAATTTCTTATAGTTAGCCAAATATAGTCCTTTGCTAGATGCCACTACCTAAACTATCTCCAACAGACATGTACCCATGACCATTCTCATCAACTAATAGACCTTACCAGACATTTTCTTGAAGTTTTCAACATCTGGTCATTTTCCACCTTTACTTTTAAGGTATTATGGTATTTATGGTGTATTTCTATACTTCATACACATGTCATATGATTTCCCTTACAGGTCTTGTATTCTCACCTTACTGATACTACTCACCAGTCCTCTTTCCTTTAGACTTTCCTTGAGTAATTTAACCCTTTATCTCATTAGAGACAAGAATCAATAAAATTAATGGGATATTACAATCTTTGAAAGCTTGATCTAGACATGGCCTCTTAAGTCATCTGTATCTGGATACTCTCCAGACCATATCATTACAACAACCATTCTAGATTTCTGTTCACCGTCAACATCAACTATGAATGGTACACTACTCTTGATTATTCAGGTCTTTTCTCTAACTTCTAAGTAGCCATGGTAAATCATCTTTGTGATTGTAACAGTATCCTTTCTATAGAAATGTTTATCCTTCTAGATATCCCAAGGGACCCCATCTCTCAGTCAGCATCATTTCCAAGATGCTGAATCTTATCTCCAAGATTCTCAAGACCTTATAGAGATTGACACATAACCTTGTAAAATTTGTGGAGCTGTGCAATCTTATGAGGAAGATCACATAAATTGCAATATGTCCGAATCTTTGTGACACTCACTATCAGTCGTCTTTTATTGTAGCTGTATTGATTGCCTTTACTGTATTTGTACTATTTGCTTTTATTATGTCTTTATTATTTACTTTTCTATACACTTTTATTGTGACTATACTGTTCATCTTTTGACCGACAAAATATTATATATTTTTGAAAAAGCTGTCGGGTCATTGTGTACTTTAAAAAGGTTGTTGGGTCATGTAGCACAGTATGGTGTAGAATCTCCAACTATTCAGATTGCACTGTCTCCAAAAGTACACAGTATTCTTTAAAGTACATAGTAATTCGACAGTTTTTTTGAAAGTACACAGTATTCTGTCAGTCAAAAGGTGAATAATACAACTACAATAAAAGTGTAAAGTAAAAGTAAATAATACAGACATGGTAAAAGCAAACAGTATAGATACAGTAAAGGCAATCAATGCTGCTACAGTAAAAGGCGGTTGATAGTGAGGGTCATGGAGATCTGGACAGATTGCAATTTGCATGATCTTCATCATCAGATTGCATGACTCCACAAATTCTACAGGGTCATGTGTCAATCTCCATAAAGTCTTAAGAATCCTAGAGATAAGGTTTAGTATCTTGGAAATGAAGCTGACTGAGAGATTGGTCTCTTAGGATGTTTAGAAGGATAAACATCTCTGCAGGAGGCATACTGTTGCAGTCACAAAGATGTTTTAGCAAGGCTACCTAGAAGGTAGAGAAAAAGCCTGAATAGTCAAAAGTGGTGTATCATTTATAGTTAATGTTGCCGATGAATAGTAATCTAGATTGTTGTAGTGATATGGTCTGGAGAGTATCTAGATACAGGTGACTTGAGAGACCATATCTGAATGTTTCCAAAGATTGTAATATCCCATTAGTTTTATTAATTCCTATCTCCAATGAGATAATGAGTTAAACCACTCAAGGAAAGTCTAGAGAAGAGAGGACTGGTGAGTAGTATAAGTAAGGTGAGAATACAAGGTCTGTAAGGGAAATTGTATGGCATGTGTATGGAGTATAGAGATACACCATAAATATCATAATACCTTAAGGGTAAAGATGAAAAATAGTCAGATGTTGAAAACATCAAGAAAACATTTGGTAAGGTTTGTTAGTTGATGAGGATGATAATGAGTACATGCCTATTAGAGATAGTTTAAGTAGTGGCGTTTGGCAAAGGACTGGATTTGTCTGATTGTAGAAGACTGGCCTAATGGCAAAACAGCTATGAGGAGTGGTGGATATGTTAACTTAGTGCAGGTTGAGAGGCCTTTGCTACGATCAAAGGACGAGGAAGCCATGAAGCCATAAGGATGAAAGGAAGAGGTTTGCCCTGAGTTGTTATGAGGTAAGCGTGAGGAGGCCGAGATAGCATGTATACTATTATATTGTGATGACTTTTCACGTGCTTAATAGTGAAATCATACTGTGAGAGCTATTATTTGATTCTTAGCAATAGTAAATGAGATGAAATTTTATTTTTAAAATCTAGGATTTTTTGAAAAGATGAGTTGTCCATTTCAACAGTAAAGTTTTTGTTCTTAACCAAAAATAAAAAATTTCAATTCTATATTTTACTATCATGATTTTTTTATAAATAGTGTGGTAATGTTACTGAGTGTCTTTAAACTTACCACTGACATATCCACAATGTCTCCTATCATGATTCTTCAGTTCAATGAACACAACACCCCAATAAAAGTCATTGGCGTCTGTTTGAAGGATGAGCTGTCCTATAGATGGGATGACTAAAGGTGGTGGATACTGTGTCAACTTCTTTAGTTTTTTTATAGTTGTAGTATGGATAGGTTCCCATGGGAGAAGATTCTTTTTTAGCATGGTCGATAGCTCTGATGTGTATCTGTTGACATGAGGAATAAAGTGTCTGACGTAATTAATTATACCAAGGAACTATTATACCTACTTTTTAGATAAGTGAAAATCTGGAAAGTGGACTAGTTGTTTTGTTAAGTGGGATTGAGGTTGATACTTTCTATGAAAAATTTTCATACCTAAGAATTTAATATCTCTAGCATTAATAATGTTTTTTTTTTTTTTTTCAAAAAGCATTATACCATATGTGTTTGTTAACTCATAAAACTAATGAAGTAAGTAGCATGATCAGTTTTGTCCTTTGAGAAATAGAGAATATCATCAATATAGATGAGAGTAGTGTGCAAGATAGAATGAAAAATTCTGATCATGCCTTTTTGAAAGAGGGATAGTGCAATTTTTAAACCAAATTGTAAAACCATCCATTGATATTGAGCATTAGGAATGCAGAAGGTAGTTTTGTACCGATCCTGTGGATCATTACCAATTTGCCAAAATGCTCCTTTAAGGTCTATTTTTGAAAAGATATGGGCATCTGAGAGATGTGGAAACAATGTATTAATCCTTGGAATAGAGAATTTATTGTCTTGAAGAAAGACATTTAAAAGGTTTATAGTCAATGACTAGCCTTTTCTTTCCCCTTAATTGTTCTGATCGTTTTTTTACATAAAAAACTTAATATGTCTAGGGTGACTTGGTGGGTTTAACTTTGGTGTAGGAGATCTGCACATTCTTGAGTGGGTAGCCTTGGTAGGTGTGAAATCTTCATTAAGCTTGAATAACAGCTTTATGAAGAAATATAGATGTTTCCACAAATGACTGGGATTGTAGAACTTACCATGACTGCCAGCACAAAGAGTCAAAATTTTTTGCTAAATAGACTAAAAAGGAGTTTAGACAAATGATAATAGAAAAACTTTAAGTACTGGTATAAAAGGCTTAAAGTAGCTTTTGTACTATATTCCTTTTGGAAGTATCTTAAGGAATTCAGCTTTACAGTAAACTTCTCATTATATCAATAGATCTTTATCTAAAAGATTAGATCCTATGACACGTGTTCAAATAGTGTATAAACGGAACCGTCTAATACCTATCTTGTGTTTGGAAACGAGGTTGGTAGGAAAGGTGTTTCCATCATCGGCTTTGAAAAGTCTTTTGGACGATTTCCAGAAGTTGGAAGATAAGATTTTCGGATTTAATATGATTTCATGACTTCCTGTGTCAAGAATGACTATGATATCAATGGGCTTTGAATATTTTTCTGGAAGGATTTAAGCTTAAAGATGAGGCTCAGAAAAGGAAGTTTTTGGTTTGTGGAACTGGATCTAGTATACCTTAGAAATGGATTATCAGTTAGATTTAGTGAAATCAGAATCAAAAGTTTATGTCTCTTTTAGGATAAATATAGTGTTGTTGTCTTATTGCTCCTATTCTCAGTATAGAGATTCCACATCAGCATCTGAAGGTAAGTTGTTATCAATTGCTTGCAACTGGTGGATAAGTTTTACTGATTTGGCCTTATTGGGACAAGCTTTTGCAAAGTGGCTACGTTGTCTACAGATGTAACACTTATTGGACTTTTGCCAAGCAGATGTGACTTTTCTTTTGTAGAACCTATATCTCTTATTCTTTTTATGGTGAAAAGAGTGCTGATAATGTTTCTTCTTTTTGACTTTACATTTGCATTGCTTTTCATCTTTACACTTGATGCTCATCTTGGCTTTTCGGCATTATCTTTTGTATTTTTTGGCATTATGCAACATTGTTGTAAAAAAAGCTTGTGCAACACAAAGCTTATTAAGTGATTGTAGTGACATTATGTGAATTTCTCTAAGTGTGATGTCTCTGAGTGGTCTGCCTGTTGCATTTGTCTTTTTCTAGAGTTTATCCTAAATTTATGTAAACAGAGAGTTGATGTAAACTTGTTTGAGACTTTTATCATTTGGACCTCTTATTGCATGATACCAAGAATTCATTCTTTGATAATGAATCTCAATATCTCTTTTCCAGAGAGAACTACATCTCATTTGAAAGAATTCTTGTCTTGTCTGTTTGTAAAATTGCTGGGAATCTTCAAGGGACTCTTTAAATATCATCCTCATAGCATTGGATGTTGAAACAGACCATACGAAGTGTAATTGTCTATAATCTCCTAGACCTTAAAACCAATATCTAAGATTTCCTGTGAATCTGGAGACAAATTCACAAACAATTTGCTCAAGTGTTTGTTTTGCTTTTACTAGCTGTAAGTCTAGGTAAACACTCATTTTAGATATCTTAGTTCTTCATTTTTTTAGGAGAACAGTCATCAAATGTAAATCAGGGCCCATTTGTGGGCTTTAGAATGGATGAGCCTCTGTAAGAGACTTTTGGAGGTTCTTCAACAATATGAGTCGGACTAATGTCTTATTCGAATTGAGTTATCTTAGAATAGGCTTGTTCATGAGTTATTGAAGCCATCAAGATCTGGGCAAGTTCTTTAAAGCCTATGGAGTTATGAGACTGAGTTTCAGTCTGTGATTCTGTAGTAGACTCTATTTGGTAATTAGACGTTTAAGGAGACTCTGTAGAGGAAGTTTCTAAAGGGGTTTCAGACGTTATAGAGTTTTGTGTCTTAGGAAAAATAAAGAGAACATATGGACTAGAAGATGAAGGTTCATCTAATCTCTGTGTTGATTTATTAGGCTGTTTTTTGGGTTTTGGACTTTTTGGCTTCTTTTTTGAGATTTTGATTTTTGCGGTTTTTGAGTTATGAATGACAGATGATATTTTCTAAACAATTCTCCTGTAGATTTGAGCATTGGTAAGACTTATAAAGATGAAGTTCGGTACGATGAAAACGAATCCTCTGGGAAGTGTATGGAAGAGGAGCATGTGTAAGCTCTTGGAATATATAAGGGAGAGAGGTAGATCATTTCAAATCCTCATTCATATAATGAAATTGTTGTTTGAGCTTTTTGATCTTCTATTCCTATCTGTCAAACTCAGGACCAAAATAATCTTGATCAATAAATCATTTTAATGAAGCATCAAAATTTTAAATTCTGGATTGGAAATTGATGTATATGTTTCTGAAAGTGGAGTCCATGGCCATAAGGCGATGGTCATAGTGGAAAACATGTTTTGAAACATGATTAAGTTTTTCATCAATTATTTTCAGAATCTTATTTTGATATATGACATTTTCAAATTGTCAGTTAAGGATCTATTCGACCTATGAGGGTGGTCTACGAGATCTATCAAATTGGACTTCGCTTGGTTGGACAAATGCTCGGGAGTGTACATAATCCTTGTGTGATGATTCCAAATGAGGGAAATCATCATCAAATGATGTAGCCATAAAATAGGGAATTGGCTGTGGTGTTTGTATAGGTACACTAGGAATTATAGGCTAAGGTTCTTTTGGTGTTTTGGTCAGGAGTCATTCGTGTTGAAGGATCTGAAGGGCTCTTTCATAAAGAGAAAAAAGATTTCTATTTGGGTTGTGAAGGCTAATCCAAGGTGAGTCAGGGTCATCTGGCCTGTATAGTTTTCTGTGGCTTTTACATGGTGTTTGGTTAAAATATGTTTCTTCATGTTTGCAGTCACAGTCTTTGTCACACATACTGGGATCTATATCCTAGATGAAGTGACCATTGGTCTTTTCGGTATAGATTGGAGATCTTTCTGTGATAACAAAATGGATCGGAATATCTTTTTCAGTGAATACTGGTCGGATCATTAGTGTTTGGAAAATTGAATAAATGCTGACATTAGTTGTTCCTTCAGGTGGCTTGAAGATGGTCTTGATTGTGCCATCTGTTGGCCTTTAATAGATAGCCTTGGTGGTGGAGAGTAGAGTATCTTCTTGAAATAATTTTTCATATGATGTGATCCACTCTAAGGGTATTTGTTGCACGAGATGCTCATTTGTTATTTGTCTGGGCACTTAGAGAATGGTAAGGACGTCATGTTCCCTGTTGACAAGTATCATAATGGTATCTCCATTATGACCAGTGAAAGATAGATCTATGGCATGATTTTATAACCTGTAAATGATTTTGTAGTCTTACATGGTAGAAGAGGATTATTTGCTACTGTCAGAATAGCCTTACTAAACACTACCTGTCGACAGTATGAACATGTCATCAAAGGCAATATTCTCACTACCTTACATGTTGGAAGTATATCTCTCACTTTCTCTCCAAGTTTAAATATTCCTCTTAAATACAAAAACCTCTACACCTGTCTGAAAGTCGAACTCTAGATCTTTGATGTTCTTGTAATGGCATCCTCTTATATGGTCACTCTTCACCACCAGATCATATACAGGCTACAAAACCATACCCTGGATCTACCTCTCACTGGTCATAATGGAGTTACCATTATGATAAATATAGACAGGGAACATGACGTCCTTACCATCCTCCAGGTGTCCAGACAGATAACAAAGGAGTATCTCATGCAATAAATGCCCTTAGAGGATCACATCATATGAAAAATTATTTTAAGAAAATACTCCACTACTAAGGCTATCTATGAAAAACGAATAGATGGCACTGTTAAGACTATCTTTAAGCTACTTGAAGAAGCAGCTACTGCTAGCACTCCTCTAGTTTTCTAGATATTAATGATCCGACCAGTACTCATTAAAAAAGATATTCCGATCCATTCTATCACAACAGAAGGATCTTCAATCTATATTAGAAAGATCAATGGTCACTTCAACTAGGACATAGACCCAAGTATGTGTGACAAAGATTGTGTCTGCAGACATAAAGAAACATATCTTGACGAAAGACCCTGCAAAAGCCATAGAAAATCATATAGGCCAAACGATCCTGACTCTCCTTTGATTGGCCTTTACAACCTAGACAAAAAGCCTCTTTCTCCTTATAAAAGAGCCCTCCAGATCATTCAATAAAAATGATTTCTAACCAAAACACCAAAAGAATCTCAACTTATAATTCCTAGTGTACCTATACAAACACCACAGCCAATTCCCTGTTTTATGGCTACATCATATGATGATGATTTCGCTCATTTGGAATCATCACACAAAGATTATGTACACTCCCGACCATTTGTCCAACCAAGCGAAATCTAATTTGATAGATCTCACAGACCATCCTCACAGATTGAACAGGTCATTAACTGGCAATCTAAAAATGTTGAATCTCAAAATAAGGTCTTGAAAAAGATTAATTGAGAACTTGATCATTTTTCAAAACATGTTTTCCACTATGACCATCATCTCATGGTAATGGACTCTATTTTCATAAACATGTACATAGATATCCAATCCAGAATTGAACACTTTCATGTTTCATTAAAAAGATTTATTGATCAAGATTATTTTGATCTTGAGTTTGATAGGCAAGAATAGGAGATCAGAATGCTCAAAGAACAATTTCATTACATGAAAGATGATTTGAAAAGATCTACCTCCCCTCCCTCATACATTTCAAGAGCTTATCCATACTATTTTTCCATATACTTCCCAGAGGATTCTCCTCCATCGTACCAGACTTCATCTTCTAAAGTCTTACCATTGCTTAGATTTACAGAAGAATTGTTCAAAAAATATCTTCTGTCATCCACAACTCAAAAACCATAAAAACTAAAATCTCTAAAGAAGTCAAAAAGTTCAAAATCGAAAAAACAACCTCATAAATCAACACAAATATTAGATGAATCTCATCTTCTAGTCCACATGTCCTCTCTGTCTTCCCTAAGAAACAAAACTCTCTAACTTTAGAAACCTCTTTTACAAAATCGTCTCAAACATCTAATTATCAAACAGAGTCCACTACAGAATTGCAAACTGAAACTCAGTCAGGTAACTTCATAGACTCTAAAGAACTTGCTCAGATCTTGATGACTTCAAGAACTCATAAACAAGCCTATGTGAGACAACTCAAGTAGGTTTAGACACTGGTCTCACTCCAATTGTTGAAGAACCTCTAAAAGTCACTTCCAAAGGCTTCATTTTGGACCCTAGTTTACATTTGATGATTGTTGTCCCAAAAAATAAAGAACCAAGATCTCTGAAATGAGTGTTTGGTTAGACTTACAGCTAGCAAAAGCAGAACAAACACTTAAGCAAATTTTTCATGAATTTGTCTCCAAATTCACAAAAAATCTCATATATTGGTATTAAGGTCTAGGAGATTACAGATAATTACAATTCGTGCGGTCTGTTTCAACATCCAATACTATAAGGATAATATTCAAAGAGCTCCTTGGAGATTTTCAATAATTTTACAAATAGACAATGCAAGAATTCTTTCAAATAAGATGTTGTTCTCTCCAGAAAAAGATATTGAGGTTCATTAACAAATAATGAATTCTTGATATCATGCATTAGAAGGTCAAAACGATGAAAATCTCAGGCAGGTTTACATTAACTCTCTGCGTACATAAATCCAGGACGAACTTCAGAGAAAGATAGATGTATTAAGCAGACCAGTTAGAGGCATCACACTTGGAGAAATCCACATGATAACACTACAGTCACTTGATAAGCTTTGTGCTACATAAACTTTCTTTAAAATCATGTTGCATAATACCAAAAAATACAAAAAGTAGTGCCAACAAGCCAACATGAGCATTAAGTGCAAAAATGAAAAGTAGTGCGAATGCAAAGTCAAAAAGAAGAAGCATTATCAGCACTCTTTTCGTCATAAAAAGAAGAAGAGATGCAGGTTCTACAAGGGAAAAGCCACGCGTGCTTAGCAAAAGTCCAAGAAGTGTTACATCTGTAGACAACGTGGTCATTTTGCAAAAGCTTATCGTAATATGGCTAAATCAGCAAAACTTATCTGCCAACTGCAAGTAATTGATGATAACTTGCCTTCAAATGCTGATGTGGAATCATTGTTCTCAGAATAGGAGTAACAAGATAAGGACACTATCTTTATCCTAAAGGAGACAGATGCTTCTCACTCCGATTTCACTAAATCTGATTTAGAATCCATTTCTGAGGCATACCAGATCCAGTTCCATAAACCAAAGACTTCATTTTCTAGGCCTCATTTTCAAACCCAAATCATTCTAGAAAAATTCAAAGCTCATTGATGTCATAGCCTTTCTAGGCACAGGAAATTATGAAACCATGTTAAAATCCGGACTCCTCCAAAAGACTTTTCAAAACTGATGATGGAAATACCTTTTATACCAATCTTGTTTTCAAACATAGGATAGGTATTAAAATGTTCCCTTCATATACTACTTGAACACGTGCCATAGGATCTGATCTTCCAAATAAAGATCTATTGATAGGATAGGAAGTTTGTTATAAAGTTGAATTTCTTATAATACTTTCAAAAGGAATACAATACAAAAGCTACTTTAAGCTTTTCACACCAATACTAAAAGTTTTCCCACCATCATTTGTACAAATTCCTTTGCAGTCTATTCAGTAGAAACTTTTGACTTTTTGAGCCGACAGTCATGATAAGTTCTACCATCCCACTCATTTGTGGAAAAATCTAGATTTCTTCATAAAGCTACCATTCAAGTTTAATAAATATGTCACGCCTACTAAGGATACTTACTTTGGTATGACAGAGTATGTATGTGTAGCCACTTAAGAATGTGCATATTTCCTGCACCAAGATCTTATTGAACCTACCGAGTCACCTTACGCATGTCAAGCCTTTTATATGGAAAACGATTAGAGCAATTAAGGGGAAAGAAAATACTAGTCATTGACTATAAGCCTTTAAATATTTTTCTTCAAGACAATAAATTCCTATTTAAAAGATTAATACACTATTTCCACATTTCTCATATGCCCGTATCTTTTCAAAAATAGATCTTAAAGGAGTATTTTGGCAAATTAGTAGTGATCCATAGGATTGGTATAAAACTGCCTTCTGCATTCCTAATACTTAATATCAATGGACAGTTTTACCCTTTGGTTTAAAAGTTGCACCATCCCTATTTCAAAAAGCTATGATCAGAATTTTCCATTATATCCTGCATACTGCTCTTATCTATATTAATGATATTCTCATTTTCTCAAAGGATGAAACTGATTATGCGGCTCTACTTCATCAGTTCTAAGAGTTGGCAAACACATATGGTATAATGCTTTCTAAAAAGAAAAGCATTATTGATGCTAGAGATATTGAATTCGTAGGCATAAAGATTTCTCATAGAAAGTATCAATCTGAACCCCACTTAACAGAACAATTGGTCCATTTTTCAGACTCCTACTTATCCAAAAAGCAAGTACAACAGTTTATTGACATAATTAATTATGTCAGACACTTTATTCCTCATGTCAACAAATACATATCAGAACTGTCAGCCATGCTAAAAACAATCTTCTCCCATAAAGACCCATCCATACCACAGCTGTTAAAAAGTTAAAGGGGCTAACACAGCATCCACCACCTTTAGCTATCTCATCTATAGAAGTGCTCATCCTTCAAACAGACGCTAGTGACTTTTATTGAGGCGCTGTGCTCATTGAATAAAAGAATCATAACAGACAATACTATGGATATGTCAATGATAAGTTTAAAGACACTCAGTAACATTACCATACTATTTATAAAAAAATCTTGACAGTAAAACATGAAATTGAAAATTTTGATTTTTTGTTAAGAACAAAAACTTTTACTGTTGAAATGGACACCTCTTCTTTTGCAAAGTTATTGATTTTAAAAATAAAAGTCCATTTCATCCACTACTGCTAAGGATCAAAGAATAGCTTTCACAATATAATTACACTGTTAAATATGTGAAAGGTCATTACAATATAATAGCAGACATGCTATCCAGGTCTTCTGACGCTCACCTTATAACAATTTAGTCTAGACCTCTTCCTTTCATCATCATGGCTTCCTCGTCCTCTAACCCTAGCAATGGCCTCTTAGCCTTCACTAAGTTAATATATCTACCACTCCTTACAGTTGTTTTACTACTAGACCAGTCTCTTATAGTTAGCCAAATCCAGTCCTTTGCCAGACAACATTACCTAAACTATGTCCAACAAGCACATACCCATTGCCGTCCTCATCAACTAACATACCTTATCTGACATTTTCTTAATGTTTTCAATATCTGGTCATTTCTCACCTTTACCTTTGAGATATTATGGTATTTATGATGTATCTTTGTGCTCCATACACATGTCATATAATTTCTCTTACAGGCCCTCTATTCTCACCTTATTGATACTATTCATCAGTCCTCTCTCCTCTAGACTTTCCTTGAGTGGTTTAACCCCTTGTCTCATTGGTGACAAAAATTAATAAAATTAATGGGACATTACAATTTCTGAAAGCTTGATCCAGATATGGCCTCTCAATTCACCTGTATTTGGATACTTTTCAAACCATATCACTACAACAGCCATTACAGATTATTGTTTGCTATCAATATTGACTACGAATGGCACACCATTTTTTACTTTCCTAGCCTTTTCCCTACCTTCTAGGTTGCCTTGTTTAATCATCTCTATGACTGTAACAGTATCTTGACTACAAAGATGTTTATCCTTCCAAACATCCCAAGGGACTCAACTCTCAGTCAGCATCCTTTCCAAGATGATGAACCTTATGTCCAGGACTCTCAAAACCCTCTGGAGATTGACTCATGGCCTTATAAGATTTGTGGAGCCGTGTCATATGATGACGAAGATCATGTAAATTACAATTTGACCAGATCTCCATAATTGTCACTATCAGCCACCTTTTACTGTATCTGTACTATTTGCTTTTACTATGTCTGTATTTACTTTTATTATACACTTTTATTGTGGTTGTACTGTTCACCTTTTGACCGAAAGAATACTGTGTACTTTTAAAGAAGTTGTCGGATCACTTGTACTTTAAAAAAGTTACCAAGTTCTGTGGCATTGTATCAGGTCAATTTTAATCTTTTGTTTAAACCCTTTGTAAATATAAATAGGCTTGTAACTTTGCATTGAGGGGTAGAGGCGAATTCCCAATAATAATAATCCTCTCTTTCTCCTAACTCTCTTCCATGGCTCTCTAAGCTTCTCTTCTTCCCTATAAGCCTCAAGTACTTTCTAAAGGGTAATAGAAAATAGCTCATAATGGATCCAAACATGCTTAGTGCTTACTAAAAATTTTCAATTATGCTCTGTGGTTGCAGCTTAGTCTGATCTTCCACATCAGAACAGAAAGATTTTCAATGACTGGTATATTAGCTGGAAACTAGTAACCTTAACAGTTCTATGTGACGGTACTATGCATTGTTCTACTAGAGGTTTCAACCAGTCCTTCAGGGAGGGAGTATTATTAAAGTTACTAGTTTTCAGCTGATATATCAGTTACTGAAAATCTTTCCTTTCTAATGTGAAAGATCAAACTAAACTGCAACCACAGAATAATAATTGTAAGTTTTTAGTAAGCAATGAGCATATTTAGATCCATTACGAGCTATTTTCTGTTACCCTTTAGAAGGTACCTGAGGCTTATAGAGAATAAGAGAAGCTTAGAGAGCGATGAAAGAGAGTTAGGAGAAAGATAGGATTATTATTATTGGGAATTCACCTCTACCCAAAATGCTAAGTTACAAGCCTATTTATAGATGAAAATGATCTAGACAAAAGACTAAAATGGACCTGATACAGTATTACAGTGGCCTGATAATTTTTTAAAGTACATAGCAACCTGAAAGCTTTTTTAAAAGTACACAGTATCTTATCGGTTAAAAGGTGAACAATACAGCCACAGTAAAATTATACAGTAAAAGTAAATAATACAGACACAGTAAAAGCAAACAGTACAGATACAATAAAAGGCAGCTGATAGTGACAGCTATGAAGATCTATTCAGATTGTAATTTGCATGATCTTCGTCATCTGATTGCTTGGCTCCACAAATCGTACAGGGCCAAGTGTCAATCTCCATAGGGTCTTGAGAGTCCTGGAGATAAGGTTCAGCATCTTAGAAAGGATGCTGACTAAGAGCTGGGTCCCTTGAGATATCTAGAAAGATAAACATGTCTGTAGGAAGGACACTATTGCAGTCACAGAGATGATTCAACAATGCTATTTGGAAGGTAAGGAAAAGGCTTGGAAAGTCAAAAGTGATATGCCATTCGTAGTCAATGTTCATAGTAAACCATAATCTAGAATTGTTGTTGTAGTGATATGGTCCAAAAAGTATCTAGATACAAGTGACTTGAGAGGCTATGTCTAGATCAAGCCTCCAAAGATTGTAATATTTCATTAATTTTATTAATTCTTGTCTCTAGTGAGATAAGGGGTTAAACCACTCAAGGAAAGTCCAGAGGAGAGAGGACTAGTGAGTAGTATCAGCAAGGCGAGAATACATAGCCTGTAAGGGAAATCATATGACATGTGTATGAAGTACAGAAATACACCATAAATACCATAATACCTAAAGGGTAAAAGTAAAAAGTGGCCAGATGTTGAAAACATCAAGAAAAAGTCCGGTAGGGTCTATTAGTTGTTGAGGATAGTCATGGGTACATACCTATTGGAGATAGTTTAGGTAGTGTTGTTTGACAAAAGACTGGATTTGGTTGGCTGTAAGAGACTGGTCTGGTGGCAAAGCAGCTATGGGGAGTGGTGGATATGTTAACTTAGTGGAGGCTAAGAGGCTATTGCTTGGGTTAGAGGATGAGGAAGCCATGAAGATGGAAGGAAGAGCTTTGCCCTAAGTTGTTATGAGGTGAGCGTGAGCAGGCCCAGATAGCATGTCTTCTATTATATTATGATGGTCTTTCACATGCTTAACAATGAAATCGTATTGTGAAAGCCATTCTTTGATCCTTAGTAGTAGTGGATGAGGTGGAATTTTATTTTTAAAATCAAAGATTTTTGGAAAAGATGAGTTGTTCATTTCAACAACAAAATTTTTTGCTCTTAATCAAAAATCAAAATTTTCAATTCCATATTTTACTGTCAGGATTTCTTTATAAATAATGTGGTAATTTTCCTAAGTATCTTTGAACTTACCACTGACATGTCCACAGTATTATCTATCATTATTCTTCTGTTCAATGAGTACAGCACTCCAATAAAAGTCACTAGCGTCTGTTTGAAGGATAAGATATCCTGTAGACGGAATGGCTAAAGATGGTGAATGTTGTGTCAACTCCTTTAGTTTTTTGATAGTTGTGGAATGGATGGGTCCTTATGGGGGAGGATTCTTTTTTAGCATGATCGACAGTTCTTATGCGTATCTGTTGACATGAGGAATAAAGTGTTTGACATAATTAATTATGCCAAGGAACTGTTGTACCTGCTTTTTGAAAAAAAATGGGAGTATGAAAAGTGGACCAGTTGTTCTGTTAAATGAGGTCCAAGTTGATACTTTCTATGAGAAATCTTCATGCCTAAGAATTCAATATCTCTGGCATCAATAATACTTTTCTTTTCAAAAAGCATTATACCATATGTGTTTGCCAACTCAAAGAACCGATGAAGTATGGTCGTATAATCAATTTCATCCTTTGAGAAAATGAGAATATCATCAATATGGATGAGAGTAGTGTACAGGATATGATGGAAAATTTTGATCATGGCTTTTTGAAAAAGGAACAGTGCAATTTTTAAGCCAAAGGGTAAAACCGTCCATTGATATTGAGCAGTAGGAATGCAAAAGGCAGTTTTGTACTGATCTTGTAGATTAATAACAATTTGCCCAAATACTCCTTTAATGTCTATTTTTGAAAAGATATGGGCATCTGAGAGATGTGGAAACAATGTATTAACCTTTAGAATAGGGAGTTTATTGTCTTGAAGAAAGACATTTAAAGGCTTATAATCAATGACTAGCCTTTTTTCTTTCCCCTTAACTGTTCTAATCATTTTTCCACATAAAAGGCTTGACATGCCTAGGGTGACTCGATGGGTTCAATAAAACCTTGGTGTAAGAGATCTACACATTCTTGAGTAGCTGCTTTTAGGTTTAGTGGTATCATACTAGAATGGATAGTCTTGGTAGGTGTGATATTTTCATTAAGCTGAAATGATAGCTTTATGAAGAAATCTGGATTTTTCCACAATAGACTAGGATGGTAGAACTTATTATTACTGTTGGCACAAAGAGTCAAAAGTTTCTGTTGATTAGTCTGAAAAGAAGTTTGGACAAATGATAGTGGAAAAACTTTAAGTGCTGGAGTGAAAGACTTAAAGTAGCTTTTATATTGTATTTCTTTTGAAAGTATCTTAAGGAATTCAGCTTTATAGTAAACTTCTCATCCTATCAATAGATCTCTATCTAGAAGATCAGATCTTATGACACTTGTCCAAATAGTATATGAAGGGAACAGTTTAATATCTATTTTGTGTTTGGAAACAAGATTAGTAGAAAAGATATCCATCAGTAGTTTTGAAAAGTCTTTTGGAAGATTTCTAAAATTTAGAAAGTAGGATTTTTGGATTTTATATGGTTTCATGACTTTTGTGTCTAGAAAGGCTATGACATCAATGGGCTTTGAATATTTTTCTAGAAGGATTTGGGCTTGAAGATGAGACCCAGAAAAGGAAGTCTTTGGTTTGTGGGACTAGATCTGATATGCCTAAAAAATGGATTCTGAGTCAAATTTAGTGAAATCGGAGTCAGAAGATCTATCTCCTTTAGGATAAAGACAGTGTCACTGTCTTATTGGTCACGTTCTGAGTACAGTGATTCCACATCAACATTTGAAGATAAGTTGTCATCAATTGCTTGCAACTGGCGGATAAGTTTTGCTGATTTAGCCTTATTGAGACAGGCTTTTACAAAGTGGCTATGTTGTCTGCAGATGTAACACTTCTTAAAATTTTGCCAAGCACGTGTCTTTTTTTTCTTGTAGAACCTGTATCTCTTATTCTTTTTATGATGAAAAGAGTGCTGATAATGCTTCTTCTGTTTGGTTTTGCATTCGAACTGCTTTTCATCTTTGCACTTGATACTTATCTTGGCTTGTCGGCACTGATTTTTGTATTTTTGGGCATTATACATCATGTCTGTGAAAAAAGTTATGTAGCACAGAGCTTATCAAGTGACTGTAACGCCATCATATGAATTTCTCCAAGTGTGATGTCTCTGACTGGTCTGCCTATTATATTTTTCTTTCTCTAGAGTTCATTTTGAATTTTTGTAAGTAGAGAGTTGATGTAGACTTGCCTAAAGCTTTCATCGTTTAGACTTCCTAAGGCATGATACCAAGAATTCATTCTTTGATAATAAACTATAATATCTTTTTTTCTGAAGAGAATTGCATCTTATATGAAAGAATTCTTGCCTTGTCTATTTGTAAGAGTGTTGGGAATCTCCAGAGAACTCTTTGAATATTATCCCCATATCATTGACTGTAACGACATCATATGAATTTCTCCAAGTGTGATGTCTCTGACTGGTCTGCCTATTACATTTTTCTTTCTCTAGAGTCCATTTTAAATTTTTGTAAGTAGAGAGTTGATGTAGACTTGCCTTCAGCTTTCATCGTTTAGACTTCCTAAGGCATGATACCAAGAATTCATTCTTTGATAATAAACTATAATATCTTTTTTTCTGAAGAGAATTGCATCTTATATGAAAGAATTCTTGCCTTGTCTATTTGTAAAAGTGTTGGGAATCTCCAAAGAACTCTTTGAATATTATCCCCATATCATTGGATGTTGAAACAAACAGCACGAACTGTAATTGTCTATAATCCTCTAAACCTTGATATCAGTCTCTAAGATTTCCTGTGAATCTGGAGACAAATTCACGAAGAATTTGCTCTAGTGTTTGTTCTACTTTTACTAGCTGTAAGTCTAGCCAAGCACTTATTTCAGAGATCTTGGTTCTCCATATTTTGGGAGAACAATCATCAAATGTGAATCAGAGTCAATTTGTGGGCTTTTGAATGGAGGAGCCTTTGGAAAAGTCTTTTGGAGGTTCTTCAACAATAGGAGTGGGGCCAATGTCTGATCCTGCTTGAGTTGTCTCAGAATAGGTTTGTTCATGAGTTCTTGAAGGCAATAAGATTTGGGCAAGTTCTTTAGAGTCTAGAGTTACGAGACTGAGTTTCAGTATGTGATTCTATAGTGGACTTTATTTGGTAATCAAATATTTGAGAAGAATTTGTAAAGGGAGTTTCTGAAGGGGTTTCAGAAATTTGAGAGTTTTGTGTCTTAGGGGAAACAGAGAGGGCATGTAAACTAGAAGATGAAGGTTCATCTGATCTCTATGTTGATTTATCAGGCTGTTTTTTGGGTTTTAGACTTTTTAGCTTCTTTAGAGATTTTGGTTTTTACGGTTTTTGAGTTGTGAATGATAAAGGATATTTTCTAAACAATTCTCCTATAAATTTGAGCATTGGTAAGACTTCTAAAGATGAAGTTCGGTACGATGGAGGAAAATCCTTTAGGAAGTGTATGGAAGAGGAGTATGAGTAAGCTCTTGGAATGTATGAGAGAGGAGAGGTAGATTTTTTCAGATCCTCCTTCATATAATGAAATTGTTCTTTGAGCTTTCTGATCTCCTGTTCCTATTTGTCAAACTCAGGACCAAAATAACCTTAATCAATAAATCTTTTTAATGAAGCATCAAGATGTTCAATTCTAGATTGGAGATCTATGTATATGTTTTTGAAAATAGAATCCATTGTTGTAAGGCGATGGTCATGGTGGGAAACATGTTTTGAAATATGATCAAGTTTTTCATCAATCCTTTTTAGGACCTTATTTTGATTTTGACATTTGGAGATTGCCAATTAAGGACCTGTTCAGCTTATGAGAGTGGCCTGCGAGATCCATCATATTGGACTTCGCTTGGTTGGACAAATGGCCAGGAGTGTACATAATTTTTATGTGATGATTCCAAAGTACAGAAGTCATCATCATATGATGTAGTCATAAAACAGGAAATTAGTTGTGGTATTTGTTTAGATACACTAAGAATTATAGGTTGAGGTTCTTTTGGTGTTTTGGTCAAGAGTCCTTGTTAAAGGATCTAGAAGGCACTTTTATAAAGAGAAAGATGCTTTCTATCTAGGTTGTGAAAGTCAATCGAATGAGAGTCAAGGTTGTCTGGCTTGTATGATTTTTTGTGGCTTTTGCAAGGTGTTTGATCAAAATATGTTTCTTCATACTTGCAGTCACAATCTTTGTCACACATATTAGGGTATATGTCCCAAATAAAGTGACAATTGATCTTTTCAGTATAAATTGAGATCCTTCTATGGTAACAGAATGGATTGAAATATCTTTTTCAGTAAGTACTGGTCGGATCATTAGTGTTTGGAAAACTGAAGGAGTGCTGGTAGTAATTGCTCCTTCAGGTGGCTTAAAAATGGTCTTGACAATGCCATTTGTTCGCCTTTTATAGATGGCCTCGGTAGTGAAGAGTGAAATATCTTCTTGAAATAATTTTTCATATGATGTGATCCACTCTAAGGGCATTTGTTGCAAAAGATGCTCTTTTTTTATTTGCCTGGGCACCTGAAGGATGGTAGGGACATCATGTTCACTATCTGTAGTTATCATAATGGTATCTCCATTATGACCAGTGAGAGATAGATCCAGAGCATTGTCTTATAGTTTGTAAATGATCTGGTGGTGAAAGATGGCCATATAAGAGGATGCCACTAAAAGAACACCAGATTTGGAGTTGGACTTTTAGACATTTGGAGAGGTTTTTATCTCTCAGAGGAATATTAAATTTTGGATACAAGATGAGAGATATACTTCCAGCATGTAAGGTGGTGAGAAGAGTGCCTATGAAAACATGTTCATATTATCGACAGATAGTGTTTAGTAAGGCTATTTTGACAATAGCAGGTAATCTTTTTCTACCATGTAAGGTGAGGATTATTTTTATAACTCCAAAGTGGAGATGAGAATATCTTTCATGAATTCAGTTGTCAATCATGGATTAGGGAATTTTCAGGTCAATATATTGCTCTTGAGAGGTAAAAGGTAAGAGACAGTTATCTAGGGCTGTAGACTATATGTATTCTTTTACAAGAAGTGTTTTATGGGAGATAAGAACAACCATCTTTCTGACAAGGGACTTGTCTTTCTTAAAGATGGTGTAAGGATTTAGAAGAGGAATTGAGGTTTTTGATATTTGTACAGACTTTGGGATATATGTATACTCTATAAGGTGTTGTATTTTAAAGAGATAATTCTCTTTACAAAAGGAGGAAGAGAAACAAAGGATGAGAGACGAGGAGGTTTAATTTCATAAGTGGATTCCATGTTTATAGATTTCTTCCCTTTTTCACCTCAAGACTTTTAAAGTATTACTTCAAATAGCTCAACCATTTTTAAGAAAACATTAAGTTTTCTAAATGAGACATTAAGTCTCTAGAGACACTGAGTCTCTAGAACCACTAAGGTTTTGGGATTGCTAAGGAATCGAACCATTAAGGCTCTGATATCATGAGTGTGACCCATGTATGGTCTCTGACCCAAGGGACTTATGTCACATAGACTGTCATACGGTGTCAGCTTTAGGGGCCACTGTACGTACCTCAAAGTGAGTTTTACGAGTAACCTTATGACATTCCCAACCCAATACGGTGGCTAGCCGTCAAAGGGACACGGTAGGGTAAGAGCTCCTTGCTTCGCCCTGCTTTGGTCACTAAAGGCGAGAACCCCTACCAGTATATTCAACTGTCTATAGCCTTCTTGTCAAACTCATTTGACTCTTAATAGGGCTCTGATACCATAAGTGTGACCCGTGTACGGTCTCTAACCCAAGGGACTTACGTCACATAAACTGTCATAGGGTGCTAGCTTTAGAGGCCATCGTACGTACCTCAGAGTGAGTTTTACAAGTAGCCTTACGACATTCCCAACCCAATACGATGGCTAGCTGTCAAAGGGACACAGTAGGGTAATAGCTCTTTACAATTTCTTGTATTATTTTAGAATTTTGAATCTTGAAATCTTTGTGTAATTTTGTGCTTTCATGAAAGTAAATGTGTTGAATTATGGTGATTATTGAGGTTTGAGTTATTACTATGCTTTGAATCTTCATTTGATGGTGATGAGTTCATCAATAAGTGAGAAAAAAAATTAATAGATATCCAAAATTGTTATATTTATGATTTTTTTCTATTTTGAGCTTTCGTTTGATTTTTTGCTCCTATTGACCAAGTGATTTTTTTTTTTTTTTTTTTTTTTGTGTTTTTGAAGATCCATTCAACATTGAAGCTAAGATCTCTTGTATGTATGGAACTGGTGGTTTTTGGCTAATAAGCAAACATTTTGTTGAATTTTTGTGGGTTCGGATGGAGTACGGGTTCCACCCGAACCCTTAGGTCTTGCACAAAAATTTCGCAGATGTGGAATGGGAGGCATTAGAAAGAAAAATGCTACAAAGGATGACAACAACTTGGTTGCAATAAAGAATTTGACAAGTAATAATATTGTTACAAAGTTAAGCTCTTGGATTGTTGCTTAGAGATGGGGGGTCCCTTTATTAGTTTTTGAATATGTCAATAATAACAACTTATTTTACCATATTCATAACTAAGATAAGACACCCATCATCCTTGGGAAACACGATTAAGAATAGTCTCTAATCATCCATAAAGATGTGAAGTTTACCAATATTTTCTTAGATGATATCTTCACTACAAAAGTGTCTAACCTTGGTGTCTCAAAGTTAGTGTTAATGGATGTAACTCAATTATCCATAATGGTCCAAGGCACTCTTGGGTACCTAGACCTTGAATATTTGTGGATTGTGTATGTAGTTTTGAAATTGTCCTTCTGGAGTTAATGATAGGAAAGAAAGTAATTTCAAGTGGATTAATCTTTTTTTTTTTTTTTTTCAGACGGGTTTAAGTTTATGTTTGGTTTTCTATCTTTTATTAAATTTTGATTATTGAACTATTGAATTGATGTAAAAAATTTTATTATTAAATTATAATCAGTACCTTTTTTCAAAGTTAGAACAATTTTTTACCCAAAAAACCTTGGCCTACCCAAGGCCAAGAGGAGCTCCACCTTTGCACGTAATAGCGGTAGGTGAAATGAATTGTCATGTAACACATTATTAAGTTAAGATCTCTAGTATTCTTTGTATTATCTTTTAATCATCATTCGATTTTTCTCATATCTTCTTTATTTATTTATTTATTTATTTTTACTTGAATGAGAGAGATTCGAACTATTCATATGATCATTTTATTAAATCTTCTTTTAAACTAGAGACGCAAATATTAAAAAAAGAAAAATATCATACAGATTTGTTTATTTTGTGTTCTCTCTCGCAAATGGCGGTGAACAACAGAATTTCATTCATAGTCACACATCCTTAAAACAATTTAGGTAAAACTAAGACATAAACCGAACAAACTTTTCACACAAGCCGCTTGCCTACTCACAAAGAATGAGAAAAGTTTGGATAAATAATGTCACCACTAGGTCCACTACTTTTCAGTACCCATCAAACCCTTCTCACATTTACATAAAATTTAAGTGTAAATATAAAAATGTGAGATTTTTTCCCATGTACATGAATTATCTCCCATCTAAGTATGGGTGGCTCCCAACCGTATGAGAACCGCTTATTTAAATCGTGTCACCAGTGTTCTATTATCTTGATCTCGGTTGTCTTCTGAATTAGTCTCAATAACTTAAAAAAAAAAAAAAACATATATATATAATTTAGGTGAATATTTTACATTCAATGTTGCATATGAAATATTTTTACCTAATTTAAACGAGAAATATTTCACGTGTAATATTAAAAGTGAAATATTTTTATCTACATAAAATATTTTCACTTGAGGATATTTTACACAAACAATTTTTTTTTTTTTTTTTGTCTCATCGGACTCATATGTTGACATGCCATAATTAATTCAAATAAATGTTTCAACTTATACCTCCATAATTTATGTGACAATTTTAATTCACAAGATCAATTATGCACTTATAAAGTTTAATTTTAAGTGAATTAATCAAATTTTTATTTTCAGACGGGTTTAAGTTTATACTTGGTTTCTTATCTTTTATTAAATTTTGACTATTGAACTATTAAATTGATGTAAAAAAAAATTTATTATTAAATTATAATTAGTACCTATCTAAAAAAATTAAAAGAATCTTTTACCTTAAAAGCTCGGCCTACCCAAGCCTAAGAGGAGCTCCACCTTTACACATAATAGTAGTAAGTGAAATGAATTGTCATTGATATATTTAATGTTATATGACACATTATTAAGCTGAGATCTCAATTGTTCTTTTCATAATTGTTGAATTATCTGTTAATCATCATACGACTTTTCTCATATCTTTTTTGTCTTTTTTGTTTCCCCAATAATTTTAATAAAAGAATGGTAGCATTTTCAATCTTGTAACATTTATTAATAGTTATCTTTGACAACAAATTCGACAGCTATCTTATATCTTAAAGATTATAGACAAATCTCATTTAAGTGTTCTAGCTCTTTTCCCTTCTTTTGATTCAACTCTTTTCCCTTCTAAAAGGTTCAATTTAGAAGTAGTACTTATAGTGGGAAAAAAAAAAAAAAAAGCCTTCATCATGCTCAACCACGGTAACTTTTGACTTGGATTTCAGTCTTTTTAGACATATTGCGGGTCTTGCATAAAATTGTCCCTTCTACATTGAGAGAGGAACTTGAGTGATTGTGCCAAGTGGCTATTAATGAAACCTGAGTAATTGTTCGAACATCTTTCAATATGATTGTACTAAATGGCCATAAAAAATAAAAACTTGAGCGGAATGGGATGCAAATACATCTTTTGCCCCTTGGCACCATCACAGAAGGGAGTTGCATTGTGTATCATTGTAGCCAAAACGTTATCATCAATTTTATAGTAGTATCGAACTTTACAAACATTATTATCAATTTCATAATAGTATCACCGCATTGATACATAAATTTTTTGAAAATTTTGGTTTCAATTTTTCTCCTTTATTGATTTATTGTTGTTGTTGATTTTCGGTTTTGGCCACTAAGTGGCCCTTTTTTCTTCTTGATATTTTTCTGCTTTCGTCACTTGGCCTTTGGAAATTTGGACCAGTGATGTTTACAGATTTGTTCTTAATTTTTTGAGCACTCAGTGACCTTTCAAGCATCGAGCCATCATCCCTCTAATTCTGTTGTATGGTAACCAAACAAGAAAAAGTGTAAAAAAAAAAAATCACTTATCACATACCAATCTTAAGATTCAGTTCTCAAACATAATGAAAACAACAAACAAGAAAAAAAAAATGTATATCTTACTGTCATAAAATTAAATTTTTGGATAGCATATGCTGTTCAATTTTCATATATTTAAAATTATTGTAAATAGATTTACGAAGTAGATTCATCTACAGCCGCTTCACTCTCTTTCTTTCATTCTCCAATGTACAAACAATATATATATATATATATATATTGAAATACAAACAATAATTTTTTTTTATTATTCTAATCTCACCTCCTCTCTTCCTTTTATAAATATAAAATTGTTATTGCTATGGCTTTCGTCCCTGTCATTTTCTTGATTGACTGTGCTGCCTATTGCTTCATACATATATTTTGAACGCCACTCGAGCCTCTCCCATTCTCTCGGTCAATGCCTTTTTTGTTTGTGTGTGTGTGTGTGTGTTTCTCAATGTCTCATCTCAATTTGACTCATGCATGGAATCCACTTGCATTTTTTTTTTTTAACAAAAGGGTGGCGTTTAGAAAGTCAATGGACTGTGTTTAGAGCAGGCCCACTTAAAGACAATGACCCATTTCTCATTTAGTAATATCATTTGAGAAAAACTTTATTTTAGTCCTTGAAATTTTAAAAAATATCAGGTTATTAAAGTTCTTTTGAAACAGCTCATTTCATTTGTAACTATTCAAAGACTCTTCAAGAATATTCAAACTGTCAGTCAACTGACGGTCAACATTAACAAATTGAGTAAAAAAAATATTTTTATCCTTAATAATTATTAATTTCACATAAATTATCTGATTATCCTAATAAAATAATAAATTTACAAATTAAATTATTTAAAATGTCTCTGGATTTAAGTTGTTAAAAATAGTCTAAAATCGCCATTGATCGTTAATTGACTAATGGTTTGGACTTTTTTGAAGAGTTTTGAAAAAGTTAGGGATGAAAATAGCTGTTTTCAAAAAACCTTTAAAAACTTAATATTTTCTGAAACTTTAAGGAATAAAATGAAGTTTCCCCTATCATGTATTATCAAACAATTGGGTCTTACAGCAAAACAATTGGGTTCTAAAAGTCTTTGGGCATGAATTCAAAATTCCAACTATGGGGCTTAATTTCATATTTGGGGCTTGAAATAAAATTTCTCACAATTGGGTCCTAGCTCATAAACTTGAAATCAGCCCAATAATAATTATCATTGCTCTTTAAAACATAATTGGGCTTCTTCAATAAAAATATATATAATTGGGCTTTTTGAGCTGGTGGGCTTCAACAAATCCAACAAAATTACTATTAGACTTGCACTTAAATTGGACTCATTTGCTAATTTCATTTTCAACTCAATTTATTTATTGGATCTCCTTTGATTCAGGCTTACAACTAGCTTGTAATTGATTGTGATGGAGTGCTTGATCTTCTAATAACTTTTGACAATATGCTAATTGTTACAATATCTTTCTTTATTTTTATTTTTTGGTAGTTCCTGAAATTGAATGGCAAAGCTCTATTATGGTTTGGTGGATGGGATACACAATGTCTCTCAATATCTGGAACTATAAGAGTCAACTGGTTTGTCATTTTGGCAAGGCCTAACATTTGTTTCCTAAGCATTCTGGTGTTGCTCTCTCATCTTCTTTACTTACAATTGCTGATCTCTGAAGGCTAAAGTTGGCTTATATCTTCTTTCCAAAACATTCGAAGCAGATTTTTTCCCTGAATTACTCTATAGATGATGTATTCAAGCTTCGAAGTCTTGATTTGCAAGATTGACTCTGAGTTTATTATAGCATAAGTGAAAATTTCAATTGAGTAAGTTTTATATGTCTACATTAAACAAACATACTATTAACCATTGATTAATATATATGTGTGTGTTTAAATGCCTACATTCAATAAATATACTATTAACCATTGGTTAATATATATGCGTGTTTGACAATTTTATATAAGATAAACGTTTAAACATAATATTATATAACTTATCACATAAACAGGTAGACTAGTCAAGCTTGGCATTATAATCTGACCGTTTTATTGAAAACCTTTTCCAACACAATTCATGTATGTAACTTGAATAAGAAACGTGTTTTTTTTTTCTCTCTCTCTCCGCCAATGCAATTTTTTTTTTTTTTTTGGTTCTATTTCTCAATGCCTTTTGTCTCAATTTGACTCATGCATGGCACCCGCTTACTTTTCTTTTTTTTTTTTTTTTAACCAAAGGGACCTTTGGATATTCAAGGGAATGTCTTTAGATTTTAGAGAGAGTGACCCACTTCTCATTTAGTAATAACATTTATTATCAAACAATTGGGTTCTAAAAAGTCTTCGGGCATGAATTCAAAATTCCAGCTATCGGGCTGAATCTCACATATGGGCTTGAAATAAAATTTGAGTGGCGATGTTTTCACCCCTCAAAAATGGCATGTACACACATTTTGTTTGCACACTCAATAAAAATTTAAATTTGTTTATAAGTTTCACTTAATATCAAGACTACATTTTTCTCTTAATTTTATTGTATATACACCCCTTAAGTCAACCACAAACAAATATAATATGTTTTAAAAGTAAATCCTATATAAATCATTTTGTTATCACTTATTAAAAAATTTCTATCTTACCATTTAAATTTTTTAGGAGCAAAATGCACAAAACCCCCCCTAAGGTAAGCTTTTAAATACGCGAAGTCAATGTTTGAATTTTATAACAAATTGGCCCCCAATTTAACGGTCAAATTGGGTGAATTATGCCTTTCAAAAAAAAAATAAAAATTGGGTGAATTATGACTGATGGTCGTGTGATTGGGTAAAAGGATGAAAATACCCTTGTCAGTTAAAATTAAAATTTTTAAAAATGAAAAATAAATAAAAAATTAAAAAAAATTAATTAACAGATCAAAAGATCATAATTATCTTTTCTCTCTCTCTTCTCTCACCTTTAGGCTTCAATCATCAAAAACCAGAAATAATCTTCAAACACCCATCTGTAATCATCATATCTCCGGTCACCGCCGCTCCCTCAATCTTCATCCTCCATTAATCTTCATCTTTCTATCGCCACTCCCTCTCTCTCCTTTCTTCGCTTCCTCTCGTCGTCATTCTTCTTACTTTCCTATCTCTTTTACTGCTCCCTCTCT
Source organism: Nephelium lappaceum (assembly GCA_021234005.1). Taxonomy (NCBI): domain Eukaryota; kingdom Viridiplantae; phylum Streptophyta; class Magnoliopsida; order Sapindales; family Sapindaceae; genus Nephelium; species Nephelium lappaceum. The sequence goes on from CM037996.1 coordinate 858,425, forward strand.
CCTTTCTCGACTTCACTCGCTGGGTTTCCATGGCTGATATGGGTCCCCATCTTGGTTAATTGTTTGGGTTTCCATGTTGATTATGTAGGTTAGAAGAGGAAGATAGAGATAGAGAAAAGAGGTAGATAGAGATTGGAGAATAGAAGAGATGACTTTAATGATTTTGTGTGATTTTGTCTCCACCATTTGTAAAACCCATGTTTGAATATGTTGAAACAAAAGAAAAAATAATAATTTCTTTGAATCCTCTCTCTCACCTTCTCTCTTTCTCTTAGACTTAGGTGTGATTTTGTCTCCACCACTTACAAAACCCATTTTTGTTTTTATTTTTTGTGTTTATACAGGCATAGTGACGAACCCAGATAATGCTTTTATTGTTTTGATTTTTGTTTAAAATTTTTTATGTTGGGTGTTGATATGTGTTAAATGTTGACGTGGGCATGGAGACAAACCTAGATGATGCTAGTTTTTTGTTTTGATTTTTTTATGTTGGGTGTTGATGAGAATAAAGAAGAAGAATAGTGTCAATTTTTTCTAGTTTTCAATTCTTTTTTTTTTTTTTTTTTTTCTGTGGTGTTTGGTGATGAGAATGAAGAAGATGATGATGAATGAAGAACAAGAACAGATTTTGTTTTTTTGTTTTTTCAATTTTTTCAAGTGTGTGTTGATGAGAATGAAGGAGAAGAACAGTACACTATTCTTCCTTTTTTTGTTTGTTTTTTTTTTTTTTTTTTCGGGTGTTTGTTGATGAGAAGATGATGAATTAAGAAGAAGAACAATTTACTATTCTTTGAATTTTTTTTTTTTTGTTCTTTATTTTTTTTTTCCAAATTTTTTTAAGATCTTGAACTCAATGATTTTTTTTTCAAGAGTTGGGTTTGAAACCCAGATCTTTAAACTTTTTTCAATTCAATTTTTTTTTCGAAAATCTTGAACTTAATGCACTTTTTGGTGATTAATTTTTTAATTTTTTTGATATGTTCTTTAATCTGATTTGAAGGTTTTTTTTTTTTTTTTTTTTTGTTTTTACTAGTTTTTCTTCTGAACAAACCCAGATACTGGGTTCATTCAAAATTTGTTTTGTTTTTTTTTTTTTTTTCATGTTCATCTGATTGTACATTGACGAAATTACCCTTGGTCAATCTAACTTGGACTAATTGACACTAACAGTTAGGTGCTAACCTGTTACAAAACCTAAACATTGACTCCGTGTGTTTAAAGGCTTACATTAGGGGGGTTTTGTGCATTTTGCTCTTTTTTTAATGTCTTCATTGTATATAAAATGAAACCTATACTAAGCAAATAAATTAATACAAATTCATTTAAAATAATATATTTTTATTATTTTACTCTCTCAAACCCTAATTTTTCATTTATATCATAAAACTTGCATTTTTAATTAAATTAGGATTATATGAATGATTGGAGACTTGCGTCAATGATTACAGTTAGGGCTTAATGGTGAACCTTTTTTAATTTTTATGATTAAATTCATAAACTATTTTTATTCTATCAAGCTCTAATTTTTCATTTATATCATAAGATTTGTATGAATGATTATCAGCTAATTTTGTAGAATCCTAAGTAACATTTTTTTTTTTTTTAATGACAAATTGTGAATATCGATTTAGATTTGTAGTTTTCAAATGACTTGAAACATAACCTTTAGCTTGTTTACTATATGATGAAGAAATTAAAAGAAATTAGTGATATTTTGTTTGATTTATGAGAAAATCTGACAAGAGAATGAAAAATATTGATATGATGACTGAATGACAATATTTTTTATGATTAAATTAGGATTATATAAATGATTGGATATTTTTTAATTTTTGATGAAGAAAGTTAGGGTTTGAAATAGTAACAAAGAGAAAAATTATGACTTAAAAGAGTAAAAAGATTTTATGATATAAATGATATTTTAATTAATAATTGGTAGATGTACTTATAAAATATTTATCCTTTTAGTAATTTTATTCAAAAATAATATTGTATACTTAAAAAGTAAAAGATAAATTGGTGTGTGCATATTTTTTTTGAGGGGTAGAAATAGTGCCACTCATAAAATTTCTCACGATTGGGCCCTAGCTCATAAAATTGAAATCAGCCCAATAATAATTAATAATTTCCCTTTAAAATATAATTGGGCTTTGTTTATCAATATATATATGTATGTATGTATGTATGATTGGACTTCTTGGGCTAGTGGGCTTCAATAAATTTAACAAAATTATCATTTAAACTTCACTCAAAGTGGCCCATTTACTAATTTCATTATGGGTTCAGCTTATTTATCGAGTTCCCTTGAATTGAGACACCGTACAACTAGCTTGTAACTGATTGTGATGGAGAGTTTCATCTTCTAATAACTTTGGATAAAATTATTGAGCAAATTATAATTTAGCTACCTAATTAAAACTCTAATTCAAGCGAATCAGTCTTTTCAATTTTATTGCAAATTACCCCGCTACCATTATCAAGATTCTGTTACATTTGATAGTAAATAATATCAAAGTGACAAAAAGATAAAAATATCTTTAATAATTGTGTTGACTCAGTTCACCAAGTAAAAAAAATTAAAAAAAAAATTCATTTAAACAAATCTAAAACTGAAATAATTGCACACAAAAAATTGCTTCCAAATATTTTCTTTCCTTTTTTTTTTCTTTTCTTGTCTCCCTTTTTTCTTTTTCTTTATGCTGTGCGAGTTTCGGTGTTTGATTTGCTTCTAATTTGCACAGACCATTTCTTAAATTAAAAATGCCTCTTACTTTATCATGCATGACCATGACCAAATGTAGACACCTCTCATTACTTTTCTTTTAAAAAAATTTCACCATGTTACTTCTTATTCGGCTGCCCCTTTTTTTATTTTTTTTTTTTTGAAAAATAAAAGCCCACTTAATTGGGCTTGATTGATTCGGCCCATGAACAGTTTTTCTTTCTTTTTTTTTTTTTTTAATTAATTAATTCATTCATTTGGACTCTCTTAAATTAATTTGGCAGGATTAAATTTTGAGCTCTATAATTGTGCTCCTTCGATTTATTCATTTGAATCTCATTTATGATTTTAAAATTCTATTGGATTCATTTGGATTCGAACCTTACAATAAAAAATATATATATTTTATAAATAAAATTAACTAAGTGTTTCATAGAACACTTATACTTTATTTCAAAAAAGCGAAAATAAAAAGAAACTCTTGTACTTAAAATTATCTTCTGCAGAAGCATTCTAAGATGTACATATACATATACGTGTGTGTATAATTATTTTTTTTTTTCTTCTCATATCATATATTTGTTGTCATCAACCCCTCTATTAAATGTTTAATAATGACTTCAATTCTTCTATTTGATTTTCTTCTTATATCACCCGGTGCTGAATGCTTAATAGTGACTTCAATTATAGAGTTATGCAAATGCTAATGACTTCAATACTACAATTATTCAAAAAAAAAAAAAAAAATCAAAGTTTACATTCAGCCGGTAAGACAGTATGCAGTAGAAGTAACTCTAGAGCTATGCAAATGATAATTGTAGAACACATCAAATCCTAGCTACTGACTCTTGAACCCATACCCTTTAATTTAATGTAAGAATACTAGTTTTAACACAGCATGAAACATTTATAAGAATCAGGAACAGCAGACTTAATTCAATTGACAAATTAATTAGTTTTTTTAAATGGCTGTTTAGCTTTAATATTGTATGAAACATTTATAAGGATCAGGACCAGCAAACTTAATTCAATTGTAAGTAGTAGAGCCACCAATATGGAGTCCTACCATTCCCATACTGGCAGTTTAGCTTTGATTACATTGGACCACTTCAACGTGGGGCACACTACATTTTTACCTCTTTCACATGTATGACAATATTAGTATAAAATATATATTGCAAAGAAATTAATGATTTAAATGTGATTTTTCTTTTTATACTATAAAAAAAAGTGGTTTTAAATAATACTTTTGACATGTTGAAATGACATTTAATTAGTCGGCTAAATTCATGTTTGTTTTTGTAATATTTGGTTAAATTATAGAAATATGTTTGAAGAGTTTTAAAGTTTATTTGGAGTAGGTTTAGAAAAAGATTATTTAGTACATTAATACAAAATTCTATTCAACACCAAAAAATAGATAAAATTATTTATTTAAAAACATTTTGTGCAGTTATATAACTTCAAATTATCTTTATAATTTCATTTATTTCACTTATCAAACATTTTATATAAGAAGAATCATAAAAATTATATATATATGCTCACTTTATTCTTAATAATATATATAAATATAGAATACTCACAATAATAAATATATATTTAAAAAAGAAAAAAAAAACACTATTAAGAGAAGAAAAAAAAGTATATTTAGTTGTAGACTTGTAGTTAGGCTTTTGCCTCTTTTGCAAAAAGCATAGCCCTTTACGTCGTTTGTCGTGGGTTCTACACCCATGAGCACCCCACCTCACCCTACTCCTCCCAACTAATAAATGTGGGTTTCTCCCCACCTTTGTGTGTGTATTATTACCCCATTTATGTGTGGACTGTTCCCTCCCGCATGGGAACTGCTCCCCAAATTGCCTTGTAGAGTTATATCTTATTTGGTTTTAATTGTTTCTTAGGCTTGTACTAGCCATATATATATATATACATGCTTTTATGTTGACTGTTCTTCCATCCATGTGTGAGTTGCTTCCTCTCGTATGGGATCTGCTCCTCAGACTACACCATAGAGTCACATCTAGTCAGGTTCTGGTTGTTTCCTAGGTTTGTACTAGATCCTCTTCCATTTATGAGAGTAAAAATTTGAATCATATTTCAGAGTCTCATATCAGTAGATCCTGACAATGATATGAAATTTGACCTAGTGTAAAAAAAAGGAGAGGAAGGGGGGGAGGGGAGGGGATCATTCCATGCGTGTGTACACCACTACCATCAGCAGGTCCACCACTCCCACCATATCAGCAGAGAGTATAATTCTTCTCGTGAACCTTCCCTCCCGCCCTGACCATTATAAAAGCATCTGGAGCCGAGATCTCCGATATTAGAAATTGGAACCCATGTGCGTCTTTTACAAAAATGGGTCCACATGGCAGTTTTGCCAGAGAATGTTGTTGGCACTATATCAATCTTAGAAAATGCATGCATTTTTCTGTTTTTAGTTGCTATTCCTCCACTCGAAATGGCTACAATGTCCTCTTGTGCCTTTCCAAGTGATTTCTTGAATATTTTCTTTGATTCTATTGACAGTTGAGCTTCCCTCTCTTCATCAACTGAATTGAATGGTTTATTTCAGTTGAAATGTGTGTATTTGACCAATTATATTGTTTTTTTTTTTTTTTGAAGAAAAAAAAAAAGATGAATAGGTAGTAAGTCTCGCATGCTTGTGAAAATTGTTAATTTGAGTTACGTGTTCTCTTTTTTATATTTAAATTTGTAACAGTTAAAATTACCAATAATAATAACATATTTACATTAATCAACAATATTACAAAATTTGTTTTTATTGACAATAATTATTTTGAGCTGAGATGAGCGAATTATAGATTGTAATCAATAGTTTTAAATTTTAATTATGCATTTATCATGTTTTTGAAATGATTAATTCTAAGAAAAATATCTGGTCATGTGTACACACAATTTTTAATTTAAAACAGAACTAAACATGATAAATATATGATTTAAAAAAAATATTTATACGGAATTGACATATTACACTAATCTAATTAAATTTAACTTATAAACTTTTTAAATTTATCATTGTCTTATGGTCAACTACATGGACCAAATCCGAGCCCGAGGCTTTGAAGTTGATTACTTAAAGATTGGAAAGAGTCTCATTAAAACTGTGAGTACGTAATATATATATATATATATATATATATCTAAAATTTTCATGCAGCTTCATGTGTCGATAGCTCGTTCATGCTTGACTGTTTGGTGCAAGACTTTGTTTCTCAGATCAAATCAATGTTAGGTGGAAATATGTCGGTGGAGTGAGTGGACCTTGGTTGGAAATTGCAAAAGCAATTCTTTCCCTAATTGGATAAATACAAAAACGATCCACGAAGAATAAGAAAAGTAGTTTGGATAAATAATGTCAGCAGCAGGTGCATCGGTACTCCAGTCTCCAGTACCCATCAAACCCCTTTCTCACATTTGCATAAACAGTATCACCAGGTCCACCACCATCACATTTCCGTAAATAGTAAACATCTCTTATCATCTTTTCCTTTTGGAGAGTAACATGCAGGTCCACCACCCCCACCATATCATCAGAAAATATCATCTACCATTAAATTTTTTCTCGTTTTCCCACCTGCACTTACTAAAAGCAGAGATAGAAGTGTGGGTTGCTTCGTCCTTTACCTCTATTTACAATGCACCTTCTCCTCTTAAAAGCAGTAGAGAAAACGCGTCCACCTATCAAATGCGTCCAACTCAACCCAACCTAACTATTATTTGGTTAGATTGGGTTGGGTTGAAGAATTTATTGGATTGAATTGAATTGAAAAATTTTTCAATCCAACCAATGTTAGGTTGAGAGATTTCCAACTCAATCCAACTTAATTCGAATCCGAAAATGTCCACTATGTACATACTATTTTATAAATACATAATATTACAATTCATAACCTAACTTCAATTATGCGTACTACATAATCACAAATCACAATTATGATTTATGAGAAAATGACAGTCACATACATCAACACTGTTGTCGATGATTACTCGCAAATCTCACACACTACAAGAAATTGCATAATTAGTAACAAAAAAATATGATTACTAAAAATATTAAATTTTGTCACTAATGGATTTTAGTGACGAAAAAAGTTCTCGTTCCCATTCGTTACTTAAAGTTCAATACTAAAGATAATTAGTGACCAATAAAAAACATTGGTTACTAATTATTGAGAACAATAGTGACCACTATTTTTGTTACTCATTGTTAGAAAGTTTCGTTACTAAATCTATTCAGTGGTCTCATACAAACAATATATTTATGTAATATTAGTGAGGAAGTGGTCACTAATAATAAACATTAGCTACAAAAATTCAGTCACAAAAACACAATTAGTGGTCACTAATGTGCATATAACTAGTAATGTAAAAGTTGGTCACAAATTATTTATTTTTTGCTTACTATAGAGTTGTTTGGTTAGTAATGAAGATTTGGTCACTAAAATAATTTTATAATTAGTGTCCACTATTTTGATCACTAAAAATCAACTATTTTTGTTTCTAAATCCATTTAGTAGACCTAGAATTGAATACCAATAGTCTATATAAATTCTTTTAGCCATAAAATATTAGGTCACAAAAGCATTGCATTTTGTCACTAATTTATATATATTTATTTATTTATATTTTTTAATTGGTTGATATATTAATCATAAAACTTGTATTTTGGTCACTAATGACAACAACTAACAAGTTCGATATAAATTATACATAATATATTGAATTTACAATCACTAATAAATAATTAAATTATATTTACTTAATTAATAATGATAAGAAATAACTGTATAAAAAAATAAAATTTTGAAATTCAAAATCTTATTTCTTAAACTAATAAAATCGTAAATAAAATATATAAAAGTAACAACATAAATTAATATTTATATCCATAAACTCTAACTAAAATGCATAATATATCTAACATAAGTACAACAAAAAGATCAGGTCTTTGACATAAGCCAATAAAGACCAATAAAATAACATAACATCTCAAAATGCTAATACAAAGCTATAAAATATTCAATATAAATAAGTAAATACAAACTATGACATTTATCCTGTTGACATAAGCCAATAACCATCTATCTACAAAACATAGAAAAAAACAAAGAGTATGAACTAATTCTTAATGTATAGAAATACATCTCTAATAATATTTAATGTGAAACTTGAATAAAGTTATATAACAAATATATTAATAAAATGAAATGAAGACATTAAATTAAAAATCTAAAAGTATAAACAAAAGCAATTGTAGAAAGTTAAATAATGCATAACAATTTTATAGATGATTAAATACCAATGAACCAAATATTTTTCAAGTATTGTACAATGAGATAACAATAGGTAGTCAAAAGCTTATTGTATAATTAAGAAAATATTATTACATTGCATAAATTACATGTCTGATTGTTTCAGTAGGTGCGAAAACCTTAGCCACGTTCTGTAATATAACCGAATTTTCTTTAAGAAATTATTTTCATTGACACAAACTCAATTTTCATATAAGAGTTAAAACTATCTAATTAATGCTCATAATCAATAACACTAATATAATTTTCAATAGATGATCAAAACAACGTAAAAATTCAATCTATTTTATTTTAAGTAACTAAGATTGTAAATTCATATAAACAATAAAATTAGTAGTTAGACCAAATGAAAAAAGTTTTGAGATTACCTCTTAGTTGTGCTTGAATTTCAAGAAGTTTTTCATTAAAGTTTGAACGCATCTCAGCTAATTCAGCCTTCACTGTTGTTAACTCATCGGCTAGTTGTTCAGATCTTGTTTCTGCTTCCTCAGCTCTTCTTGTAGCTTCCTCAAGTTGTGCACATCTACGTGCTGTAACTTTAAAAGATCGTTTGGGCTTAGGGCCAGCTCCTAATCCTCGTATGTAGCCAGATGGAGACTCTCCAAGCACATAGTCATAAATTTTATCTTCAGACATGTGTTGTAACTCTTCTAGAGGATTTGTGCGAAGCATATTCATCTCATCCTTAATAAAAACATTATAAAAAATAAATAATCAAATAATATAATAAATAACAAAGCTTATTAAATACATATGTTAACTTACATAAGCTCTTTTTGCATCATCGTCAACCCATTTATCATTTTCTTCATCATATCGATTGAGCTTAAATGTATCAATACGACTAGGAAGATCTCCAGTCTCAAGATTCCGCTGTTATATGAACAATATCATAATTAATAAATGAATTATTTATAAAATTTGTAAAAAATAAAAAGATTAATAGAGTTGGCTTCTAAAGACTTCCCAATCATTCAAAAGTTTTATATCATACAATTAAAGCTAATTACTTTTGTGTACATCTATACATGAGCATGGTGGATGTACCCACAAGTTAGTAAAAAACTAATCAACATTAAGAAAGAAATGACAAAGTAGATTAACAAAACCGCTACAAAAAAAAAAAAAAAAGAAAAAGAAAAAGAAAAAGCAACACATTGTAACCGATAAAAATGAAAAACAAATAGTAAATTATCGTATATGACTATAACTTATAACTTCAAATAACATGTAAAATCATGTATTAAAAATTTCCATAGATAAACAAGCTAATAAGCATTCTAATGGCTATCAAATAAATGAAATGATAATCTAACCAATTCATGTTTGACAATATTGTTACGTCATTGATGAATTGCTCAATTTGGCTTTGATCCATTATTTTCGATATCTTTATTGCTACTGGATCGTTGTCTATTAAAAATCCTTTGTATACGATTCCCATGATAGCTAGAAAAAACCAAAATCATCAATTTGTTTTTCATAAAATTAAGAATTTTACGGAACATTGAGTTTCAAAAACTTTTTTAAAAACTCAAGAAACCAAGATTCATAAAACAATGAAATAAAATAATATAAAGAAATAAAAATCAGATTTTTACCTTCTATATTGATCTCTGTGGATTGCTCACCACCTTATATTCCTTGATATATCTCGAAACCAAAAAACAAGTGAGTAGGCACAATTATATAGAATTGTGCTCACTTACTTTTTGATTTCTTTCTAAAAAAAATCAAATTAAATCAATGATTATAAGAGGTGAGTGTTTGATTTTTAGTTATACAAAGAACAAAGACACAAATTCTTGTTCTTTGTATTTGTTGAAAAAAAAAAAACTTTTTTTTTTCTTTTCTCTTATTGTTTTTCAAAAACATAAACAACAACCAAAAACCTAAATGTAGAAAAGAAACTTTTTCTTTTTATAGGCAAACAATTAGGGTTTTAATTAATCAATATTAATATTGACCATAATCTTATTATAATTAAACTTTTACCCCATATAATATAATCAATTCAAAATTAATTCATATTATATTTTGAAATAGAACTTGTAACTTTTAATAAATTAATTCATAATTAATTTATACCAAAGTCACTAAGAATCGGATTTAAGACCTCTTACAAAATTAATTAAATAATTATTAATTCATAATTAATAATTAAATAATTTGAATAATTAATATTATTCAAATACCAAGTGAATACAAATTTTTGTTATTTATGTAACACCTGTAATTGGACGGTCCAATTATGATATTTTATATACATGTTTCTTATAGTAAAATGAGCTATCAAGGGGACCCGATGGACCTACAGTTTTGAGCTCCAATAATATTAGAATTATTAATTAAACTCTTTAATTAAATAATTCACTATTATTAATCTTAAAGTTACTCTACTAAAAACTTAAGATTGCACTCTCAAAATTGTAGATGTTTTTTATACAATCTGAAATTTTTCAATGTCCATTGATTTAATCATTACATATGATTTGACTCTCCACAAATAGTTCATAATTAGAGCAAGATCAAATGTTCGTTTTACCTCTCTAATTATTTCTTGATCCTTAAGTACCATTGATTCTCTAATGAACAATATATTCATAACAACTTATGAATTTCTTGATCCTTAAGTACCATTGATTCTCTAATGAACAATATATTCATAATAACTTATGAATTTATCTTTCTATTTACATATAAATAGAAAGTTGAGCGCTCTTATTGTTCAAGACCTGAATCAACCCTTAAGAGAACTACTTTTCTACTTCTCGCAAGAAGGAGTGGATTCCACTATTGTATAGAATGTTCTCAGCTACTTACTAAATCATATCCCTAAAGTACGAAGTTATTGATCAGATATCTACACCGATCTCATCCATGTAAATCAAAGGAAATAACTTAATAAGCAGGAGTTCATAATACACTCAGAATTAAGATCAATTCATATATGATCATCTGGTTGATAAATATAATTCTCTAAGATTAACGAATATTATTTAGAGACTTATATTTATCGTGGTCCAGTCCTAAATAATCTTTATTATATAAGGTGCCTCTATTTCCATGTCACCACATGAACAGTCTTGGATAAGACTATCGTATCAAATACGAAAGGGACCGCAACTGTAGATTTACCACAAATGAAGTACCCAACTTCGTTTGTTTTCTACGGACTCTTTAACTTACTTATCTCAAACTAAATCCACCTGTATATAACACTTATACACTTAGTTTGAAATTACATAATAATCAAGGATGTTTCTCATAATATATGCGATTTTTGCAAAATATATAAATTGAATGAAATGAATATTTTATTAAAATTTATAAAACCGTTTACAATATTACAAGCTCTTAGGGCAGAAACCCCAACATCCCAAACCTTCTTTGCCAATGATTCTTTCCTCATCGAAGTTGTTGGTTGCCTTCTTGAGTCACTAAAGATTTTGACTACATCACTAGATCCATTTTGTTTAGTGAGTTCCTGTTGTAAAAGGAAACCACCATTTCGCTAAAAAAATTTTTCCTTTTGTTTGATGAGCCTTCTCTTCCTAAACATGAAGTAAAGCCTAGAGCTACCAACAAACAAGATCACAATTCCTAGGCTAATACCTACTTGCAAAGCATTTCAAATTGTCACTAGTATCAATAACACATCAGAAGAACTAGAAATATTAAATTGAAATATAACTAGGAAATCACATCAAAATAACATAAAAAAAAAAAAAGAAATCAATTAATCCCTCTTAAGTTGAAAATGTACACTTGCCAATTATAATTTTAGTTAGTAATTGATTTGGTATACAACCTTCTTTGTTAATGCCATCCTCATGGTATCCACTGATGTATTTCCATGTAAAATTCCTAAGATTGTTGACACAATAAGCATTTTTATGGCACCTATGTTGTTCATCTTGACATTCATCGATATCTGTAAATCATTTGACGAAAATTAGTGCATTAAAGCACATGGTGAAAAATTTTACTACATGAAACAAAATCCTAATTAATACAACCATAATTTAAAAACTTAAAAGGGTAATGTTTGTTATGCGAGATCAAATTCAGTCATCCATGCAAATATCAATACACACCAACTATTAAAAATGCAATAAAATCACGCCAAGTAATTGACTAACTAATATGCTAAAAACAAAAAAGACTGCTAAAGTACGTACCTTGGCAACCATTGGGAAGGCATGGGTTCCTTCGGCAACCATTGTTGCACTTGCAAATATAATTATCGGCACTATTATTCGCAGTTGGTTGTTCATAACATGAGGCATGTTGATTACATGCATAGTTTGGATTGTTCACTGCTTCTTTCCATTTGCCTTGCCCAGTTATTGCCCAATAAATTGTTGTAGGAATTTTTTCTGTCATATTGGATAGATTTTTGACAGACAAATGGAATTGGTTATCTTCAATAACAAACACGTAGCTACATGGATTGTCTATCTGCATGGATTGTAACCTACCTGCATTTCTTGCCTTGTTAGATGGAAAGAATTTAACCCTCGATACAAGCAAACAGACTGGGTTCAAGAAGAATGCAAGCGTTAAAATAAGGTTATTCATTGTGGAAAATAGAAAAGATTTTTGCGCAAATTGATATGTAATCGAGACATAAGGATTTATTAAAGATAGGCAATCCATGCAACTACGCGTTTGTTATTGAAGATAGCCAATTCCATTTCTAGGTCAAAAATCTATCCAATATGACCAAAAAAGTTCCTAAAACAATTGATTGGGCAATAGTCAAGGCAAATATAAAAAAGCAATGAACAATCCAAGTTACATATGTAATCAAAATGCCTTGTGTAATTTCTCTGAGCATCATTCAAAGTCCTTGAAGCATAATAAATGGCATGAGATGCTTTTCCAATTCTTTGACCCAAAAAGCTCTGTTTTGCTCTTAATGTCTCCATTTGAATTCTAAATCAAAATATAAGAATAGTGAGTTCATTTAGGCACCAAATAAGCATAATAGACTAAACATTAAAAGAGAAAAATGTGACATTCTACATTCTCATCAAATTCCCCCACACTTAACTTTTGCTCGTCCTCGTGCAAAACTCAAATTCACTTTCCCAAAAATACCAAGGTTGTAATGCCATCAGCAAAAATAACCAAGTTTTTCAAAACTCATAACATATCATGAACAAACATTTTTAAACAACTTACAATTACTTAGTAAGCATTTCATCTTGAAGATGGAATAAACTAAATACGTAGACCCTCACAGAAATAAACACTCGACTCTCATGTGTTTGAAGGATTTGTGTTTCGCTCACATTCATTCCAATGGAAATGATTTACCATAAGCTTGCATATCTTCTCATTCTCCACCACTGTGATCACATGCATAACTCGAATCATAAGGACTTTTCAAAGGTTGTAACATGGTTTAGGGTCAAGGTGGGAAATATTTGGGCATGTAGCTCAAAAGCCATCGAAACTAGTAAAGCAAAAAAAAAAAAAGAATCAACTCAAGCTCAAATATATAACTCATGTAAAAACAACCACTCCATTCAGCAACTTCTTCAATTTGGCTTGAACGCATTTAAATCATGTAACACTCCTGCATTGAAAAAAAAAAAAGATCGTTTAAAGGAACACTTTTCGTTTGCAGCAGGGAGCAGTTCTTTGCATAGCTTCCCTCTCTTTTATACATCACATATCAATAGCCTCCTTTCTTGGAATTTTATGAGGAAATATGATCATGGACAGATTGTAATATTAAAAGCAATTTCCTTTCAACGCTCTGGTTTTTTTTTTTTTTTCAAAATTACATCAATAGTGGAACTCATGAATTGAGAAGCAAAACATATTTCATTTCACTAGTCAAAGCCATACTGCAAATCCAGACACCCCCTCACTTATTTCTTGCAAATCCATACATATCATAATGATGAACAATGCTCCACTAGCTCTACGGCTTGGGTAAAGGTATTCTTTTCGGGTTTAAAGTTTGTAATGTGATTCACCACAAAAAAAACAAAGGTCAATAAAGCTCAAAGGGGTTCAACAAAGGAAAAAATTAATTACAAGGTAGGCTATTTGGCTCGTGTAGCTTATAACAAAGAGGGCCTTAATCATGTTCACGCATGCATGTGTCAATATGATCTCAAAGAGAATCAAGGCAAGTTCTAGAGAAACAAATCCATGATAGAATATCACACAGAAAAGAAAATAGTGAGACTGATATAAATGTGTCAGTCTAAAGGCTCAAAATCTCACCAGCTTTTGTCTACTGAATTTAGTCACTACCATTCTCAAGGAAAGAAGATTATTTATTCAATTATGTTATGAATTTTTCAAACTTAACTGACTCCTACTTATGACATACACAACAAAAAATCGTTGAAAATCACAAAAACAAAGAGTATAAATATATATTTTTTTGTTTTTTTTGTTTTGTTTGTTTTGTTTTGTTTTGTTTTGTTTTGTTTTTTTTTTGTTTTTGTTTTTTTTTTTTTTTTGACAAATTAAACACACTTAAATCCCCTCCCCCACACTTAAAACTTACATTGTCCCCAATGTAAGGTCAAATGTAAAGAAAAGACAAAATAACTAAAATATAAATGTAGGAGTAAGAGGAAAAAGAAATGAACTTCCCTTGGGTTGCCTCCCAAGCAACGCTTTTGTTTATTGTCGTTAGCTCGACTTAATGCTTCCTTTTTCAATTAGAATAAATGGGATCCTCAAGATCCAATTGCGCCACCTTCTCTACTTGGAAACCTTCATAGAAAAGTTTAAGTCTATGACCATTCACCTTGAACACCTTGGAAGTTGCTAAACTTTGAATTTCTACTGCACCATGAGGAAAAACATTAGTAACAATAAAAGGTCCTATCCAACGAGAACGCAATTTACCTGGAAACAAACGCAGTCGTGACTGGTAGAGAAGGACTTTTTGACCAAATGTAAACTCCTTTCTAGATATCATCTTGTCATGAAAAGCCTTCGTCTTTTCCTTGTAAATCCTGGCACTCTCATAGGCATCATTGCGAATTTCCTCTAACTCTTGTAGCTGCAATTTCCTGTGTTCTCCACTTTCATCCATCGTCATATTGAAATTCTTAATAGCCCAATAAGCCTTGTGTTCTAACTCAACTGGAAGATGACATGGTTTCCCAAATACTAACCGATAAGGTGACATGCCAATGGACGTTTTATATGCAGTCCTATATGCCCATAAGGCATCATCCAAGCGCAAACTCCAATCTTTTCTATTTGGATTGACTGTCTTTTCAAGAATGGACTTGATCTCTCTATTTGACACTTCTGCTTGTCCGCTGGTTTGTGGATGATAGGCAGTTGACACCTTATGGGTCATATGGTATTTTTTCAGCAAAGTCTCTACAGTTTGATTGCAAAAGTGAGTGCCTCGATCACTTATTAAAGCTCTAGGAATTCCAAACCTGGAGAAAATGTTAGATTTGATAAAATCTATAACAACTTTAGAATCATCAGTCCTGGTAGCTTTAGCTTCTACCCATTTTGAGACATAATCAACAGCAAGCAAAATATACACATAACCGAAAGATACAGGGAATGGTCTCATAAAATCGATACCCCAAACATCAAAAATTTCGCAAAATAATATGGGGGTTTGAGGCATCTCATTCCTATGAGATAAATTACCTGTCTTCTGACAATGATCGCATGTTTTACAAAAAGAATATGAATCTCGAAATAAAGAAGGCCAATAGAAACCACATTCTAGCACTTTTCTTGCTGTTCTCTTAACTCCAAAGTGACCTCCACAAGCATAAGAATGACAAAAGGTGAGAATAGAAATAATTTCATTGTCAGGTACGCACATTCTTATCACTTGATCTGCACAATGCTTCCATAAGTATGGATCATCCCACACATAGTATTTGGCATCACTCTTGATCTTATCCCTTTGAGCCTTAGACAAACTAGAAGGTAACATATTAGTAACCAAATAATTTACAATATTTATATACCAGGGTAACATCACACTTGCAGAGAACAATTGCTCGTCAGCAAACATTTCTTGTAGGTGAAGTTCATCCTCCACATGAACTAAACGACTCAAATGATCTGCGACACAATTTTCTGTCCCTCTTTTATCTTTGATCTCTAAATCAAACTCACTCAAGAGAAGTATCCATCTTATTAACCTTGGTTTTGCCTCTTTCTTTGTCATCAAATAACGAAGAGCTGCATGATCAGAATAAACGATGACTTTAGTACCAAGCAAATAAGATCGAAACTTTTCTAAAGCAAAAACAACAGCTAAAAGTTCTTTTTCAGTGGTAGAGTAATTTCTCTGAGCATCATTCAAAGTCCTTGAAGCATAATAAATGGCATGAGATGTTTTTCCAATTCTTTGACCCAAAACAGCGCCTACAGCATAATCGCTTGCATCGCACATTATCTCGAACGGAATGTTCTAGTCTGGGGGTTGGATAATCGGTGTAGAAGTCAACAGCTCCTTCAACTTATCAAACGCCTTTTTACACATCTCATCAAACTCAAAAGCCACATCCTTTTGCAGCAACTTGCTTAGAGGCAATGCTATTTTGGAAAAATCCTTGATGAATCTTCGGTAAAAACCTGCATGTCCAAGAAAAGAACGAACTTCCCGCATACTAATGGGATAAGGTAAAGATTGAATAATATCAACTTTAGCTTTATCTACCTCAATTCCCTTAGATGAGACAACATGACCCAAAACTATCCCTTGTTTAACCATAAAATGACATTTTTCAGAGTTTAACACAAGGTTAGTTTCTATGCATCTTTGAAGAACAAGCGCAAGGTTATGCAGACAATTATCAAAAGAGTCTCCAAAAACTGTGAAATCATCCATGAAGACTTCTATGATGCTTCCAATATAATCTGAAAATATACAAACCATACACCTTTGAAAAGTGCCCGGTGCATTGCAAAGGCCAAAGGGCATGCGACGATAGGCAAAAGTCCCGAATGGGCATGTAAAAGTCGTCTTTTCTTGATCCTCCGGAGCAATTGCAATCTGAAAATAACCTGAATAACCATCAAGAAAACAATAGTAAGAATGACCAACTAACCGTTCAAGCATTTGATCAATAAATGGTAACGGGAAATGGTCCTTGCGGGTTACAGCATTGAGTTTTCTATAATCTATACAAACCCGCCACCCATTCTGAATACGGGTAAGAATTAATTCATCGTTTTGATTTTTGACAACAGTTATTCCAGTCTTTTAGGAACCACTTGAATTGGGCTAACCCAATTGCTATTCGAAATAGGATAAATCACGTCAACTTCAAGAAGTTTAAGAATTTCCTTCTTCACTACATCCATCATGGGTGGGTTCAATCTTCTTTGCGGTTGACGGGAAGGTTTTGCCCCTTCTTCAAGTAAGATACGATGCATGAATGTAGATGGGCTAATGCCTTTAATATCTGCAATTGTTCACCCAATAGCTATCTTATGCTTTTTAAGGACCTGCACAAGTTTTTCTTCTTGTAATGCATTAAGTTTATTAGAGATGATCACTGGTAATATTTCTCCATCCCCAAGGAACACATACTTGAGGTGACTGGGAAGGGGTTTCAAATCTGGAATAGGGGCCTGCAAAACAGAGGGTAAAGTTTTCTCATTAGAAACTAGTAATGCAATATAAGAAATGTTACCTCACAGTTGTAACTTTGGAAAATCATTCAACACTGCAACAGTTTCCTGCAAATCAATACTCAAAGTTAACTCCTCATTTTCTTTCTCAAGATGATTACCAATGACAACTTCCAATACATCATTTCCATCAAGTTCAAAAACTTCCTGTGCTAAAGAATCAATCACATCAATAGAATAAACAGGATTATCATCACTAGGATATTTCATGGCATCATAGATATTAAACTTAACAATTTCACCGTCAAATTCCATGGTAAGTGTGTCATTATGAACATCTATCCTAGTCTTGGATGTCTTTAAAAAAGGTCTTCCTAATAAAATAGGAGTGGTTTGATCACCATGCTC
Organism: Nephelium lappaceum; assembly: GCA_021234005.1. NCBI lineage: Eukaryota > Viridiplantae > Streptophyta > Magnoliopsida > Sapindales > Sapindaceae > Nephelium > Nephelium lappaceum. The sequence goes on from CM037996.1 coordinate 876,488, forward strand.
CATATCAAGCACATAGAAATCAGTAGGGAAAAATAATTCATTAACTTGCACAAGAACATCCTCAACCACACCCTTTGGATAGGCCTTAGATCTATCAGCCAATTGAATCACAACACCAGTTTTATTTAAAGGTCCAAGCTTCAAGGATGCATATATAGAATATGGCATAACATTAATAGAAGCTCCTAAATCTAACATGGCCTTTTCAAATCTAGTGTTACCAATTGTACAAGGGATAGTAAACATACCTGGATCTTTGCATTTTGTAGGGAGTTTTCTTTGAATAACTGCAGAAACATTCTTGCCTACTCTCACCTTTTCGCATCCTTTAAGTTGTTGTTTCCTCTTAATTGTACATAGCTCTTTCAAGAATTTAGCATAACGAGGTACTTGTCTAATAGCATCTAAGAGTGGAATATTTACCTCACATCTATGAAAAGTCTCATATAAATCTTTATTCTGCTCATCTTTTCTAGATTCTGCTAAAGCTTGAGGAAAAGGGGCTACTGGTTTATAGTCAGAAAGAGGCGAAAACTTGGGCTTAGGTTCATCATCATCATCTGTAATGTTCCTGTCTGCAATGATATTTTTCTCCCTTTCTTGCTTCGATGATGCAGGGCATGTCTTTACTGGAATCTCAATCTCTTTACCACTTCTCAAAACAATTGCACTAGCATTTTCTTTTGGATTTACTATTGTTTGAGAGGGTAATTTCCCTGAACTTTGTGCCTCTAACCGACTAATTGTAGTTGTCATCTGGCTTACCTGATTGTCCAAACTTTGAATACTAGCCCTCGCCTCTTGTTGAAATTGTTTTGTCTCATGCTGAAATTGTAAAGTGTTAGTGGCAAGAGATTTAACAATATCTTCTAAAGACATACCAGAATTAGAAGTTTGGCTCAGTTGTTGTCTATGGGGATATGGTTGCTTATATTGCTGGAAACTTGGACGGTTTTGAGTTGCAGGCTGATTTACATGCGAATTCCCATAGCTAAGATTAGGGTGATCTCTCCATCTTGGGTTATACGTGCTTAAATAGGGATCATACTTCCTTTGAGGTTGTCCAGGAAAACCACCCGCTGCTTTCACTTACTCAATAGGCTCCTCTTGAAGAGTTGGGCACATATAGTTGGATGCCCTTCTACCGAACAAATCCCACAAGCCTTCACTGTTTGCTTATTACCTACAGCCATTTGACGAACAAGAGAAGTTAGACTCGCAATTTGTTGTTCAAAGGAAGAAATATTTACCTCATTAACATGCTTTGATGGTGAGTCAAGCCTAGTGCCAAATTGTTGAGAATTGGCTGCCATATTTGCTATCAAATTTCTCGCAGCCTCAGGAGTTTTATCCACCAAAGCTCCTCCACTAGCAGCATCAATCATGCCCCTATCGGTGGATAAAAGGCCCTCATAAAAATACTGAATAAGTAGTTGCTCACTAATTTGATGTTGGGGGCAGCTTGCACATAATTTCTTGAAACGTTCCCAGAATTCATGTAGGGATTCTCCATTGTATTGCCTTACCCCACAAATTTCTTTTCGAATGGTGGCCACCCTTGAAGCTGGGAAATATTTCTCCAAAAACAACCTCTTCATCTCATTCCATGAGGTAATACTTCCGGATGGTAGATAATAAAGTCAATCCTTTGCCGAATCCTTTAAAGAAAATGGAAAGGCTCTCAGTTTAATTTCTTCTTCAGTCACCCCTGTGGGTTTCATACTCGTACATACCACATGAAGCTCTTTTAGATGCTTGTGAGGATCTTCACCTGCAAGGCCATGAAAAGTGGGCAAAAGATGTATCAGTCTAGATTTCAACTCAAAAGTAGTAGCAGCATCTAAAGTAGGGAATGTTATGCATAAGAGCTGTTGATTCAAGTCAGGGGCAGCAAGCTCTTTCAAGGTTTGATTTCCAGCCATGACTTTTTCCTCTTCAGAATTTCTTTGAGCTTCTCTCCTTAACCTATGTAAAGTTCTCTCTATTTCTGGATCGTACTGCAAATCACCTTGATTAGAAGAACGAGTTATAGTCATAAACAATCAAGGTAACTCTAATCAACCACAAAAGGTAAACAAAAAAAAAAAACAAAATAATAAAAATAAAAATAAATAAATAAAAATCCTATGCTAAAGCACAAAATTCAACTAGAAAATCTCCCCGGCAACGGCGCCAAAATTTGGTGTGCTGTCGTGGGCAACCAAATTAAACCTATACTCCTAAAAATTTATATAGTGATGCGAGTAAGGATCGTTCCCACAGAGAGTATCTAGCTTAGTTTTATGCTACATGAACAAGGATGGGGAATAGGGATTTGAGTATAATAAAAACAATTTTAAGAAAAACAACTAAAGAGCAATTCAAATTGAAATATTAAAATCAATCAGAAGAACAAACGTTGGTCTAAGTCAACATCCACCTTCGGAATTTTATAACTGATCATCGATGCAAGTATATATCAATTCACACCTTAAATATTCACCGTTGGAACCATTTTTTTATTTTTCCTATCTCTCCTTAATTGCAATTAATTAGAAAACAGATGATCTAACCAATCCTAACTATTAAATAACCCAAGACAAGCACTAAAGGTTTAATTTAATAGTAGCCTTAAGAATAAAAGAAATCGATGAAGCTAAACAACACAAGCTCAAGCGGTTGCATTTAATTTAGTCGGACATTCTTCCTAAAATCTAATAATTTCTGATGCAGCAATTCATTAAATTTTAGTTGCTTCACAAGTTAGAGAGATCAAACAATTATGGATTTGATATCTAACTTAGCAATAGATTGTAACGAATAATAAACTAGTAGGCCTCCTAGTAATTACACGAGACAATCATGAAAATAAGCATAGAAGAACATCCGATACCCAAGGCATAAATTGAACAATAAAAACAAATTAGATCTCACAATTTTATTGATTCCGAGGCTTCAGTTTCCTTCGACCAACTATAAAAATTAGCCAAGCATGGCCATCGTAAAACCTTAAAGAAAAATATCAGAGATCAAGGAAGAAGAGATGCCAGACTAATGATTTCTCCTCTATTTTATACACGGCAATGCCCTTCTCAGAGACCAAAAATTTCTAATCAAATTAAACATTGTCCTAAAATAACAAAATTCAAATTTAACTAATTAAGGAAAATAATAAAAATAGCCTCAACACTAGAAGGAAAGTTGTGATTTCAGTTGGGATTTTCGTGCATCAGATTTGGAAGCTTCCAAAAATAAGTTGCTTCAAGTCAACACATCAAACTTGCAGGCTAAGTAACATTCCAGAACACCAACAGTGCAGGTTCGGCAACTTTAAGCCCGATTTTGACCTTGATGCAGCTAGTATCTCTCAAAACTCAAAACATGAAAGTTGTAGAACTCTTTCTTGTCTTTCCATAGCATTTTGAATCATCTCGATCGGAGCTCAGATGAGAGAGTTATGTCCAGATTACGAACTGATGTCGAAACTGTCTAAAATCGCCCAAAAAGCTCTGTTTTGCTCTTAATGTCTCCATTTGAATTCTAAATCAAAATATAAGAATAGTGAGTTCATTTAGGCACCAAATAAGCATAAGAGACTAAACATTAAAAGAGAAAAATGTGACATTCTACATTCTCATTAGGCAATAACTAGTCAAGGCAAATATAAAAAAGCAATGAACAATCCAAGTTACATATGTAATCAAAATGCCTTGTGTTATAAATCTACCAACTGCAAACAACGATGCAAACGGTTATCTTTGCAAATGCAAGGTGGTTACCAAGGGAACCCACATGCCTTCCCGATGGCTGCCAAGGTATGTGCTTGAGGAGTCTTTTTTGTTTTAGTATATTAGTTAGTAAATTACTTGGTGTGACTATATCATATTTTTAATATTTGGTGTGTAGTGATATTTGCATGAAAAATTGAATTTGATCTCGCATAACAAATATCCTTTTAAGTTTTTAAATTATGCTTGTATTAATTAGTATTCTGTTTTATGTACTAAAATTTTTCACCATATGCTTTAATGCACTAATTTTCATCAACTGATTTATAAATATTGATGAATGTCAAGAGAGACAGCATAGGTGTCATAAAAATGCTTATTGTGTCAATAGTCTTAGCAATTTTACATGCAAATGCATCAATGGATACCACGACAATGGGAGTAAAAACGAAGAAGGTTGTATACCAAATCAGTTACTAACTAAAATTGTTATTGGTAAGTGTACATTTTCATCTTAATGAGGGATTAATTGATTCTTTTTGTTATTTTGATGTAATTTCTAGTTATACTTCCCTTTAATATTTCTTGTTCTCCTGATGTCTTATTGATACAGATGAAAAGTTAAAGTGATTTGCAAGTAGACATTAGCTTAGGAATTATGATCTTGTTTGTTGGTAGCTCTTGGTTCTACTCCATGTTTAGAAAGGGAAGACTCATCAAACGAAAGGAAAAATTTTTCAACGAAATGGTGGTTTCTTTAGACAATAGGAACTTGCCAAACAAAATGGATTTAGTGATGCAACCAAAATCTTTAATGAAGAAGAGCTTAAGAAGGCGACCAACAACTTTGATGAGGAAATAATCATTGGTAGAGGAGGTTTTGGAATTGTATACAAAGAATTTTTAATAGACATCAATCCAATGATAATAAAGAAACCAAAAATAATGGATCAAAGCCAAATTGAGTTATTTCATTAATGAGGTAACAATATTCTCACAAACTAACCATAGAAATGTGATCAAACTCTTGGGTTGTTGTTTAGAGACGGAGATCCATTTACTAGTTTATGAATATATCAACAATGACACCTTGTTTGACCATATTCATAAGATAGACAAGACACCTTCCATTCTTTAAGAAACACGACTAAGGATAGAAACAAAAACTTCTAAAGTGTTTTCTTATTTGCACTCTGCAGTTGCTACTCCATTTGTCCATAGAGATATAAAGTCTACCAATATTCTGTTGGATAATACCTTCACTACCAAAGTGTCTGATTTTGATGAATCCAAGTTGGTGCCAAAGAATGTAAGTCAAGTATCCATAATAATCCAATGCATTCTTGGATACTTAGACCCTAAATACTTTCAGACCAACTGGTTGACTGAAAAAAGTGATATATGCAGTTTTCAAGTTGTAATTGTGGAATTAATAACAAGAAAGAAAGTAATTTCATTTGATAAACCTGAGGAGGAGAGAAATCTGGTCAATTATTTTATTTTCAATTTGAATGAGGGAAGCTTCTCTCAAATCCTTGATAATGATAGAGCAAATGATGATAATATAAAGTAGATCAAGGAAGTGGCTAAGCCAGCAAGGTGTTTGAAAATGAAGAGGGAGGAAGGGCCAAAGATGAAAGAAGTAGCCATGGAATTAGAGGGATTGAGAAGGATGAAGAAAGTTGAAGTGAACATGGAAGAGACAAACACTTGCCTTCGACGTCAATATGCTTGTAATGATAGTGATGACAACAATTCAACTACTGTGTATTATAGCATTAGGGACCATATGCTTGTGGCTTTTGATGATGACAGATAATTAGGAGTAAACTTGTAATATTTATGTTATGCCAAGTTAAATAATATATGACTTTTGTAATATCACCTGAGGTATGTCTTTAGCACTAGTAGAGAATTCATTTTTCATGATCATACAATTATCGTTGTTACACGCCGGTTGGTGGACAGTATTGTCAACCAATCGAAAGAATTCATTAAGGAGGAGGAGAATAAGCAATATGGTGAAATCACAAAGTGGGTTCGTGAGAAAGAGGTGATTTGCAAGGCATTAAAACCCAGTGAAATGCCATAAATAGAAGAGGGTTATTGTCAGGTTGATTTGGAATTCAACAAGGTTGAAGACCTACGGATTGAAGAACTACCATTGGACCCTTATGAGTTCTTTGTTAGAAAAAGAAAATTATGATTTCATTTATATGAGAGAGGAAGACATTTTAAGAAGAGAATCAAGGGGTGTAATGGGCATAAGCTTTTGGATATTCATCCTACTCTACACCAACAAGGGCACATCTTCAATGCTTGAGATAAAATCTCCTGGAGCAAATCTAAGCATAGCGGGAAAATGTCATTCTTTTGCTAAAGACTGACCTATGGAAACCGAATTGATAAAATGGAAGAAGTCAAGCTGAAGACTTTAAATCTAGCACTGCTTGGAAGGCAACCTAAGAGTTTTTGTTTTTAAATTTCTTTTTGTTTAATGTGTTTTTAGTTGTATAGTGTGCTCTTTAATTTTTGTTTTATTTTGTAAGGTTACCCAAAAAAGGAGAGCATTGAGAGGTCAAGGTTATATCTATGCCAAGCCTAAGTTCGCAAAGGGAGTTCGTTAACTTCACTCTTACTATGTGCCTAAATTGATGATTTTGTAGAACTTAGGATTATGGGTACCTTATTTGTTTATTTTAGATTGTAAATTTTAAGGTGTAGTTTAGTTTTCTTCATGAATTATGAAATGTCTTAGATTTAAGAATTGGATGTTTGATTGATGATGATAAGCATGTGAATTTCAATGAGTTGATTTTGTTTGAATGCTTTGAAGATTTATGCTTTCTCATATATGCACATTCACAGTCACATTCTTGACATTATAATGAACAGGATGCATGTTTGAGCAGTTCAGGATCTGTTGTGGAGATTTCCCGTGTGAGTTAATTAAGCCATAGCACTTTGTTTTTTAGGGAAATTTTCTTTGTACTCTTAAACACTCTTCGTATGTTCTTTAAATTGATTAGATTGATCTCTATAGGTTTTGCATTAGGACATAACATGTTTTGCATCTGTAAATTATTTGCTTTTAATGAAAGGTTTTATGACTTTTAAGAAGTGATACTAGACTCTGTGTGTTTAAACTAGTAAAAGGCCGAAACACTTTCCCCTACCTATATATGTGTGTGCATCATTAGTCAAGCTGAAGCCAAACACACAATAAACCTAATTTTTGTTCTTAAACTGTACAATTTCATGTCCAAGCCCGAAATCCTTTAGTTTACCCTTTTAAAGCTTGAATTCACATGTAAGACTAGAATTTAAGCGAAAGAAGATAGGGGTGAGGAAAAAAAAAATTGTTTGATGTACTGAAGAGTAGTGAATGAAGAATGTATAGTGTGTGCTTACAAATGTCATCAAAATTTAAAAAAAAAAAAAAAGGGTTGAAATTGAAAAGTAGTTGAAAAGGAGATGAAGGAGCAGAAGCTTAGGAGGGCAGAAACATTTAATAGAGTTCGATGCCTAAATAATCAAGTTCTTAGAGTTTATATTATGATATTAAGTTCATTTGAAAACTACTTTACCCTTTCTTTCTGTTAATCATTCACCAATTTGGCTTCATTACAATCATTTGAAAAGACCTAGTTGATTTCTTGAGAAGTTGAACTATTTCATTAAAGTGAACAATGTCTTACATGTTATTGAATTCTGATTCCTTCCATGAGGTCCATCAATTAAATATGAGCATTTTTCTACTATTTGATCACATGCATTGTAAAATTTAAGGCTTTATTGTGCATAACTTCTACCTCGCATGTGTTGTAAGAGTGTTGTTACTTAGGTTCTGGGAGATTTTTAAGAGATATATCTTGTGAGGTTTAGAATCAAAGCGAACTGAATCCTAGGACTTGAATGTGTATTTCTTGAAGCTATGGTGTTTTGAATGTGGCATTCACAAGACACGAGAGGCATGAATTGGATTTGCATGATTACATTCTACTTATTGATTGAGCAAGTAAATTGTTATTGATTTGCATTCTAGTTCAATTCTCTTGACTATTTCATGATTTGTAGAAAGATGTTTGTGGGTATCATAGTTTGTAAACCCTCAGGAGATACAACTCTTCTTATTAGGGATACCTAGAGACTTAAAGGCTTATGGCATACACTAAATGTCATCATGTTTATCTACAAAATGGATTTGGTTTTTTTTCTTTTATATGTTTTTATTTTCTTTCTTGTTTTCCAAATTTGCCCGAAGATGAGCAAAAGTTAGATTTTGAGGTATTTGATCACGCTAAAGTATACCGTGATTTATATTCATTTACCTAGCGTAATGAAAACTCGAGTAATTACGAATGTTTTTAATGTTTGTTTAGTAAATATTTTTAGGTGAGTCATGGGAGATGTTGCAAAATAAAATGACAACTTTTCGAGGCAACGAGTGAAAATGTGGAAGCTGAGGGACAAAAGGGTAATTTATCATGAAAATGGACAAATGACTGGATTGCTCGTGGATAAAGCTCGTTTAAGACCAAATCAACTCAGTTATGAGAGAAACATTGTGAAAATCTTGAATGATACTGAGCATCTCAGATTTAGAGAATCAAGCAAAGATTATCAAAGAAAATAATGTAATTTTGAATGACATTCAAAGTCGAAAGTATTGGGATTCTGAGCATCAATTGGAGAGAATCTTACAATTTGAACAATTAATTGGGTGAGAAAATCTCTCAACCTCAGCTTATAAATACCATGCTTCACAAAAACAAAAACAAAAAAAAAAAAAGATCTAGTATTCGGTAGAGGAGGGAGAAATCAAAAGAGCCACAGATCAATGATAGAGGTTTAAAGGTGGTTCGAGGGGTTGCTGTAGGTATCATTCGAAATTATTTTTAACAGCCCCTCAACCATAGCTCATCAGCAATTTCTTAGAGAGAAGTTTATCATCAGAATTATTATCAACATTAAAGGATCAAGAATTGCACAGTCTCAATAAAATTTTCTTTTTATTTTATTTTTCTTTATTTAATTATGTATTTTGATTCTTGATTATTTGATTTTATTTGTATTTGATAATGCACGAGATCTAAGATCTAGAGTTACGATGTAACCCGAAAACCATGAACTCACCATGTTGATAATGTGTTTAATTGAATTCTTTTTATTGTGTTCTATTATATTTCGCTCTTAATGTTGTTGAATTAATTGGCTACTATTTCAATTGTTTTGATAACCGTGAATACGCTTGACGAAGGTGTTCATATGTTTAGATTTAAAATAAGATGACATGAATTAATTGCAGGGGATAAATATATATCTGAGTGGTCATTATGAGTGATTAAATGTTGAATATGCTTAGGTTGACTAATCATCATAGGCATATAATCGATAAATTAATTTAGGTAAGTCCATTCGACTGTTCAAAAGAGATTTAAGGATAATTTAGTGCTTGATTAATCACATGATGAGAATAAATTAAGGGAAAACTTCATTTTAGTCCTTGAGATTTTAGAAAATATCAAATTTTTAAACATTTTTTGGAAACAGCTTTTTTAATCCCTAACTATTCCAAAACTTTTCAAAATAGTCCAAATCGTCAGTCAATTGACAGTCAAACCAAACAAAAAAATTAAAAAGACTTAATTACCCTCAACACTTAAAATGACCGTTTTGCCCTTAATAAAATCAAAATATTACATATTTTTTAACCAATAAAAGTTGACACATGGACTATTATATTTTTAAATGATTATTATTATTTTTTAAATTAAAAAATAATTAAAAAAAAATAAAAACCCTAAAAATGAAAACCAGATCAACATCCATCAAACTCATCTCTCTCGCCTCGATCTCGCTTTCCCTCACTGTCTACTTCCGGCGTCGCCCCCATTGCCGTCGACGAACCCAACAACCGCTGTCAAGAACACATAAGCTGCAGCAACCTCCATCTCTCTCTTTCTCTCTCATTCCTTCAATTTTTTTTTTTTTTTTTGTGATGTTGTGGATCTGGTTCTAGGTTCGATTGAACCCAGAAACCTGGTTTCTAGGTTCGACGAACCCATAACCCAGAACCAGAGAATTTTTTTTTTGCACTTAATGTTGTTGATGATTTCTTTGTTGAGAGAGATAATGCTGATGATGTTGCGATGTTGTTGATGATGTTGTGGAATTGTTGATGATGTTGAATACTATAGGAGATGATGTTAATGAACTGGGTTGGGTTAATTGGCTTGATATGTTGAAGATGGTGGAGATCCACCAGATTGATGAACTAGTTGGAACTAGTTTGACAGTAGAGATGGAGATGTGTTGAAGATGGTGGAAATCCACCAGATTAATTCTCCACCGTCCATCTATTACCGTCCATCCATGATGTATGGACGATGGAGATCCAATATCTTTGCTTTTTTTCAATTTTTTTATAAAATTAATTTAAAATGTATAATAAATTATTTAAATTAATTTTTTTAATGTTTAAAATCGTAGTCATTCATATATCATGATCTTAGTCTTTCATATGAAAAGACCATCTTACCCTTCTCATTTAAGTTTTCTGTCACCATTGACCGTTAATTGTCTAACGATTTGGACTTTTTTGAAAAGTTTTGAAAAAATTAGGGATAAAAAAATTGCTTCCAAAATATGTTTAAAATTTTGATATTTTCGAAAATCTTAGGGACTAAAATAAAGTTTTTCCATAAATTAATAATGGTAGAAATATAGAATGCATGAATTAATAGGGTGAAGTTGTAATCCTAAACTTAATTCTCAATTGGCTATAATTTAGTTCAATTATTGGGATACTCCTAAAAACCCCCTGGCTTTTGATAAATTATTCATTTTCCCTTATATGGTTTTATTTTTATCGAAAATAACCCCTGACGTTTAAGAAAATGCCCGAAATACCCCCTGAAAGCATATGTGAGAACGATAATACTTCTAACGGTAATAATATCCGTTAGGTTAATAAAATTAACCTTTTGACTCAAGGGAGAAAAAAGGAAATTCAATAAAAATATTAATAAAAATTAAAAAATAAAATAAATAATATTAAAATAAGATATTTTTATTTAAAAATAAGAAATAAAAAATATATATAAGAGCTTTGTTTTTTTTTTCCTCTCCATTTCTCATTATCTCTCTTGCTCTGTCTTTCTCTCTCATCTTTTCCTATTTCTCTCTCCATCTCCGGCTAGATTTGCAGGTGGGTTCGACGGCGTCGACATGGTTGGATGGCGACGATATGGTGGAGACCCAGTTACTATCGAAGACCCAAACTGGGTCTCCGATCGTGGAGGCCCAGAACATGTGTCTCCATGATTGAAGACCCAGAACTGGGTCTCTGATCGTGGAGACCCAGACCTAGGTCTCCAATCGTGGAGGCCCAAAACATGAGTTTCCACTATTGGACTGGGTCTCTAATGTTGGAGACCCAAAATTGGGTCTTCAATCATGGAGACCCAGTGGATCTCCACCATTGAAGACCCACATGGGTGGATCTTCAACAATGGAGACCAGTGAATTTTTTTTTTTTCCTCCTTCTGTTGATTGGTTTTTTTCTTTTTTGTTTATGGTTTCTGGTGATGATTGTGGGAGGTTGATGATTATAGGAAACTGAATGATGAGAAATCTTGGTTTCTTAGCCTGAAAACCCAAAAATAGGGAGAAAGAGGAAAGAAGGGAGAAAAAGGGGACTAGAATTTTTTTTTCTATTGATTGGTTTGTTTTTTTTTTCATGGCTATGGAGATCCCATCCATCCAATTGGATGGACGATGGAGATCCCATATGGATCTCCATTTTTTATTTTTTGTATTTTTTAAATTTAATGTGTTTTATTTTAACAAAAAAAATCATATTAGGGGTAATTTTATCTTTTTATCTTCTGTACATGTTAGTTTTACTTTTCAATTGACAGAGTAATGGAATTTGGGAAATAGATAAACATGAAACTACATGGAAGAAAATGGAAAATCTATTAAAAATTAGTGGTTTTTTAGGATTTTCCCTTGATTATTTGTTTTATTTTATTTCATTTTAATCACTCAACTTATTATTTCGATAATTTAGATAAGGTTTGGTTTTGACCAGTTTAGTACTTAACATATATAATTTGGACAATTCTCGTGGGAATAATACTCTACTCTTCATCGTATTACTTATGGATGATATACATTTGTACGTGATTCTAGTGTGGTGTGTGTTTTATCCATTAGAAATGGAGAGCAATTTGTTGCATATTGCTCTGATACCAAGATGATACACATCTTAAAGAGTACAATAAGACCCATAGACAAAATAAAGAATTCAAACCCCCAAGAAAGTTAAATCAGATTTATCAAAGTAAAACCTTGACCCAATGTTTATTAAGAAATGTGAACCAAAGGTATAGGAAAAGATTTTTGACATCACACTCAAGAACAAGTTGAGAATGTGAATGATAAATTATATTAGAACACCACAAGAATAATTTTGATAAGTTCTCAAAAGAACCAAAGAGAAAAGTCTCTCAATATTATCACTCGAAACGACGTAATTGTTCTGCCTTAAAAGGGTACATGTTTATATACAGCTAAATTATTTCCAAAACAAAATAAGAAATTAACAACTGATCTTGTCAATTTTAGACATGATTATATATCTTTAATCCTAGCTTTTGTGGTGAATACTTGAATGAATTTTGTTATTTTAACAAGTTTTTCTAGTGTCTGTGTTCATAGGTTCATTTTGGAGAAGATGAAAGAAAACGGTGGAAGAAATTAATTTTGAAAAAGAGAATTGGAGCTTTTCGTGAATAGTGTTTGTGAAAAACGACTTGCGGTCTCGAGTCCCGAAAAGTTGTTAGATAATCTCGCCAAAACGCATTTTGCCAAACACTAGTCACTGTAGTTGTCATGGGATCTTCGCTAATCGTGATTGCGAAGCGCGGTTCACAATCATAGCTCGTAAACTAGCATTAGACGTGCATGTGAAGAACTCTCCAACCCTACTTCATTTCTACTACAAAAGCTTCATTTTCTTGACTTCAGAGTTGTGCAGTAGACACCATAACATCTTTAGAGTAGTTTTTCCTCCATTTTTGTAGAGTTTTTCATAGATTCAAGTCAAGATCCATTGGAGGTTTATGCAACACTTCATTGAAACCATTGAAGTGTAACATAGGAGTGATTTGCGGTGATTTCAGAGCAAGAGCAGTGGTGAATTCGTGATGTTTATTTCTGTTCTTAACTCATTTATCATGTTCTTCAATTATTCTTTTTATTTTGTCTTGAGTTTGTGTAAATTTATTGATAACTAAGTTTGTTTCCAGAGGATTCAATGTAGTTTGATATAGATTTATTCTCATGCACGATTTTTTATGCTTTAATTAATGATTTCTTGATTAAGTATTCTGTTTTATTAATACTTAATGTTGTTAATTGATTTTAGGCCTAGTCAATTGATAGATCTTGTGGTGTTAATATACTTGAAAGAGATATTAACGCTTAGAACTTGGTAAAATTGTATTTGTTGATTAAAATAGAAATATTGTAACATCCCTAATTTCATATGCATGAATAGTATCATCATCATTATTATTATTATTAATTAGATGAGAGATTAAATTGAAGATAATATTTGATTTGTGTGGTTCAAGTAGAATATGACTAAAATCGAAGGTATGAGAATGAAATTTTGAAAGGATGAAATGGGTATTATAGGATTTGTTTGTGGAGGAAAATAGAAGTCAAAAAGATAATTGACTATCAAAAAAATCAAACCAAACAGAGAGTTGTCTCGCCGAACCAGAAAAGAAAGAAGAAAAGAAAAGAAAGAAGAAAGAAGAAAGAAGAAAGAAGAAGAAGAAAAGAAAGAAAAAGATTCTGCCGCGCCGACACCGAAGCCGACCAGCCACTGTCGCAGCGCCATCGCCGACCGTACCCACCAGCTCGTGAACCAGCTTGAAGTCGAGCTGAGCGACGACAGAACTGACCGCACGCGCGACGACGAAACCGAGCAGACCACCGCGCAAACAGCCCCGATCGGAGAAGAAGAAGTCGCCATCCGACCACCCTACAGAATCTGACCTGAACAAGAGCAGAACTGAGCTGAAATCACGCAAGAACCAAGCTCGAACCAGCTCCTCCACGCGTGCAGAACGGCGACAGACCGGCGGTGAAACCAGCTGCCATTCACGGCTAAGTCGAGAGGGAAAGAGAGAGAGGAAGAGAGGAGAAGAAAGAGGAAGAAAAACAGCCCAAAACTAGCTCAGATCCGTCACTAAAATTTGCCCAAAACCACCCCAAAACTAGCTCAAAACGATGTTGTTTCGATAAGGAATAGGGGTGAGTTGTTTGGGGTTTGGGATTGATGATTTTTGGTTGGTGAGATTTGGAAAATAGGTGGATCCATTAGGATTAGTAAATCATGCATTTTAAATTATGAAATGAGCTTTTATTGAGTATTTATGTATTATTTGAAAATCCAGAAGATGAGGTAGCTTAAGGAAGCCAGAAAAAAAGAAAGGAGAAAGTGTGAGCTTCCGTTGGGTATAAAGGTTGGTGTACACTTTATTCAATTCGTTTTGATAAATGGAATATGATCGATTTTTGAATACCATGATACTTAAAATATTGTTTACGAGTATTTTGATATGTGTTTGATTAAATACATGCTTTTAAATTATGATAATTGATAGAATTTATATGGTCATGACAAAATTGAAATGATGAAATGGAAAATTGATTTGTATGATTGTGGAAAAACGAAGTTAGGTTGGATTGACGAGATATTTAGAAGTGTTATTTCATATTTTCAGGTTTTCTGAAAACCTCTTAAATGCAGCCGTTATGTTGCCAGATTTTATTTGAAAATGATTAAAAACTGATAGTTTAAATAAAACCAACCCAATGAATTTTGAAAATAAATTGTTATTCAAGCCATAGTAAGCTTTGACATAGATAGGTAGGGATTGGAGTGGCATACCATTAATGGGACATAAGAGCAGTACTGCGCCGTTTGATTCTATACCGACTATAGTGAAAAGTTACAGTGAATTCGGAGGTTGTGAGAGGCACCTAGTGTCCGGCCCGAATATACATGATTATATGATAGTCCGGCGGGTCGTCACCCGAGTGTCCGATGCTGGAATACCCGACTACCAGTCCATGGTATCGTGCTTGTGTTTGCTAGGGGTATGAAAAGTTATTATGAGAAGTATTTTAATCAATGTATCGTTTTTAAATTTCCTTTGGATATTAAATTGAGTTATTGATAAATTGTGATAATTGTTATTGATTTTATATATTTGTTATTGATTTTATAAATTGATTGTGTGAAAAATAAATAAATATTGAGTTTTGTGTACACCCACTAAGTAAATATGCTTAGCGCGTTGGAATTTCCGCGCGTAGGTAGTAGATTGCATAAGGAGGGAGAAGATTGAAGAGAAGGCATCTACAGTGAGCTGAGACAGTCACATTTATCCTTCCATACTTATTTTTGGGTATATATATATATATTATCTTTGGCTTTATATATAAAAGTTTCAATTTGTATTTATGTGCATATATATATATATGTATTTGGATTTTAAAATAGTGTTTTTGCTAAACAAAAGTCAAGTTGTGTAAATATGTTGATACATGTGATAGATACGGAAAATGATGAACCAAACGGAGTTTGGTTTCAGTTATTGAATATGTTTGTAGAAGAAATGTTTTGAATATGAATATGATGATTTGTAACAGGTTGGGAAAGTCCGAATTTCAGAGGAAACTCTATCAGTTTTTCCGTTTGAAATAAAAGGATTTTGTATTGCTTTGTAAATTGATTTTGAAATTCGTAATTTGATGTGAATAAATGAATATAGGGTTTTATAATTAATGATTTTGTAAAAAGAGATATGATTGTAGCGCCCCTTGAAGTCGTCTGATGAAAGGGCGGGTAGGGGGTGTTACAAATATATCTAATTGTCGTGTGATCGTGTATGGATATAGGATCGTAATGAATTTATATTAATCATTTAGCATAAAATATAGCTAAGTGTTTAGTACGAACATACATGTGATGAACTCGAAAAGTGCTCATGAATACAATAGTATATCCGATTAAGTACTACATGAAATCAATATATTTTGTTTAAGGAAAATGACATCAGAACAGTGAAGTATTAAATGAAGTTAAATTTCCCTAGATCTTTTATTCAAGTGTTTGCTGTTGATTAATTTAAGTTTTCTTGTTAATTGAGTTTTTGCAATTGTACTTTAAATTAATTTTATTAATCGATTTCTAAATAAAGTTGTGTAAATCAATTTCAGTAATTAGTTTTGGCTTGAATCATCTCCGTGAGATCAACCTTAATTCGTCATTATATTGCATAAAGACCATATATACTTGCACAAGTTTTTGTGCAATAAAGTGTATTACTGAAAACACACATCAATAACCTACTAAATAAATGATTAGATGATATTAAATTCATAAGATTTTCTGAATCTCTAAGATCTGTAAGATCTGCATTCAATTCACATGATCTTCTAAATCTCCAACATTTGCAAGATATGCATTTAATTTACAATATCTTGTGAATTGCAAGATATGAATTTAATTCACAAGATCTTCTGAATCTCAAAGATTTGCACAATATACATTAAAGAAGCAAGATCTTCTGAATAACATAAAATGGCTCCAAAAGAAAATAAGTTTGTGGCCATAACAAGTTGTGCATTTGGCCCAAACTCCTCAAATAAACTATTCTTGAACTTGAATGAAGTTTTTAAGCCTTTGTGATGTCTCCAAACTATCCAACCCAAGTTGTGCATGACTTTTGGCCCAAATATTCTTGATTAGTCTATTTAGGGTTTCTTTCATCCTCTTAACTTTGACGCTTGTCATTTGTCCATCTTCGGTGCACAAAGGATCATTAAAACTGTCTAGTTGTCCTCCATGATTTTAACCTTAATTTCCGTCATTTTCCATTTCCTCAAAAGGATTTGTCCTCAACTCATTACCTGCATCAAAAGAACAAAACTGTAGCACTTACATTATACTCATCAAACAAGTC
This sequence comes from Nephelium lappaceum, assembly GCA_021234005.1. NCBI lineage: Eukaryota > Viridiplantae > Streptophyta > Magnoliopsida > Sapindales > Sapindaceae > Nephelium > Nephelium lappaceum. Next base: position 893,244 of record CM037996.1, read on the forward strand.
TAACTTGTATGCGTTGTCATTAATTTGTGCAATCACTTGGAACGGTCCATTTCCTCGTGGTTACAACCTAGATTTCCTTTGCATTAGAAACTATTCCTTGTGCATATGCACCTAAACCCAATCGTCTGGTTCAAATACCACTTTCTTACGCCTTTTATTAGCTTGAGTTGCATATTGCTTCGTTCTTCTTTCTATGTGTTGCTTAACCTTCTTGTGGAGTTGTTTGACAAATTCAACCTTCTTTTTCCCATCCATACTTGCTCTCTCCTTAATAAGTAATGATATCAAATCCAATGAAGTCAATGGATTAAACCCATAAACGACCTCAAATAGAGAGCAATTTGTTATTGAATGCACACTTTTATTATAAGCAAACTCCGCATGCGGCAAACACTCTGAGATGTTGTATATTGCTCTAATACCAAGATGATGCGAACCTCAAATAACACAATGAGAATGGTTGTTTTATGTGGCTTTGCGGTGAAATTTTCATGGTCTAGCATTTCTTTTGGTCTGTTTTTGGAAATAATTATTTCTTTAATAATTTTCCGTGAGAAACTCTTACATGGTTTTGTTGCTTTTGTATTTTGGTACCAAGCTACCGGCTACAATAACTAGTACCTACAAAATCTACAACAAGAAATGTTGTTAATATATATATATATATATATATATGATTTTTATAATCAGGTATACTTGATTTTAAAAAGTAAGTACCAACCAATTAAATTTATTCGTTACATTCTCTTTTCTAAAATAAATTTTCTTTCCTATTTAATTCAAATGTAATAAATGAATTTGATTGATTGACCTTTATTTTTTAAAATCAAATATACTCGATTATAAAAATTATATATATATATAGTGTTTTAAAATGAGAACTCCCTAATTTTAAAATATGAAGGAAAATCAATCAAATTAATTCATTCTATTTTTTGTACTAAAATAAATTTTTTTATTTATTTAATTCGAATATAATGAATGAATTTGACGAGTATTCATTTAAAAAAATTATATATATATAATTGAAAAATGAAAAGAAAAGAAAAACAAAAACTTTAAAGAGGAGGATTCTGGTGATTGATTTTATGGAGGTTGGCGCTGCTTTTTCTGGATCTCACAATCACTCAACTAACAACAGGTGTACTTTAGTTAAACAACTGGCAACTGTCTCTCTCAAGCTCTCTCTCTCTCTCATTTCTACTTTCAACTTGTGGTTACGATCCCTTTCGTCTTCTTGTGGACTTGTCTCCTTCTCTCATGGAGTCTCTGCAACTCACTCCTTTCCTCTCCTCCAAACCATCCCCCAAACTACCAAAACACGGTCCCTCTCTCTCTTTCACACCCTTTAGGCAGGTGGGGTCTCTCCCTTTTTTGACCAACCGAGCGAAAAATGGATGCTTGATGGCTACCAGCTCTCTTAATATCGGTGGTGGCAAACGTGGCCTTGATGCTGGTGGTTCAAACACTCATGAAGGTTCTTCTGCTGTCGAAGATGAGAAAGATGATCAAAAGGGTCTCCTTCTTGGTCCAGACAGAGATGTCTCTGGCTCTGTCATTGGCTTCAACCTGATTCCTCCTCCTGGTTTGTTGTTGCATAGCTTTTGATTTTTTTTTTTTTTAGTCCAATTCTCATTTTTGTAATCTGGGATTTCTTTTTTTGATTTGGTAATTATTTTGATACTGTTTAATAGTTGCTTTTACCTGCTCTTTTTGTCGTTTTTGTTTTGTTCATAATTGTTTAAGTAATGGAGTGTTGTTTGAATAATTAATAGGCCTTTTGTTTTTGTTATTATTTTTATGTTTCACTTTATTTAACTATGTATGTGTATGCAACTTGGAGGAGGTTTTATTATTATAATCTGATTGAATTCTGTTGCTGGAGGTAAATCTAGTAGTAGACTTTAGTCACGTGCTCTTAACTTGCTGATGGGGACAGCATCATGTGCATGAATTGATCCTGTGTTTCTGCTCAGCTTGATGAATTCAGCTCTTTTCCGAGGGATTGGTCGGTGATCAGTCACAAAAAAACAACCAGCTATAATCAGCATCCATCATATGTGTATCGTGTTGGGGATGTTTCTTAAATGATGTATTTGTTATATATGGAATTTAGTTTTGTAGTAAACGACACAAAACCATCCTGAGGTTGTTGTTTTTGTAATGTTTGCCTGAATTTCGTCTTAGCATGGTGTATTTAGCTCGTTTTCGAAGGATTGGTCGGTGATCAATCATGATAAACAACCTACTATATTCAGCATCCTTCACTTTCTTGAAAATGAAAATGTTGTCGGATTTGTATCGTGTTTGTAGGACGTTTCTTGAATGATCTTGATTTATGACGTATGGAATTTCATCATCGTAATTAGATGAGACTCGTAATAGTAACTATGGGATTAGGTTCATGAATTGGAGAGAAAAAAGAGAATGGTGTGATTGGTGAATTTGGGTTTATAAGTTATTATGTTTCGGCTTCTCATGTGACTGATGTGCGTGAGACTGTACTTTTAAGTTTGATATTCTCTACTGAGTAGATCAATCAGCATTTTAAGACTTCATATATTGTGGGTGCTAAACAAATGTGCAATTGTAACCTTGAACTAAAGGAGACCAGGAGGTCACTGAAACTCATGAAGAAGACGAAGCTTCTTATGTAGTAGAGAAAAGTGAAGACATTGAAGGAGAGAAGAAAATTGAAACTCGAGTAACCTACAATGTTGTCTTTGTCACTGCTGAGGCAGCACCTTATTCAAAAACTGGTGGATTAGGAGATGTTTGTGGTTCTTTGCCTATAGCATTAGCTGCCCATGGACATCGTGTGATGGTTGTTTCTCCTAGATACCTTGCTGGCACTGCTTCAGACAAGAATTTTGCTGCTGCTGTTGATGCCGATTGTCACATCAAGATAACCTGTTTCGGAGGGTTGCAAGAGGTTTCATTCTTCCATGAGTATAGAGAAGGTGTTGATTGGGTAAAATATCTTCGGGCCCTCTCTTATCAATGTGTCGAGTCTTGTTTCTTTCTCTTTAACATTTTTCCATAGGGAGAAATTTTTTCCATTGATGATTATTTCTTTCCCAAATTTGTAGGTGTTTGTGGACCATCCGTCATATCACAGGCCTGGAAATCCTTACGGTGATTACTATGGTGCTTTTGGTGATAACCAGGTATGGTTTGTAATTGTGTTGAGGGTCGAGGCTGATGAAGTACTAGGAACTCTTTATTCACAAACGATGACGAGTCTTTTTCTCGTTTGGTTTTACAGTTTCGCTTCACTTTGCTTTGCTATGCAGCATGTGAAGCTCCACTAGTGCTTCCATTGGGAGGGTATACATATGGAGAGAAATGCCTTTTCCTTGTCAATGACTGGCATGCTGGCCTTGTGCCAGTGTAAGTTGTTTTGAACTTCTCCTAAGTTATTAGGAAAGAAAATATATTTAACCTCCAAGTCTTGATTTCTTGTTTTCTGGTTCAGGCTTTTGGCATCTAAGTATCGTCCATATGGAGTTTATAAGGATGCTAGAAGTATTCTCATTATACATAACCTTGCGCATCAGGTTTTTCTAACCTTCTGACTCTCTCCGAATGCCTTATAATTTGAAATGTTACTTGAACTTGCCATTCAGTCTGCATCTTATGAAAGATAATCTTGTCTAGGATACTAATCTCACATATTATCATTTTGTGTATGCTAGGGTGTTGAACCTGCTGCAGCTTATAAGAACTTTGGATTACCTCCACAGTGGTACGGAGCACTGGGGTGGGTGTTTCCCACATGGGCGAGGACACACGCTCTTGACACTGGTGAAGCTGTCAATGTTCTGAAGGGTGCAATTGTAACATCTGACCGGTTACTTACTGTTAGCAAGGTCATTATTATATTCCTATTTTTGGAGTGTTTGATTTGATTAAATATCTGGTTTCTTTTTTGGTAATTTGGAATTATTATCTACTTTTGAAATTTTTTAACACTCAAGGTAAGTTATTTCTTTTCTTTTGGGTTTCTGATTATTTCCTCCATACAAGTCACAAGTGCTCATACTTCTTACGTCATATTACTTTTCATGCCGATATTATCTTTGTTATATTGCAGGGCTATTCATGGGAAATAACCACTGTTGAAGGTGGATACGGCTTACATGAGCTATTAAGTAGTCGAAAGAGTGTTTTGGATGGTATGCAGTTTAAACTTTTTAACTAGGGAATTTACATTGTTGTCTGGTAGGAAAAATGTAATATCCAAGGTTGTCCAGGAAATACAAAAATCATAGCTTCAGTATCAGAAAACTTTGCTGGATCTGATTTTGATAGGACCTATTTTTAGTACTGACCTCTATCTATGATCTAACCTTTGTGAATAACTGTTTTGAACATGAATAAATCATACTAAACAGACTCTTAGGTCATATGCGGTGTGTTTCCTCATTGTCCCATTATGAATAAGTATATAATTTTTATATGAATGTGTATATGGGTGTTTGAGCTGTTCTGCAACTAATTTATGTTGAATTGGTCAGGAATCACAAATGGCATCGATGTAACCGAGTGGAATCCGTCCGTAGATGAGCATCTCACTTTTCATTACTCGGCTGATGATCTCTCTGGAAAGGTGGTCTAGTCTTAAAGTTTCTAGTCTCAACTGTTCTGTGACATCATTCGGTAACCCTAGTGTGTTTATGAAGTGTAGGTTCAGTGCAAGGTTGCTTTGCAGAAGGAATTAGGCCTTCCCATTCGGCCTGATTGTCCACTGGTAACATGTTAATATCTCTTTTTCTACAGACACTCATAGCAAAACCTGCATGTTCCTTAAATTGTTATTTTAGCTCGACGTTGTAGATTGGATTCATTGGGAGGCTGGACTACCAGAAAGGCATTGACTTGATTCGAGCAGCAACACCAGAGCTTATGGAAGATGATGTTCAATTTGTAAGTTATTTTTATGTGTACTTCATGAAGTTTAATTTCCAAAGCATCAGTAGAGACTATGATGGCCTGAGAAGTGCATGTATGCAAGTATAGGATGTTCTCCTGTTTTTCCATATTAATCTTTATTTATGTTTCAGGTTATGCTCGGGTCTGGGGATCCTCAGTATGAAAACTGGATGAGAGCTGCGGAGACAACTTATAGAAACAAGTTCCGTGGTTGGGTTGGATTTAATGTTCCAATTTCCCATAGGATCACTGCTGGGTAAGTGGAAAATTCTCCTACGTAGTTTATGTCCTATTGAAGGATATTGGTGCTAATGGAGTTCTGGAATAAACAGCTGTGACATACTGTTGATGCCTTCAAGATTCGAGCCTTGCGGACTAAATCAGTTGTATGCAATGAGATATGGAACTATTCCAGTAGTTCATGCCACTGGAGGACTTAGAGTGAGTTCGAAATCCAAATAGTTAGACATTGTTTTTATTTTAATAGGTTTATATGTGCTCTCAATGCCACTTTCTGTCTTCCAGGATACGGTCGAAACTTTCAATCCATATGCTCGAGGAGGCAATGGTGAAGGTACAGGGTATGTAAATTTCCTTTAGCTTTTGGCCTTGATGGTCCTTCTTGAACAGTTTCTTGTAAAACAAGGAACCTAATACGACTAGTAAACGCTTTTCTTAGATATTCTTTGGAGTCTAAATTGCAATTTGTATATTCAATACAGTGCCATGTTTATGGTTACTGAATCACAAAGTGCAAATTACAAAACTTGTTCTAATGCTTAACATAGGCCTGTGGACGGGGAAACAAGTGCTTCGTCAAGAGATATTTTTCGTTTTTGTGTAGAAATATTTAAAACTTTTCTGATATAGTCCAAATCTTGATAATGAAACCATATAAATCTAACAAACAAAAGCTTATCATGTTCGAAATCGCAAGAGCTATTTTTTTGGGGTGGAAGGAAAATTAGATTTCTAAACTTGACCATATGAAATTTAATCTGACATCAAGAGACGGCTTATACTTGTGACATGCTGTTTGTTTGCTTTATATTTCCTTGTTCCTTTCTGTAAACCATCTCTAAACTATGTCCTTATAACATCCCTGTTAAATGCACTGTCAGGTGGACGTTTTCGCCACTATCAAAAGAAAGCATGTTAGCAGTAAGTTAATTCATCAAGCATGCTCTATCTCAATTTATATTTTCCCTATTAAATACAAATCCAATACCATATTTTACGTCTATCTTATGTTAACGTTTTCTTTTCTTTTGTTTGCCAACAAAATTTTCGAGGTTTTATTATACTTTTATCGCTACTAATTTTCGATCGGTTATTATTTGATAGGCATTAAGAACTGCAATAAGGACATATAGAGAACACAAGAAATCCTGGGAAGGGTTGATGAGGAGATGCATGGATAAAGATTACACATGGGACAACTCCGCAACTCAGTACGAACAGATTTTCGAATGGGCGTTCGTTGATCCTCCTTACGTTGGCTAGAGGTAAATAAACAAGACAGAATGAAACAACAGCGAAAACGAATAAAATTTCGAAACACTTTCTGTGACGTTAGTCCTTATACAGACACACATTGGTTCCAAATCCTGAGCATACCAGCTTGAAATCGCTTTCAAGAAACAATTATTCTTGTCAAACTGCTAGGCTGGATATGATATTTTATATTCGTTTGGTCACTGTGTTTTTCCTCTTTAGAATGAGAGTACATTTTGCAAAGAGTGACACCCCAGTTGACCAATTACTTGATTTTTTATTCTATACAACATGAATTCCCGTTCACAAAAAAAAAAAAAAGAGTTACTGTTGTAATATGTATCTTTTTTTTCCTTCAAACAAGTAAAAGTATAAAATAAGTGATGTGATGACAAGTGGTGTCTTATATCAATTTTGTTTTTTGTCAGAAGTTTTTACTTTGCATTGCATAAGTAATAGACAAGATTCCATGGACATGACATTTGCCATTGTCTCTACCAAATGTCTTTGTTTCTTTCTTTTTTCTTAAAAATTAAAAAAATAAATTAAAAAAAAATTAATACAAAAAATTGTTGAGATCTACGGAGCTGATAGCGCAATCCAGATGACTATTATCATAATCAAAAAATGGTTACTCTTACAAGAGGAGGTTTACACCTACACCTTATGATCTTTAACGAGTTGTTTATTTTATAACAGTAATGTTACACATCAATCATCATAAAAATAACTTGATCACTCAAGATATAAGTCAATAAGCAGTTGGGGTTCGCATTATCATATAATTAAAAAACAGTTTAGATTATATTATCTTAAAATTTTGATTTAAATTTATAATTTTAAATTTTTAAAGTTCATTTATTTATTTGCTGAGAAAGAATGAATAATTTAAGAGTATATCTCAAGTATTGGATAAGGAGCAAATAGGTTGATGTATTTAAAAACTTAAAATTTGAGTTTAAAATAATTTGAGAATAATTTAAATTAATAATTTTGAATATTAAGCATGCACATTCTATAGTTCTTTAACACTAGACAACAAAGTCTGCTTTCAAGAGTCCAAACTCCAAACATTTGATTTTTGTTTTTAAATTAGTAAAAATTATGAAATTCATTTTCTAATTAAACAATTATTTTATACACACAATCAAACACCAAAACTAACTGATCTCGTACAATTCTAAAAGCTAATTGTAACCAAGAATTGATAAGGGACCACTAAAGAAACGACAACAATTATGATGAGAACATTTTAAATATGTTTGCTTTATCTATCTTCAAAGAATGTACCTTTGGAATCTTGGAAGTCACTTTGTTAAAAGGTTACTATCAAATTGATAGATAGATAGATAGATAGATAGATAGATAGATATATAGTCATCTTATTATTAATACCTCATAACTTTAAAAAGTTAGAACAAACCAATCAAATTTATCCATTACATTTGAATTAAATAAAAGAAAGAATTTATTTTAAGAGAAAGAATGCAATTGATAAATTTGATTGGTTCGTTCTAACTTTCTAAAGTTAGAAGTCATTGATGGTAAAATTATTATATATATAATGAGGTTGTCTACAATACGTTCGAGATATCGATATACTTAGTCTGATTACATTTCAAAATTATTGATTATATTTTATTATATCTGATCATAGTTAAACCTGTCTTATTATAATCAATAAATATGATCTGACTGTCGATTGTTGTAAATATGATTAGACTAATTTAGTTATAATCGGATATAATAAAAATATAATAAATTATAATCAATAATTTTATAATGTAATCACTATTTTTTAGTTATTAGATGTATCAATACCCTAGTTATATTGTATAAGGATGAACTAATTTTAATTAATAATATCAATTATGTTTACAAGCTATTGGATATAATAATTGCTCAAAAACCTTAAATTCATACTATTAAAATCATTTTGTCTTTATGAGAAATTACTTTATATACTATTTTCAAATGTAAATCGATTTATGACGGTATAGAACAAGCTATATATCAGTTTAAATCGATAAATACTAATCCTAAAAAAAATTTCAGAATAGCTTTACTACAAACATAGGTCCTAAAATATATTTCATGACGGTCTTAACTACAAAATTATTATTATTGTTACTATTATAATATTATTAAATAAATTATAAAAATTAATTTCTTTTTATTAATTCTTAAATGGATGAGGAAAACATGGCTTGACTTTGTTTTGTTATTTAGTTTATTTGGGGAGTTTAAATAATAATAAGTTCAAGAAGAAGAAAACAAAGAAAAGAAAAGAACAAGTGCTTGGCCATCAATGGTGGGGTTGGCTTTGCATGTTTGACAAAGAAAGCAAATCCATTTTTCAGAAGAGAACATGCACAAAGTGACAAAGAATTTTAATTATAAAATATATATATATAAATTAATTAAACATCATCAAGTTCCTCATAGATTTTAATATAAATAGCTTTTTCACTTAAAAAATCATTATATATATGTATATAAAAAAGGAAAATTAGGATGTCAAATGTTGTAACATCTTTTAATTTACTTCATTGCTCATTAATTTTCAAGGCTCACTTAGATTTATCAATAAGAATATGGTATACAATTAATATTATTTTAATATTTTTATCTTTGATATTACTGTTGAATTAATAAATTAAATATCTCATACTACTTGTCAATTATTATTAACCTCCTTCATTTATAGTTCAAATAGTTAATACATTTCATACCTCTGTAATTGAGATTAAAATCTCACTATCGTATTTAATAACATATGTAAAGAGCTTTCTCCTTTTATTGTAGGATTGAATTTTCGAATTGTACATAATATCTAATCTCGAAATAAATCCACAAATTTACTTTTGATCTTACTAGCTAGACTAGGTCACACAATTTGCTTAAGTACCAACTACCAATAATACAACAGCGTAGGTCCCCAAGAATAACCTGCAAAACCAATATGCAATAGATCATTACTCATTGCTATAAATATTGTTCAAAAGATATAATTAATACAATCTAAAGTACAATTCGCCCATCTAACATACATACTGGCTTTGATACAATTAGTCGTACACCTTTCCCACCTTTAAATACAAATTCAAATCTTATTTACTTTTTCTTCGTAAGAGTTGATATTCAAATTACATTAATACAGTAACTTAAATACAAATGATTGTATATTTTTTGTATATCGATTATGGAACTTGAGTAATTGAGTTTCACCTTATTCTTATCAATACAAACATGATAGGGGCAGTGCTGACCCTATACTCCACGTGTCAGCATCACATACAAACCACCAAACACAACTCATGAAAAAACCAGCCAATCACAGCCCTATAACGTGCCCACACACTCCATGTTAAGCGAGATTATAAAAACAAAATCACAAGGGCATTTTAGCCAATAAAAAACTTAATTGAGGGCAAATTCGTCCATATGATTTTTTAATTAATTTTCCTTTGCTCTTCCAACGGATCCAACTGGTTTTCCAAAAAAAACAAAAACAAAACAAAACAAAAAACAAAATCAAAAACCGATACTAGCCCTAAAAAACCACCAAACTCCAAAAACTTTTCTCTGCACAGAAAATGAGGAAGAAAGTGAGAGAAAATTTGGATTTTTAGACACACCCACATGAGAAAGGTATGTTCTTTCTTCAATTTGCCTCCCTTTACAGCAAGCCATTTTGTCTTTTCATGAATTTCTGTTGAAAGCTTGTCCCTTTAAAGATCGAATTTTTGATTGGTTTAGAGATAGATAGATAGACAGAATTCAATGATTTCGAATCCCAATTTGATATACTACGCTTGCATTGCAAAAGGGTGTGTGATTCTAGGAGAGTTTTTATCTAAAGAGCATGAATTAGCTGAAAATTTGGCTCAACAATGCATTAACAAGCCCCCACCACACCATTCCATGTTTTCTCAGACAGTTGGTAAAAGGACTTACATGTTCTTGATTCATGACCCTTTTACTTATTTTGGAATCTTTGATGAGAGTCTTGAGAAATCAGAGTATGTTTGGTTCTTGAACCGGTTGAAATCTGCATTTGAGGAGATGGTGGAGAGTGGTTCGGTTTCGGATGTTGAGGGTAGTGTTGTTGTTGCCCCTGGTTGTTTCCAGGCGTGGTTCGATGCGGTTTTGGGTGAGATTATGTCTTTGGACTTTGAATACTTGAAGAGTGGACGGGTTATGTCGTTAGCATCGTTGAAAGATGGGAGGAATGTGAGTGTGGATTCGGTGAAAGGTGGGGGGATGGTGGTGCCCCCGTTGCTGGGGCAGCCGGGTAAAGGGTTGAAGAAGAAGAAGAGATCGGTTGGGGAGAAGGAGGCGGCGAATGGGGATGTTAGAGAGATTAATATGGAGAATAAGGTTGATGTATGTGATGATGTGGTGATGCAGAAGAACGCGTTGTACGCGGGTGAACGACAGAAGGCAAAGCAAATATGGAAGAAACATGTTTGGATTGTGTTGGTGCTGGACTTGTTTGTGTGTGCTGTTCTGTTTGGGATTTGGTTGTGGGTTTGTAGAGGGTTTCAGTGCATTGATGGTTAAATTTTTTCTTTTTTGGTTTTCTTTTCGTTTCTTTTGGGTCGTTTTTGTTGTATATGGGTGATTAATATGAAGATGATGGAGTTGAGAATATAGCTTCTACAAAAAAGGAGATGTATTCCTGTGAGAAGGATATACCTATATGCAATTGTTGAAGAGTACATGCTTTTGGTGAGCCCTCGGGGCTCTTTTTCGGCTTCTGCTGGTAATCGTCATCATATATTTTTCTCGCTGAAGGCTTTGGTGTATCAAAATTCAGGACAAGTCAAACAACTCCTGTTTTACAGTCCTGACTTGCACATTTACATACATATAATGAGTAATACTGTGTATATCTACTGGTTACAGATAAAACTCGTGCAGGCATTGTTTCTGATGTTGTCTCTTGTTCAATGTTTTTTAGTTGATATGGTTTTCACTTCTTAGTATTTGTCTCTTTTGCATCGTTACAAAATTTTTTTCTCCTTTATGTACGATGTCACTGCTGCTATATTTGCGTCGTCTCTATGGAATATGACATGGCAGAACAAAGATATAGATCATAGGTTGCGTTTCATTGTTATGCAAAGTTCGTCATAGATTTTTTATACAGTTATTTCAAATTACTGCATGTGCTAGATGTAACATTGTTACTGAAAGTACAAGAACAAGTCATGAAGTCATCCAATATGAAAGTGGTCAGTGCCTTTACAGGGGGTTTTTACGGGATTCTGTCTTCCTTCCATCCACCGTCTTCCGTTTCTTTAGTATTCAGTTTGGCATTAAGTAGTGGATAGTATATTTTGATTAGTGCTGGTTGATTTTGAATGTTTTGTTTATACGAATTCTCAACAGTCTATGAGATTTCACAGCTATTAGCTTCGTTACTGGCTTTTTCAGTGAGTTGGTAGCAACTATAGCTGTGCAATCGCAATTATAGGTCTCAAGTTTTATCACGAGGGTATCGATTGTTTATTATAGAGTAGTTAGCTGCTCTCGAATTGCTCAGCTTCGTGTGAGGAAAGTTGTGTATGCTATTCAAAGACAATTGCTGATGTGCTAATTGTTACAACATCATTTTTTTGTAATTCCTGAAATTGGATGGCAGTGCTCTATTATGGTTTGGTGAATGGGATACAAATTACAATGTCTATCAATTTCTGGAACTGTAACAGTCAACTGGTTTGTCATTTTGGCAAGGCCCAACATTTCCAGAGCATTCTGGTGTTGCTCTCTCATCTTCTTTGCTTAAAATTGCTGTTCTCTATAGGCTAAAGTTGGCATATATCAACTTGTTGAGTTGTGTTTAAAGCATTCGAGGCAGAGTTTTTTTCCCTGAATTACTTTATATATGATGTCAAGCTTCAAAGTCTTGATTTGCAGGATTGAATCTGAATTAATTATAGCATAAGTGAAAATTTCAATTGAGCAAGTTTTAAATGTCTACATTAAATGAGCATATTGTTAATCATTGGTTAAGATATATTTATATCACAATTTTATATGAGATAAATGTTTAAACATAATATTGTATAACTTATCACATAAACCGATGACCAGTCAAGCCTGACACTATATGAGAAAATCTTGTATGAAACTGTTTCATAGCTGATATGATGAAATGGATAAATGAAATAGTAATATTTTTTTTTCTTTTTCTCTTATCTCTTCTATTGATCTTTTTTTTTTCTTTTATCCTTTCTATTGGTCTGTTTCGTCATATTAACTGTAAAACAATTCTATGAAAGATTTTTTCGATACTATAATATGTCCTTATTGAAAAACTTATTCCAACACAATTCGTAATGAGAATTTTAGGATTGAATAAAGTGCCATCTCGTTTGAGGATATGTACCTCGAACAATGACAACGAGTTTTTTGTTTTTTTGTCTTTTTTTGTACTCTACACAATCTTACATTGAAGATTGTAAAGACCAACTAGTCCTCTTGTCTTTTGGTTTATAGAGGTCTCCAAAAGACAAACTACAACTTGGGGACTCTAAAACTTCTCTTGAAAGGCACAGATTCTAATACCAAACCTGGTATCATGCCACCTGACCAGGGGCCCATTAGCACATGGTTGATTATTAATGACTCTCCGAGAAAGTGCACCTTTCACATGGTTCATACCAGACCTCAACCGACCAAACATGTACTTTGGTTTAGACTCAAGGCACCAATCTGTTGCCGGTTAATTGTTCATGTGAGTCAGGTTACAGGAATGTTTAATTTATGATAAAACCACGCCACTGTAGATATAAGAAATTCTTTGAATAATTTTAGTTTTAAGAAATTGATTTTTTATTTTTTATTTTTAAATTTATTTTAAATGGTTTTATTTTATTATAGATAATTTTAAATAATTCAAACTCATTATATTAAACCTAAAATATAATTATTTTTTATCCAATCTCATACTATATCAAACAAGAAACCGTATTAATTTTAATCCTATCCTAATTACACTAAATACACCAAAGAAAAAACAATATTAATTTTAATCCAATCCTACTTGCATTAAATACATCACAATATTAATTTAATCTAATCTAATCTCATTTCTTGAAAATAGTTCAATCCAATCTACAATCTTTTCAATATTAGAAATATTTGAGATTATTGAATTACATTAATGGTGTCAACTTGACTAGATTGAACCAATTCATTCTAAGATAGTTTGGAACTTCTTTGAATTAGAGATGGATTTGGACCTAAATAGTAATCTAATGGGATTTTAAAGATCAAATTCAATTCAATCTAATAATCCGATTCTAACCGGATCAAATAGGATCCAAAATCTTTATTTCTTAATACTTCACATTTTTTCAAAAATCCAATCTAATAATCCGATTCTAACTGGATCAAATAGGATCCAAAATCGTTATTTCTTAATACTTTCACACTTTTTCAGAAATGTTCTATAAATATTGACCATTAGGACCGGCTTGGAATCAAACAATAAATCCTTAAAGGATAGAGCCTAAATCAAATCGAATATTCATTTGACACCAAAGCAATCCAATGGATACCATCAATCCCAGTAATGTTATTGTGCCAATATCAATTAACAAAAACCCATTCTGGGTGTAAACATTCACCAGTCTAAATAATGTAACCATTTATTAAATATTTTAATTTATTTTTCTAAGGTTTCCACATATGTAAACTGTAGGCTACTACAGTCTGTGAATCTCACAAGAGAAGCTTTTGACAAAAAAAGAGAATACAAAACAAAACAAAAAACAAAGACACCTAACCATGTCAAAATAAATAGCTGAGACTTGGTACAACCTATGTAGGAATAGTTTATTCTAATCAACATATAGACATAGTACATGACCTGAATTGTTCATGACACAACAGCAATAAAAAAATTGTAATAACAAAAATATAAGAGTTTCAAAAAAAATAAAAACTATATTATGAAAACTATTTCTGAAAATTATGCTGACTAGGCCACGTAGAATAACAAGCTTGGAAAGCATTTACCACCTCTAACCACAAGGTGTGAGCTTCTTGTTGCCGGCACCCCGAGGATTATCATCCTTCCAGTCATCCCACGCTCTTGCCTTCTCTACAGCTGTATCGTCATCTTCATCATCCTCTTGATTTGGACCCGGAATTCGATTGTCCTTGTACCATGCAGAATTGGCTTCTTCCATGAGTTTGGCATTCCTCTCCTGCCATTTATTCATCATCTCCATCTCCTTAAGCCCAGCTTCCTCTATACTCATAGTTGGTAACCTTCCACAAATACATTTTCACTTAGCAAATGTACATGTCTAATAATAAATAATAGAAATTAGAATATTGTTTCAAAAAAATAAATACTAAAAATTAGAATATTGTTTTATGTTATTTTAGATGATCATGACGCGGAAATGATACCTATGCTGGGGTTGGAAGACCTGAGCTGCCATTCTTTCCCGCTCACTTGTTAGGCTTCCACCCACGAGACTTGCTGGTCCAAATATCATTGGCTGGTGTTTGTGCTCGTGTGCCTGTGAAACCTTTGCTCTTCCTTCTAAAACATCTTGAGCAAAAGTAGCACATGTGATCGGCTGTGCTGGTTTTGTATATTGTGCTCGAACTGCAGCATCACGATGCCAGAGTTCCGCCTTTTTGGTTCGTTCATCGAGAACAGCCTGAGAAAATTCCTTCTCCCCGTCCTGAAATACAAGGAAACAACAGGTCATTACAAATCCAAATTCATAATAATAATAGACTACAGAAATAACCAAGAGTAGCATAAAATGTTGAAGCAATAATTTTGACACTAAAGAGCATAGATCTGTTCAGCAATAATTTCAAGGGCAAAAGTTGTGGACCTCACGGTTTGACTAATTTAAAATTAGTGAATGAATGGTTTCGTTTTTTACCATTAGTTACCACCCAAGCAAGTAAGATTTTTAACAAATTCGAAAAGACATAAAGAAGGTATCTGAAAATTTTCAAGAGAGATCATTAATGACTTATGATCATAGCTCGAAATGGCATGCATGATATATGAATTTTATCTTAGTTTTATGTTGAACTATATGATTTATAAGACTTAAATCATATTTTAATGCAAATAAATATGTACTTATTAGTTTTCATTCATAACACACAAAAAACTCATGTAACACTTTCTTGCACATGTTTGGGTTCATCATCCAAAATTTTTTATACAAGTCTTTTCACTTAAATAAAAAGACAGTATGCACTGATTGGTGGTTTCATTATTTATAAAAATTCCTAAAATCATGTTTTGAACAAAATAATGGGATTAACTCAAATGTATACTTAAACATGAAAATAAACCTAAAAGGAGAACAAGAATGCCTCTTTGTAGTAAGTTAATTATCCGATTTCTGGCTATTATCAACTTTCAGGAATATAAAGGGATACTTCAATCATCAAAGGTTATTTGTATTTATGCTACACCTGAATTACAGTTAACAAAATTCTTGATTTCAATCTTACATAATCAATTTCCACCATGACATAATAACAAAATAACATGGGAACATAGATCAATACCCATATGGTACATTTCTGCTCAAGAAAAAGTAATATGAGAATGGGAAGCAGACTGCTAAAGAGTTATAAAAAACTGGCACACCAAGTGCATATATAATATACAAACAAGTTATTGACCTTCTAAACAAAACTACTATACTATTGATCATCTGTTATCAAGAGAAGTTAAGTAGCAAAATGGTAGCACTGAATTGACAGAAGTGAAAAACCATCTAGCACTTACTGCCATTGAACAACCAATGGTAGTTTCCTTGTCGTTTTTCATTCTTTCAGATGTGTTGTAAGAAAAAGATGAGCATGATGAACAATGAGTCAGACAAATCTATTCATTGTTCAATTCTTAAAGACATGCTGCACCCAGAAAAAACTAAAAATTTTATTATCAAATTATAATTAAGATGACAATTAGACTAACTATATTCTTTTGGGTTGATGTATAATGTTGAACACAAATTGGAAAGTCAAAAAAAGAGTTGCCCTCTTCAAGTACTCTTAACACCAGAAATTGTCAATACAGAGACATTCAAATCAAACATCATGTTTCTGTCCAAGTGTCTAGCTGTAATTTATTACCAAATAAAATAACCGGAACCCAAATGACAGAGAAAGGCAAATTCAGAGCATCAGAAATAATATGCATATATTCAAGCAAACTTGTATCTACTGCACTATTATTAATACCTTTGATTGTCTTTCTTTAACAGCAGAAAGCATTTCTTCCTCCTTCCTTAGCATCTCTAGCAGATCATAAGCCTGTAATGCAGTCACATGGCAGGTAAGTGCAAGCAAGAACATAAATATTCTTTAATTGAGACTTAGAAGCATGTAAATGAAAAGATATTGAAACGAACGACAAACCTTACAAATATCCAATGAAATGGTGGTAAGCCAAGCCTGAAAACATTTCAACAAAATGATTAAAAAAAAAAATTATTCAGCAAATCTATAAGATCAGACTTCCAACAAATCAAAGAAAAAAAAATCCTAAATTAGAATTTATTTGCTTTGACAACATAAAGTATCCACATATAAATGGCATTTACTTCACAAAGGCAATTCATAAAACCTATACTGTTTTGAACCTTAATATAAGTGTGGGGTATAATAAAATAAAGCACTTATACAAGAATTCTTCAAGTTATCTTCCCAGCCTCAGTATGGATGACAACTAACCTCACGCTCTTCCTCTCCATCATCATCCAGGACATCTTCCTCTCCGGCCTCTACAGGCGTGGACAAGGCAGCAGCTTTAGTTGAACGCCCACGCCTTTCCTTCCGTTCCTTTATTTCCAAAAGCTTTGATTCAGCCGCTCTTTGGCGTCTAAACCGAGCAATCTGGATACAAGCACATGCAATAAGCAACTAAAAATCCATGTACCAAGGTTACACAAGCAAAAAGGAGCCCAAAAAAAAACAAATTGTGCAAGATAAAGGCATCCATGAAAAGTAAGTCATAAAATACGAAAAAATTGCCTTTCCAGAATATAGAAACAGAAAAAGAAAAAACCAACTAACAAGCTAACCTTTCGGGCCCTACGATCCACAACGGTATTTGTACCTGCTTGACCGGCAGTTTCCAACTCCTCCTGCGGTACAAGTTCCATTGTCTCACAAAAAGAAAGGAATTCCTACAAAATGCAGCTTCCAATAAGTCTCAACAGACACAGAAAGACAAATAAATAAAAAAGAGAAAGTTCAAACACAGCCACCTGAAAAGCTTCAATCCATAACCAAACAAATGAACAACATTTACCTTCAATTTTGCCTGAGAAGCCTTCAAAATCTGTATCCTATCATCCTCAGAAGCTTTCTCTATCAGCTCACCAAGATAATATGGTACCTGCTCCAATTTAAATAAATCATCATACACTCTAGCTACCACCAACTTCACACTGCTCCACAATCACTCCACCAAAATCAAAACCTCTTCATCCGCATCATCAAATTCACTTCTTCCCATCTAATCTTCCATTTTACAACCCCATTTCTTCTTCACTAACACCAAGTATCCCAACCCACCTAACATCTAAAAAGCAAAACATCTCATAATCTAACGCATATCCACATCTCAATCAAATTCAACCACCATCACTAATCACAACACAAATCACAATCAAAACTCATACACATACACATCCCCAACCCAATACATCATCAAGCCATACTCAAATTACACATATCACGAATCAAACATCTTATAATTTAAATCCTATCCACCACAATCAAATTCAACTAACACATAGTACAAAAAATCTTCCATCAAACTATCTTACAACTGATGTGATGAAATCGACCATGCGAAATGTAAGAGAAAGAAAAATGACACTATTTTACTTGTCCGTCTCACCACACAAACTATGAGACAATCTCATAGAAGATTTTCTCTTCAAACATCTCATAAGTTAATGCAAATAGTTGCGACACAAATCAATTTATAACATAACAAACGAAATATCTCACAATTCAAAGCCTATCCACATCACTAGCTGCAATACAAGTTATAAGATAACATAAAAATCATTACTTCCACTAATTTTTTTTTTTTCAAAAACTCAAATTAAAAACAAATAGACATCGAAATCACATTTTTAAAAAAGAAACAAAAAAATAAAAAGTGAAAAATTGATACCAGAAGATACTTGAGATTGGTGGTGCTGACGTCATCTTTGGTTTCATTGGCGGAGAACAACCCTAGCTTGCTTATCATGTCCTCGCACTTCTCCAGAATCTCGCAGCCTTTCCTCACAGACTCCTGTATAACAATCAATCAATCACGAATATCGAAACACTTTTAATGAGTGTCGACGATCGTCGACGTACGTACCTGATCGCCGCCGCACTCCGTCCCGGCCTGGTGGAGCTTCCTGGCTTCCTCGAAGAGCGCCGGCAACGGCAGGTCCTCCATTCTCGTCGATGAACTCTAGATATGGTATTCTTGGAATTAAACGGGATCTTCGAGGGCAGAATTGGAATTTTGGTCGGTTTGTAGAATTTTCGAAAGGTGGCAGATGAAGGAGAGAGACTGCTTATATAGCACAGTGTGGCCATATAAAGAGATAATTGACTTGCTGCCCTTATACTTTGATGTAATCATTAATTACCCTTTATAGTTTCGAAAAATCATATATTATCTCCTACAATCATTACTAAAGTTACTAAAATTATCGTAATAACCATAATTATAGTTTGATATAATTGTTAATTACTTTCTGTAGTTTCGAGAAGTCTAATTTTATCTCTTACTATAGTTACTTAAGATACTAAAATAATCCAAATAATAACAATATTTTTGTAGTTTTATCTTTTTGTATTAACAATCAAATTTTGTTTTTAAAGTTAACTTTAATGGTAATGGGTGTTTTGGATTTTTTTGGATTTTTTATGAATTATAAAAGTATTTGATTTATTTTATAAACCGATGAAGAGATATTAGCGATTTATAAAAATACTAAAAGATTTTAGCATTATATTAAACTACAGGGACTATGTGGGATTATCCTTGTACAAACTTTTTTTGGTTTTTGAGAAATTGGCCGTAGGGAGATAGGAAATTGCGCAACTAGCATAAGTGATGATGAGTGTTGCAAAAGTGTCCTAAAATTCAAAAAATAATGAGCTCATAAACGTGATATGATGATAATCATGATCTAAAATACTGAGTTGAACATAAAACTAATAAAATTCATTTTTTTTTTCCTTTTTTATATTTCTTAGTTCAGATTAGAGTGAACATGGAGTTAGATAAAGTGGTGAAGACTCATAGAATGAGCAAGCACGCATGTCATTCCCATAGAAAATTATTAAGTCTAGTTAATTAAGTTTAATATAGTAAAATCTAAAACTAAAATAAGAAAGCAATTAAATTTACAAAAGAAATTGAGTGTGAAGAAGAAAATTAAGAGTGAAATTAAGCAAACAAATTAAAGGATTGAAAATCACTAACACTGAGAGTGAATATTAAGTCTTCCATTTCACCGTAACAATCTAATTATGTATGATGAATTAATTCAAGTAACAATTGATCAATATCTAAGTTAGTTTGTCGAAGAAAATTGATAATGATATGAATTATGATACTTAGTCGTCATCAATTTGCAATAAATTTGGAATTCTAAACAAACAAATAATCAACCTAAATTCCATCTAGCATGGTGTTTGCATCAATGTAATTTTACCTATTCTAGAGAGTATTGATAGAGTCAAGTATGGTGTTTACTCTAACTTTATTCTCATTTAATAATAATCATGCCATGCGTGCACTTATAACACAATATTAAAGATAAATTTAAGAGCAAATTTTGAATGATAAATTAAAATAAAATTACAAAACTGATGAAGATGATATATAAGAAATTCTTAATTATTGGCTTACAATCAATCCAATAACTCTCATTACCATCGATATTCTTCAACCAATTTGCTTCTTTTTTCTTGACCAACTCTTTTTGTCTTTCTCCTTCACATTTTGGGCCATTTTAGGTTTGAGTTAACCTTAATTGCTTGTCACTACTGATTAGTTGCCCAACACTCTTTTTCCCTTCAAAACCAACAACTTTTCATTTCTTTCTAATTCAGGTCCTTGGCTTGCCACATCAACCCTAACTACTTTTGATCTTTTTCACTTAATTACTATATCAAAACATCCCCCTTGAAAAGTCTAACTTTGGTTGCAACAATTTGGAAATTAAAATAAAAACCTATAAAGAAGAACAGGTCTAATAGTTTCAACAATATTAAACAACAGTCACTCTTTTAGGCATAATTTCTTCTAGAAAACTTTAAGGATAATTCTAATATCCCTCTTTGTTGTTTGATCTAATCGCTAATTACCCTTCCGTAGTTTGGAGAAGTCCCATTTTGCCCCATTCATTAATTTTGTTGATGAAAAGTGAATACTAACAATGATAGTACGTGAAAAGATGAAATTGCCCCTTAATTAAAATTTTTTTTAAAAAAAATTCAAACGCCAGAAACACCAAGGTTTCTAGCAACTGGAAACCCATTTTCTTTCTAGAACATTTTGAACCAATCTCCAACAGAAACATCAAACATATAAACATAGAAACACGAACACTTAGTCCCCATAAACATCAAACATCATCACTAACACATAATCACCACCATCATCACCACATAAACCTTATCATCAACACAGAAATCAAACTAAATTAAAAACCAAACATAAACATATAAACATCATCATCTGGGTTCAATTCAAACCCAAATGATGTAATCAAACCCAGATTATGATGTTCATTATCTAGGTACGATTTGAACCCAAATGAATCATCATCATCTGGGTTCAAATCGAACCTAAATAAACCATCATCATGGGTTTGAATCAAACCCAAAAAGGGTAGAGGCAAGGAGGGATGGGAGATCAACATTGGATGAGAGGAGATGATGATGGTTTATCTAGGTATCATGGGTTCGAATCGAACCCAGAAGTGGTAGCGACAGACGAAGAGCGGAGGAAGGAGAAGAGATCGACATCAAAAACGAGAGAGAGAGAGAGAGAGAGCATGAGAGAGAAAAATAGAGAGTTGTTCTTCATGGAGAAGTTATGTTCTTTTTTTTTTGTTTTTTTTTTTTTTAATTTTAGCCACCGTTCATCATATTGATGGATGATAAACATAATTTACATAAGTTTTAAAACATTCATTAACAAAATTTTTAAAATTTTCATTTTTTTTTTATATTTTTTTGAATTATGTCCATGATTTATCATGTTAATAGACGGTGGATATAATTTTAAAAAAATATATTAATATTTTTATTTTTACTTTTTTAAACTTATTTTATAATAAATTAACGGTTTTGGCTTTTCTGGTTGCCAGTCATACATTGATTTTTAACATCCAAATTGATGGCAAAGATTTTTTTTTGACTACTTTCATATGCTACAGGGGTTATTTTATCTATTTTATAACTTGTTAAGGAGGTCCTTAGTGATTTCTGAAACCATTATGGTTTTCTAGCTGTTATGTCAAACTATAGAGAGAAAATTAGAATTATCCTGAAAACTCCATTGTATGAATCGTCAATAGTTATAAAAACTAGACATTCGAAACTTTAATTTGATATATCATGGGCTACATAATCTTATCTGTGCTGGAGCCCCCAAACATCAACTCTCCTATGTTGAAATTAATTCATATTCAATCCAAAAATCATCTTTCAAGTCCAAAATCATTGTTAGGCCATAAAACATCATTAAAACAACATAAAGCACCAATTTTATAAGTAAAGCATAAATAATATATAAAAACGGGTAAAAAAATATGTATAAATTATGATCCATCATGTTATTTTGCATCAATTGGAAGAGTGGTGTTATTTGTACAGCTAAAAAACTATTTGTTCACATATATATGAGTAGTAATTTAAATATTCAATATTACTCTTAGGTAAAACTACTAAAAGGATAAATAGTTTTAAACTGATCCCTTTTTTCATGAATTCTAATTTATCTTCTAAATGTTCTTTTTAATCAAATTAAACTAGGGATGGCAATATATGTTATCTTGTCATTTGCATCAACCCAAACATGTCAGGTGATGGTATAATACAACCCAATCCACTATGGCCATCCAAATGAGATGAAAACATTCTATTCAACATTGTAAAAAGTATGTGTAAATATTCTATTCGAGATTATAAAAGATATGTACGAATGAGAGGTCGTTTGTTTTTTTGGCGGAAGATTGAATAATGTTGAAATTCTTTGAAAGCTGAGTAATGACTGAAATTTGAAATCTAAACAACATATTTGTTTTTTTTTTTCCCTTACCTTTGAATATATTACAAACTTATTTATTTTTAAAGTTAAAATTGTCTGAAAACTAGTAATTTAACATTTATACCCTTTTTACTATTTGTCGTTATATAATTTTAATTAATTTAACATAAACAATTGAAAATAAATAATTTAATTAATTCTAAAACATTTTTATGTACATATTAACAATATTTTATTCATAATTAAAATATGCTTAAAAAACATAATAGCATTAATCATATTTATATATTTAAATATATTAATATATTTAAGAAATCAACTAGAAAAATAAATATTTAAATTGTAAATTAAAATACAGTAGTTTAATTCCAAGACAATTTAGTATGAAACGTATTTAGTTTTTTTTTTTTTTCTCAAATATTTTTCTTGTAAGTATCAAGGGGAAAAAAATAAAGAAAATGTGAGTAGTGCAAAATTAGAATAAATTCGGAAATATGTAATTTTAGGGAGGATAGACTTGAAATAAAATCTTTTAAATATATATTTAAATGATTTGTAATTAAGTAAAAAGTCAATATTTCTAACTTTTTTTGTAGTTGTATTTGGATAGTTTGAAGTGATTCAACCATTTAAAAAAAAAAAAAAAAAACTTAATGAATTCAATTCAAACTCATTAAATAATAAGTTCTAAAAACAAACAACTCCTAAGATAACTAATCATACAATGTAAGAGGTGAAAATCTTCTTGACAGATTCCTTAAGAATCTAGTTGACAAAATTAGGGAATCAAAATTTTCCTACTTGTTTAGGGTTCCTATTTTATACTAGATTCTTCGTTAATGTTGGTTTCCTATTTTATTTGTGTTCGTTTCATAGTTTGTGTTGGTATACTAATTTATTTTAGTTTCCTAATTTAAGTTAGTTTGAAAATCCTATAAATATTGTATTTTATCTCAACAAATAAAAACAGGAGACTATTTTTTTTTTTTAACAAATCTAAGGCTTCATTTGGTATAGTCTTTTCAAATAGATCTTTTGGAAGTAAATTTTTTGAAAATAGATCTTTTACAAGTAGAGCTTTTCAAAAGAAATTAGTGATTGTTTGGTTGTCAATTTAAAAAACACTTTTAAATTATAGACAGTTTAATTATATCACTTTTGAAAGCTCTTTTAGATTATAAATTTACTAAAAATGACATGAGACATCATTATGTTTTTCACTCTGAATTTTTATCGAACAGAATACAATGGATTAGAGGGTATGGATCTTGCTTTAAGATCCTTCTAAAGGGCTTCTACAGATTTGATTAACACAATTATTTGACCATCTGATAATTTTTTGTTTTTTAGCATGCTCTCCCTATCTTGATTCAACCTCTCATTTTCTTTGTGTAATGATTCATGATGAAGTCTGTTAACATTATCTTCAAGATATGCCACAATATAATGAAATTTGTTAACATTATATTTTTGCAAATTTAGAACCAACAAATATAATTAAGTAATCTTTTTCCTCAAAAGTGAGTACCATAAAAGCGAAAGAGAAGAGCATTCAGAACTGAATTAATTGTAATACAAAAAAACCATCCAACTAAACCCACATGATCAGTTGCAGACCTAAGCACCTTCATTTGCTGACTTTGAAATTGTGCAGTGGCTTCTTTTTATGTAAAATCACAAACCTTTCGATTAAAAAATAAAAAACAGTATGCAATTTGCACAATTTCAGTTGGTTGATACGTAATAATTTCATCATGATCGTGTATCATCAATCCCTTATGTTACTATTCAGTTTTCTCAATTTTCAGTTTCCAACCAAATATGCCACTTGAATGTTGAAATCTTTCATCAATCCCATATCTCAAAATGTATTAGGGTTTTAAGGGTATAGAGAGATTATCAAAATATAAATTTTAGATATTTCAATATTTTTAAAAAAACTCATAAATATCTACTTAGAAAAACTCAAAATTTTAGCTTCTCCAAGTAGGCATTTTTCAGCTCTTTTAATTGTCCAAAAACTCTACTGGAATGATAACCAAACAACATAAAAGAAATCAAATGGAGTTTTGGGCATTAAAAAAATACATTTGACCAGTAGATAAGTTATACCAAACATATACTAACTCTTATCACTACTAGGTAATCAAAATTTGATTTTAAAAAACCTAACTCTTATCACTACTCAGTAATCAAAATTTGACGTGCACAAGTTCTATACTATAAACCATTACTATTATACTTTACAATTTTAATTTGTTTCTCAATGGAAGCTGACAAAATATATAGGTAGATATATATAATCTTGAAAATTTTAAAAGTATGTTTTGTCAAACTTCTGAAATATTATACAAAACATATTAAAACTGTATACAAATTTCAAATAAATTATGAGATTTAGTGGAAGTTATATGAGAAGTTCAAAAATATTCATCAACATTATTTACATTTGGCACATTCACTCTTAAGAGCTCAGTGCATTTCGCCTGCACATTTGTAATAAAAGTTGAGGTTCTGCCATGTATATTTACCACTATATATGAAAATTATGCTTCTCTTATTGCAGAATTAGACATATCTTGCTATTATAAAATTAAATTCTTCAATAGCACATAGTGTTCAATTTTGACAAATCATGACAAACCCTTGACTATTGCTGTCAATAGATATACGAAGTAGATTCATCTCCTCCATAGCTAGCTCCCACGTGGAAGAGACTTTTCGTCTTCTTTTGGAACCAATCTTAGGTTATATCCTCCAATTGGACATCATTTAATAATCTTCTTTGCAAGCTATCCTCCCATCACATAAGAGAACAATTTATTTTGCTTGATAAGCAAACAAACGAAAATAGCCTCCTCACTTTAAATTGACAGGCTTATGACCTTTGCGGTATAGTTTGTGTTAGTTTTAGGAACTGTGTCTAAAATTTACTAGATTCAATATACTCATCCTTCCTTAGTGCAACTAATTCTATTTAGCCTGACCAAAATAAGTTAGCTTTTTATGGATTGGAGTGTGAAGAAGTCACAGGTTGATTTGGCATCTTCTACTTCAAGTAATTACAAGAAATTAGTTTAAAATTAGTGCTTAATTCAGGTACTTGTAGGAACCAATCTTAATGAAATTTTGAAGTAATTTATTAATTTTATTTGGCCTTACAAGAATAAGCTTCTTTGATGGATTATTTGATGTGGCTTCTTTTGTTGCTACTTTTTGGGAAAAATATTGTGCACTAACAATTATCATTTTTTTTAATGGTTGTAACACATAATTTGGTGAGTGGTTTTGACAACACTAAATTAAGATTATGTGGTCTTTTAGGTGGTAATTTGTGCGCATTTCCCTAATGATTGCATTGTGAGACACTAAAAGTAAGTGTTACTTTGATACGATCAGTGGCATTGCATGGCTTTTTCACATCTACAATGGGGGAGAGGTTTTGTAATAAGAGTGGTGATGTAAGAAAAACACTTGAGATATGGATAGGTAGAGAAATAGGGTTTGAAAGATAGAAATTAGGTTTTGGAGAAGACAAGATGTATGTACTAGCTTGTAATTGATTGTGATTGAGAGCTTGATCTTCTAATAACTTTGGATAAAATTATCACATATTGAGACGAATATTTCTGCATAACATAAACATTCAAGCTAGCTTTATTTTGACATATTCATTGATCATGAACACAAGCCGCATATCTGCAGCTAGGGAAGCATTTGCCAAGTTAGTAATGCTGGTCATTCTTACATGCAGGAGGCACTTTGCAATCATCACCGCTTGTAGGTTTCGAATAGGTTTCTTCAGCCCTTTCGCATGTACACAAACCTGCAACACATACAGCGACCCCAATTGGCAGACATTTCATCACTGAACAATCTTCATTAGCTGAACATTGCAAAGGTTTTGGAGTTTATCTCCTGACACCTTTGAGAAAGGTAAAACACCTGCTCACATCAGTTTCGTTAATCATTATATTTCCATTAACAGTATTTATTTTGTTATATCAGAGTGTTTTTTCAATTTCGCTAACAACTTCCATGGGGTGTGTTTTGTAATAGTTGGTTCAAAACAAAAAAACAAAAACAAAAACAAATACACTTTTTTTTTTAACTCAAACAAAGACACTTTTTTAATAAAGGAGTAAACAACATATTTTACAGCAAAAAATACAAAAAATACTAATACAAGAAAGTCAAAAATTTGTTTTTAGCCACATTTTTAAAAATTTATATTTTCAGCTCCTCAAACAAATTAATTACATCATATACCCACTCTTACCCAAATTACCCCCGCCTACCTTATTCTCCTTTTCCATTGCTCATGGTATAAGATTGACTTCCTTTGTTAATTTTTTGGGTTTTGTTGAGATTTTTTGAGCTTTTTTTAATGACATTTAGAGTTTTTCTGTGTTTTGGATTATGGATATTGATGTTTTGGATGAGATTTGGTTAGATTTAATTAGATTTGGTTGGATTTGGCTTGAAAATAAAAATTTCCGATGAGCTGTATTGTTAAGATGATGATCTGATAGAATCGGTTTTTAAGTAGACTTAAAAATTAATACTGATTTTTAAGTGAACTTAAAAATTGGTTTTTAAGAAAACTTTTTTAAGTGAACTTAAAAATAGATCCTATTAAAAATCTATTAGTAAGTGCATCTTATATTTTGAGGGTAGTTTAATAAACTTGGGTATTGGATGAAAATAATTTGTTTGAAATGACTAAAAACAAATTTTTATAATAAAATGGATAAAAACGAATTTTGTCATTTGTTTTTGGCTAAAAGTGAAATTTTTCCTTATCTAAATAAAGTTTACCAATTGTTTTATAATTATCTTCTACAAAAGCATTCTCAGATGTACATGTGCATATACGTGCGTGTATTATGAAGAGAAAGAAGGATGTACTAACAAGAGGCTATGATCAAAACGAAGGCTAGAAATGAGGACTTGAAAAAAGTGGCGTCCATCGTTTTCTTCTACAAGAAAATCTGTAACAGCCCTGTTTGACATAATGATCAATATAATAAAATATTTTAATTAGCTACTTAAATCTTCATCCTCAACCATAGCTCTCAAAACCAAAAGCCCACATCACAGACACTATTAAGAAAAAAAAGAAAAAAAAGAAAACCAATACTCCATCTAAACAACACAAAACACACATTGCAAGCGTCAATCGTTGCTCCTCACTTGCCTGTTATCTGGCATTAGTGGAAAACTCAAAACAATACTTTCTTCTACTCACAATCAAAAAACAAAAAAAAAATGCAAAAACAAAAACAAAAACAACCTAGAAATAATTTCTCAATCCTCAACACAAAATCATGTAAAAATCATCAAAAAAGGAAAAAGAAAAAGAAATTAAAGGAAAAATTGAGCAAGATCTTTTCTCTTACCCGAATCGACCAAGTATACGACAGTAGTGTCAATCTTCCTTGGCAATTGGTGGCTCAATTGGGTTTGACCTTCCATCTGCAGTGAAATAAACATATAATAAAATATATATTGATGGAGTGTATTTACAAAAATATATACAATAAAATTGAAAAAAAAAAAAAAAGATATTATTGGTATTAAGTGAAATTAAAAAACAAATCATACAAAAATTATTTTTTTATGATGTGTGCAAACAAAAAGGGTGTACATACAATTTTTGAGAGGTAGAAATATTGCTACTCATACAAAAATTATGAATATTATATAGTTTGGTCAAAATCCATTAACATATATAGACACAAATTAAAAGCAAGATATAATTACATAATTTATTCAATTAAAAATTTTAATGTATATATAGATAATAACTTTATGAAATATGATTAATTTCTGACTTTATATTAACAGAAATATACCAAATATTTCACGAAAATTTTCTCAGCATTTCACAAAAATTTTCACAATATTATGAAAAATTACATTGCATACATCCTGATATCGATAATTTATGAAAATATGGAAGATATTTTTAAAAATTTTATAATATTTTGTAGAAAGGACATTATATGAAAATGTCATGTAAAATATGGAAATTATTATCCATTTCTTAACATACTTTTATAGCTAATTTCGTGGCGATATCAAAGCATGAATAATTGAGTTCCTACATTCAATTTTTTTATTCACTAGTACGAAAGATAAGGACTCCCTAGCAACCCAACCTAAAAATTTTCCATTGAAATGTGTGAAAGGGATGCTTTTTTCTTCTCTGTCTTCAATCAATGAAAAATAAGCTCACCCCTTGTTGGTTTTCAAATGCTGTCTCAATCTTTGCTAATCAAAATTAATTAAGAAAACTAGACCACATCTAACCTTATCTTATCAGACATCAAGATATATATGAATACAAAATTTTGCACCATGCAATGGGTCAGATTGAAGAGACTGAAAATTGAAATTTTAACAGATTATATATATATATAAATATATATAATAAGCTTACATTCTCTCTTTAATTGAATGGTTGCGCTATAACGATTGGTAGGGTTACTAGAATGGTTTTCTTGTAGATAGAAGAATGGTTGTGAGGACCTCCCTAATCATAGTTACTAGAATGATTTACCATAGAGTGATCGAAGGGTACCCATGAGGGTTTTCATTC
The DNA here is from genome assembly GCA_021234005.1 of Nephelium lappaceum. Classification (NCBI taxonomy): domain Eukaryota; kingdom Viridiplantae; phylum Streptophyta; class Magnoliopsida; order Sapindales; family Sapindaceae; genus Nephelium; species Nephelium lappaceum. Next base: position 922,571 of record CM037996.1, read on the forward strand.
CCTAATCATCCTTAGAAGAATGGCTGCTCCCTAATCACTTTTGTATGTCATTGAATTCACAAAAAATAAATTATCCAAAATCGAATGATAATTTTATTGAACAATAAGAATGAGATTACAACAAATTGAAATAAGAGACATGTTTATCATATTCTAATCTAAAAAAAAAAAAAAAATTGACACCAATTAGATCAAATATCTATTACGATCTTCATTAATTAATTATTATATGTGCAATTTAAGTAGATATCTAATCTCATAGTCATGAGACAATTGTTCGTATGATAAGAGGAAGAACACACTTAAAACTTGTAAATAAAGATATTTTACTAAATTGTCATGCGTCACTTTATTTGATGGGGAAGACTAAATAGCCTTTGAAAATCCTATTTCACGATTCATGAACAACTCTTTCAATTCGAATCTTATGTACCTGTATCATTTTTATTTAAACTTGAAATTGGATACAATTGTTTCAAAAGCATAAATAAATTTCTTTAATCATTTTTTTTATACAAAAATTGGACAAACACCTAAAGAAGAAAAAAAAAAAAAAACCTAATGCAGAGTCTGGGCTCTCTGACTTTCAAAACTAAAAAGATGTTCTAACTTCGATGGTGCATCAGATAAAAATATATCCTCCACAAACAATCCAAGAGTTTGTTTTGCAAACTAGTCAGCAAAATCTAGAACTTTGTATATTTATGAACTTAGAACTCAAAATGTGAAAATAATTATCATTTATCATGATCTTTTTTGACTTTTTTTTCCCTTTTAAGTGAGACTCATTAATGGAAATAGTTATCATGATCATTTAATGTATATTCCAAAATTTTTGAGACACAAGTATAAATAAATTCCCACATTACTTAAGATAAAATAATCATTAGATTAATTGTAAGAATAATTATTAAAATCAAACCAATTATTATAATTGATGGGTAAGATTATTTAACCAGTAAGATAGCCAAATTCAAAATAGAAAAATGAAACACTTGAGAAAACATTGATCACAATAATATCCCAGATGATTGAAGGAGGAAACTGAAAAATAAAATATAAACATAACAAATTTTTATATTTATTATATGAATGCGTGAAAAAAATGTGATACACACCACCATTCAATGTTATTCGATGATAGAAAACATTCAATCTGTAATATCCCACATTCAAGTTGTTGCAATATAAGCAATTTTTTTTATTAAAAAACAAAAGAAGTGACATGATACATGCATTTGATACATTTTCTCCTGACAAATAATTGAATTCATACATTCATTTCCTTTTTCACCATTACTGTTAGCATGAAGATGAAGACTCCCTTGCAACCCCACCTACAAACATTGGACGCCTACAACTTTTCCAATGACATATGTGAAAAGGAGATTTCCTCCTTTCATGTCTTCAATCAAAGAAAATAAGCTCACCCTGTGGTCTTCAAAGGCTGTCTCCATCTTTGCTAATCAAAATCTGTTGAGACCACTCAATCACATCTTAATTACCGCTCTTATCATTCCAAAGATATGATACGAACTTTTGCACATGCAAAAGGTCAAATTCAAGAGATTGAAAGCAGATTTTTTAAGATTTCTCCGGATAAAAGTCAAGGTGATCATAGTAAATCGCTCAGATATATTAATACACATTAATAAAAATGTGAGTTCCCAACATTAAAATCAATAATAACTGAAAAAAAAAAAAGTAAAATTTTCCAGGCATTACATTATAATCTTAAAATTCTTGTTTTCTCCCTCTCTCTTTTTTTTTTTTTTTTTTTCATACAATGATAGCTAGATCTATTACAATTAATTATGATATAAATTTAATTTTCATATTTTAATACTTGATATAATTACTAGACAACACCGTACTATCAAAATTAGGCCTAAAATTATATATAAAAATTTTATTAGTGCACTTGGTGCACCATGCACCTTTCATTAATATAATACCATAAGATATAAATAGTTAATCATATAAATTTCAATGAGTGCAATATGTAAGATCTCTTTTAAAAAAAAAATGTATGATGCAATAGGTTTTAAAAAAAAAAAAAAGAAGAAGCTTTTTAAGCGACGTTTATCATGTTTTAAAGAAAACTTCTTTAAAATAGAAAGTCATTTTATGGTTAGTTCAAAATTTTTAACATTATTCGAAATTGCATTTGACAAAAACAGAAAATCTCCCAAATATGTTCTATTAAGTTACTTTTGCAAATAAAAAATACTAATGAAATAACAAATAAATAAATAAAATGTTATTGGAAATGGTATTTAATATATTTATTTTTTAAAAAAATATTAATCCTATAAATATTTTTAGGGTGGTCATGAAAATTTCTTCCCACACCAAATTACTCCATATAAATACCCACTTTACAAATTTAAAAACTAAAGATTTACTTCTTGTAAAATATTAACTTTTCATAAGTAATACTACTCACTTTAATATGGTAACAAGAGCAAATCTTGTTGACACAATTCGTAATTTTCAATTATGACAAATCAAGCGAAAAAATAAAAATTAATTACTGAATTAATAATTTTTAATGATTATAATATAATTTTGAGTTATGACAAATTATTTGCATATAATTTTATTTAAAAATTTAATTGGATAATTTTGGTCATATTTTTTATATACATTTTGAGAATAAATAATATACTGTAAAAAAAAAAAAAAAAAAAAAAGATACTTGAACTATTTTTCTAATATGTTGTCTGCTTTTCATTAAAATTCATCAAAATAAAAAATTGTGTCAAAATTATTCAAATGATTTTTTAGTGAAATTATATTTAAATAATTTCACATAATCAAAATTATATTATAAACATTAAAAATTGTTGAACCATGAATTAATTTCTTTTTCTTTTTTCTTGATTTGTCATATAAGAAATATATCTAGCACGATATGCATAATAAAGTGATTGATATTAAGATTTAATTTTTTTTCCTTGATTTTTCATTAAAAAAAAAAAAAAACACCATGGAATACATCCAGCAAGATATGCTTTTCATTAGGGAGTAATTTTTATTACTTTTGTCGGCGAAAACACAATTAATATTGTGGTTTTGTTTATGTCAAAAAAATATATTGTGGTTTTATTATTATTATTATTGAAATACATATATTGTCGATGTTTGTTATGCATCAATTATTAGTTACAGAGTACAAAGTTAGTAGAGGTCATTTCATGCTGGACCCACTGAAACTTCATTATTAATTTTCAAATCAACCGTGCGATCCCCAGATTGTGACCACGTGGGGCCACAGTTGATCGCGACCGCCCATTCACCCACGCGTTAATAACCAAAACCTTTTTTGGTTCTCATATAATTGACAAATAAGTAAGAACAATATGAATATATGATAACATAAAATCATTCTAAAAGGGGTTTCCAAAAAAAAAAAAAAAAATCATACTGAAAGACATAAACAGCAACATTAATTCTTTTTTATGAGGGATAATTCTAAAACATTCATCCTACTTTATAAAAATATCAATTTTATCATCTCTAATTTTATTTTTATCCAAAATCTCTCCTGACGTTAATAAAAACATTTTAAATATCTTCTGGAGACATATGAAAGGACGAAAATGTTTCAGATGGACACAAATTGATAATAAAGTCATGAAGGGTAAAATCGATATTTTTTATTAAACTTTTAACATCATGAGAGATTTTGAATAAAAGTAAAATATATATGGTAAAATAAATATTTTTGTAAGTTATAATGAATTTTTTGGGATTATCCCTTTTTATGATCATCATTCTTATTCGATTGTTCACGCTCTATCATCGAATTCTATACTTTGTCATCAATTTCTTTTTTGGTGAAGCAATTCACAAAAACTGTTCTTGGGTGCTTTGAAAATTGAGTTCTAAAAACTAATTAACAAAGTTTGACCATCTATTTAAACAGAAGTGCAATTTTTTCTTTTAGTTTTATAAAAAAGCGAATGGTGCTAATAAAATTCATTCTGAATTTCTGATATCATTTCACAAATTCATTCATATTTGTGCCATATAAAAAGAGACCTCATTAATGAGAGGGAAGAAATTAATTATAATTCTTTCGTTTCTCAATATTAAAGATAGAATTCTTTATATATATATATATATATATATAATGAATCATAAAATCTTGAGTTGTAACAAAAATGATGGGGTGATTCCAATTTTGAGACTCTTGTGTGGTTCCATCATGTTACAAATATGGAAATTCACTCACAATGAATTAATCTTTTCATAATATTAAATTTCTTTTACTAAAATACAATAAGATAACTTTAATTTCAAAATATGTTGCATTTAGTTTATAATTAAATTGTCATAAACCTCCTGGAAGCAATGCTATAAAATTTTGTTAGAAATCCCTCAATCTATCTGTAATTAAGTTAAATTCCAAGGAATTGCTTAGATTAGTGTTCAATCATAGTTTTATTATTATTATTATTATTATTATTTTACATATGATTAGTATCAAATTATGGGAGTGTTATATCAAGCATCCGAATTATGTTTACACCGAGTTAATCACCTTAAATCATGTACATATAACATCTAAAAACAATCAATATTGTGTTCAATTATAGATTTAAAAAATTAAGATGCAATCAAAAAGTTCAAATTATTTCCTTAACATTTTAAATACACTAAAACACACTTAACAATGCATCCTTAAGTTGTATTTCAAGTTTAGAAAACTTTAGAAAATGGCTTGTCCTTTAAAAAAAAAAAAAATTGTTTTCGGATTTGAATTGGGATTCTTTACATCTTAACATCTTTTTGAAAAAAAAAAAAAAATCCAAGAACTCTGATAATACAAACTTTTTCTTAAATTATTTTCATCTTCTACTTTTAAAATTAGAGAATTTCATTAAGATTCCATATACAACACCAAAAAAATCTCCAAAAAGAGTATTAGGAGTTTTAAGAGTTAGGATGGGACTTTTGAGGTTCTAATTACGGAAGGATTATGTTTGGACGAGATTGGATTAAACTATTGGATAAGATTGAGATAAAATTGTACGAAATTTGTATCGGATTTGATCATAATGGTTTGAAGCTTTTGTTGGTAAAACATGAGATTAGATTAGACTAATATTTTATTTTACTTAGTGAAACATGAGAATGGATTTAAACATAATAATATATTACATATACAAATATTTAAAACTGAATGACAAATAATATAAATCTTTAGATAAAATAAATATTTTAATTTGTATAATATTAAATTAACAAAATTCAAAAATATTTTAAATTAAATCCAAACCATTAAATTATTTTAAAACTTTAGAATTTATTTATTAGTAAAATAAAAATCATAGAAAGAATATATAATATAAAATAACCCCCACCTCAATAGGATTGTCGAAAGCATAATGATAAATATATAACACTTAGTATCAAACTTTTCCATATAACTTTATAAAACAATTGATATATCATTGAATGTTTGGGTTTAAGATTGACAAGACAGTTGACATGAGAATACTATATCAACTACCATATATGATATAAGGTTAGATAGAAAAGTTGAACAAAAGTTTTGGATATCTGCCATTAATTTTGTTGAAATCCACTTACGGGTAGGATTGCTTTAGAGCTAACTAGATTGAAAATTCCAATTCAATTGACCTCCAAACAAACCATAAGGACTATGGCCCCCTTGCACTAATAGTTAAGAAGTTAATTTTATTAAATTTAATACATAATAAAAAGAAGATTATATATAGACCATAATCACCAAAAATCCTCTTTTAATTATATTTTTGGCCAAAAATTCTCCTCTGGCTGTCCGCCTATTCCTCATTTTCAACTTTTCATCCCTTCAGTTACCTTATGTTTAGACGAAGGGATTAAAAGTTCATTTTACCCTTATATTTATTAATATAATAAAAAATACTAATATAAAATATAAAATGGACTTAATTCTTAATTCTTTAATTTACCTTTAATTCTTTAATTTAATATAATTAATGATAATAATAAATTATACTATAAAATAATAATAATAATAATAAATTTTAAAAAATAAAATAAAATCTCCCCTTTCCCTAACATGTTAATCTTCAACCAAAGTCAAACACAGATTTTTTCCAACCACTATTAGTTGCCTTCGTTCAAAGCGTAGATTTTATTTTTCCTTTATGAATATTACAGGAATTTTGTATATTAAATGGTTATACTTTTATAAATGAAATTATTATATTTTAAAGAAACTCAATACCCAAACACCAAATATAGTATGAACACTTAATAATTAACATATAAAAAAAAAAAAAAAAATCTATAAAATACATATCATCTGCTATTATAGCTGTTGAGTACCTCATCTCCTTGTATAAGTGAAGGGATTTAATCCCTCATAGTGTCATTTCCAAAAGGGAAAAAAAAAAAAAAATCCCTCATAGTAAATGGTAACACTAGTGTGAGTTCAATAGGATATGTATCAACGGTGGCTATGTTGTGTCCCATTAGCTTGCTTTTGGCAAGATTAATAGATCCTTCTTCCATTCCAACCTTCAATACGAGCATTCATACGAAATTGATTGGTTAATGCGAAAGCTGCAATTACTTCAGTCGTGGCACAATCATAAGAGCAATCCCTAAAGTCTATTTTCCACAAAAGAATGTCATAATAAAGAAGATGAGCTTGCAAATCATTAAGGGAGATTAAGTAGGAAAATCCTACCCTGAATCTATTATAGGTTAATTTGTCAGCTACTGTAGCTGCCTGGATATCAAGTAGAAGATTTCCACTTTCTTCTCTCTTGTCGATTGCGAAAGTAGTTTGGTTTTTGGATTAGCTATGCGGATAGTATGTAATCTCAGTAGATTCTAACAGTTCTCTGATCCATACAATGTCTGCATTTTAAAACAAAGTCCATGAAATAATTAACAAGAAAATGATAAAATAAGTACATTTTGAAAACAATAGACGAATAGGTGGCAAATACATATTTCATAGAATTCATAGTTTATAATTAAGTTTTATTAATTACAAAATATCAATACAAATTTAGCAACTAAAAATATATTGTATTCAAACTTTTTAAAATTATATTATGCTTTTAATAATTAATAAATTATATATTAAATTTTATTTATTAAATATTAATACATAAACAAACAATAATCAGATTTGAGGCGGGGTCAAGGTAGGCCACCATAGATGAGAGGAGAGAAGTAGTGGAGAAGTGTAGAAGGGAGACCAAAGTAGAAAGGGGACAAGAGGGAGCGAGAGAAGAAGGGTACCGACAAAAGATAGAAACAAAGAAGAAATACATCAATGGAGGAGAGAAAGGGAAAAGAAAGGCACCATGACCACCATTCATGAAGAAGACACTGCCGAAGGAAGAGAACAGTAAATAGGTTTTTAAGAAATTGTTATCGTATAATCTTTTCCAAAAATATTAAATTTTATTAGTTTTTATTATGATATTTAATAAAAAAAAACATTGTAATAATATATTTTATTAAATTACCTATATACGCTTATAATTGGAATGGTTCATTAACAAAAACATTAACATGGGGGGATTTTAGAGATTAATACAACTTACAGAGGTGGGTTTAGACCATTAATGCAAATTAGATGGCGGATTTTGGACAAAAATAGAATTAGAGAGGGATTTTGTCCATTAAACTAGAGGGGTACTTTGACTATTATAGCAAAGTATAGGGCAGTTTGACAATTTTTCTATTATTATGGGGCAAGATTCTTTATTAATTTTTATTTATGCTAAATTTTTTTATGAAAAAAATTTAGATTTAAATGGCATATGAAAAAAAAAATATATAATAATCTTAGTTATCAATTATTTTTTGTACTGATATGTTATTAGATTATAAAAAATTTAGTAAAAAAAATAATAATAGAGAATATTTTCTTATTATTAATGACCCCCGTGTAGTGGAACACTTATCCAGTCTTATAAATATTTTAGGTACGAATTGCTCCTATTTTAGGTGTTATCTTAAACAAACTTATTATTATTATTATTATTATTAATTTTGGGCTATCCCATTTATATAATTTAATAACAGAAGAACTAGATATTCTTTGGATGTACATAATCAAACAAATAAATAAATCAAGAACCACGATGTACAAATCCAAGGGCAGATCTTGCGAGATTGTTCTAACAAAAAAAAATTAACCAAATTAGGACATAGCTCATAAAGAAATGACTTTGATGTGATTATTAGCTTTATTGTTCCTTGGTATAAACAGGCTTGTAGTACAAAAGATTTGCCAGGTCTTTATTGTACAAGTTCCTGCTTTACAGGTCTCAAAATTCATGCCAGGCAAGCAAAGCAACAATTAACTTTGAATGAAGAGACAGAAGCCAAGTATCTCCCTCTGAACAAATTCTGATCGACTGTGGGGACCACATCAAGAAACTGCCTCCATCATCATCATCATCATCATCATGATCATGCATAATTCTTCTCAACTCAAACCAATGCTCTTGATCCCTTATATGCTTTCTGCTTTTTCACTTGACCACCAATTGCATGCATGATGTGCTGCTTTCCCCATTATAGCTTCTTTATTGGAGCTTTTGCTTTTTTTAAGTGCATAAAACTTTCCCATCATTTATAGCTTATAGGTGTATTTATAATATTGTGAGTTTCCTTGCATGAGCAGTGGGCAAACACTGCATATGGTAGCAGGAGCCATGAATCCTGCTTTGTGTTCAAAAAATAAAAGTTTATATATTGTTTTTGATGTATAAAAATTAATTATATACTTGTATATCTTTACAAAGTAAAAGTACCAAAAAAATTATAGTGATTCATAAAAAGAGTAATAGTAATAGTATGAATACGAATATTTTGAATAGAAGTTGTTATATATATGTATGTATATATCGAGGCCCATTGAGTACATCTAGGATATCGATACACTTGATAGAAAAAATGAATTATTACATTTTAAAATTACTGATTGTAATTTATTATGTTTTTATTATATATAATTGTAACTAAATAAGTTAGGTTATATTTACAACAATCAATAGATAAAATCACATTTACTAATTATAATTAGACATGTTTAGTTATAATTAGATATAATTACAATAAGTAATTTCAGAATGTAATTTTTTTTTTTGTTACACACACACGCACACACACATGCGTATGTGTGTGTGTATATATATATATATATAACTTTTATAATTAATACTTTATAATTTTAAAATGTTAGTATGAACCAATCAAATTCATCCATTGCATTTGAATTAAATAGGAGAATGAATTTATTTTAGGAGAAAGAACATAATAAATTAATTTGATTGGTTTGTCTTACATTTTTAGAGGTAAAAAGCATTGATGGTAGAATTTCTAGTATATATATATATATATTGCTTTAAAAATAAAAACTCATTTATTTTGAATAGTAAGAACCAACCAATTAAATTCATTCATTGCATTATCTATCCTAAAACAAATTTTTTCTTCTTTTTAATACAAATGTAATGGATGAATTTTATTGATTGATCATTACTTTTTAAAATAAGAGAGTGTTCATTTTAAAAGCATTATATATATATAGTGTGTTTGTAATTATGACCCTCTAACTTTAAAAAGTTAGGAAAAATCAATCAAATTTATTAATTGCACTTTCCGTCTTAAAACAAATTCTCTCTCTTATTTAATTCAAATAAAATTGATGAATTTAATTGGTTTTCTCTAACTTTTTAAAGTTAAGGAGTTCTAATTATAAAAACATTATATATATAGTACTTTTATTATTAATACTTTTTAACTTTAAAAAATTATGACGAATCAATCAAATTTATCAATTATATTTAAATTAAATAGAAGAGAGAATTTACTTTAATAGAGAGAATGAAATTGATGAAATTGATGAATTTGATTGATTTGTTTCAACTTTCTAAAGTTAGGAGATATTGATAGTAAAAATATTATATATATACATATATATATATATAACTTATATGGTTAGTGTTTCCTAATTTTAAATTGTTAAGACTATCCAATCAAATTTATTTATTATATTTGAATTGAATATGCGAGAGAAATTCTTCAGGAGAAAAAATGTAATGGATGAATTTGATCGTGTGGTCTTAAGAGTTTAAAGTTACGAGATACAACTATAGAAGTTCTATATATATACATACATATATATATATATGAAAATTCTTTCACGTCCCTACACAAAGATGATAGTATAAAAATATATACGATTATATTCTTTTTATTCATTGACTCATATAAACAAAAACAAAAAACAAAAAAAAAAAAAGTGTAAACTTTTATTGTTCGCTTCATCATTATGTACCGTTAAGTATATTAAGAACACAAGACTCCTCTTGCAAGCAAGATGTTTAATAAATTTCAATACCGTTAAGTTAGCTAATATCGAACACCAAAGTCAATGGACTTCAATAAATATGCCTTTGTTTACGCATGTTATTGGTGGTGTGTAATTGACGAATATCAATAATATATAACACACATGCTATGAAGTGGTCCATATGTCAAGTTTTCCATTTTCTTTTTTTAAATTTTTTGTGGCTCATATTTTATAATTTGATAACATCCAAGTTTTCACATTATCATATACATTAACTAAGGTTTGGTGAGTGGTTGTAGTGTAAATTCAATCAACTTAAACATTTTTTTTCTTTTTTTTTCTTTTTAATATTATATCAGTTTATTGTCAGGATAAGTTGAAATAAAACTTTAAACGACAGTCCGAATCTTTATTTTCAAAAAATGGGAAATGATTATTTACACAAAGATAAAAAATTGCCCATACTATAATAAAAAAGATAAATCGAATCCATCACTTAAGAGATATGTATTAGATATGTAATAGATTAACGAGACCTTACTTGAAGTAAACCAATTTGCTGATGTTACTTAGGTCCCTACTACAATAAATAGTGTGTCCACATTGTAAAATGAGTGAAAAGTATTTCTGGATGTTGTAAACTTTCAATAGTCTTTTTTGCAAATAATTTTATACAGGAACACACTTTTTAGATTAGACAGGCAAGCAAGACACTCTGGAAAATTAATAATACAATATTCCAAGGACAGTTTGATTGATAGAGAGAGATACATATAAATATATGTATTCAACTTTATTCTTTTTTAATTATTATTATTATTATTTTCTTGTTTTTTTTTAATGTCATCAAACAACCAGGAATCTAGTGTTTTTGCTTCTCACAACAAATATGGCCTGAGCTTTAGAGAAAAAGCAGGTTCTGAGGAATGAAAAGCTAAACAAAGTGGAGTTTAAAAGGGGTTAACCTTTTACTGAAAACCAGGGAACAAGTTTTCATAGTTTTTATTTTTCTCTTCTGTTATGTTAAAGAAGAGTCCTTTTTAGCTGATTTTGTGTTTTGGTTTCTGCACAGTCATGTTGTACATCTGTAAGTACTCATGTTCTTGTCATTCTCTGGCCATTTATAGTGTTTCTTCACAGTTAGGTGGATCTTCAATGAGAGGCAGCATTTCTACACACCCTCTTGTGGCCTTGAATTGAAGTAGTAGTAGTCTTCAACTGTTTTGCCTTCTGTAAGTGTTTTTTTATTTCTTTTGTACTTCATATGATCTGGAAACCATCATTGTTTCTTGTTCTATATGCAATTTATTGTACTCGGCATATTGTTTTTTCTGCTATTAGTGCAATGCCTTTATAGCTGCAATTATTTGTCTAGACTAGAGTGTCTAGTAGGAATATATGTTTTGCCTTTGTTCAATAAAAGACGGTTTCTTTTGAAGCCAAAAGTTTTAGTTTTGTCAAGTGAAATCTGAGTTTTGTGTTGATATTTGTTTATGTAGGAGGAACAGAATTTTGAGTGATGGATGGTGAGGAGGTGGTGTGTGGATCAAATTTGGTTGTGTGTGAAGAAGATAAGAGTGATAGCTTGTATCCAATGTGTTTTGGTGTTTCATGTGCTTTGTTTGCGCTAAGAGTCTTGTCAGGACATGAGAATGGTGAGGATGAGAAATGGTGTGATTTGCATGATAAAATGCTTCAAGGAAGTGCCCAATTGTTAGGATTGCTTGTGTGGAGAGTCCAGAGAGGAGGAGGAGGAGGAGGAGGAGGTGATGGGGATAGATTTGAGCTTTTGAATAAGCTCAAAATTGCTGAGAGGGAGGTGGAAGAGTTGAGGAAGCTGAGGCGTGAAGACGCTAGAGCCAATGAGAAGGTTGTTAGCATGTTTGCATCACAGGAGCAAAGTTGGTTTTTTGAAAGGAAGAAGCTGAGACAACATATTGGAGGTCTAATGAACGAATTGCGGGTTGTTGAGAACAAGAAGGATGAGGCAATTTCGGATTTGAATGAGAAATTGAAGGAGATGGAGGATTTGGTGCAGTGTAAGGATAAGGCGTTGGAGGAAGAGGAACAGAAGAGGAAAGAACTTGAAGAAAAGATAAAAGAAGCCGAAAATGTTGCTGAGGAATTGAGAGAGACCACGAAGAAAGAAGCTCAAGATCATTCTAATGAGCTTTGGAAGCATAAAACTGCTTTCATTGAGTTGGTCTCAAACCAACGGCAACTTGAAGCTGAGATGGGAAGAGCACTCAGGCAAGTTGATGCTACAAAGCAAGAGCTTAGTTCTGTCTTGGAGCAGAAGGAGGAGTCAGTATTGTTGGCTCAAAAAATGTCCATCGAAATGGTGAAAATGCGCAAGGATTTGGACCAGAAGGACAAGATTTTGTCAGCAATGTTGAGGAAATCAAGGCTGGATACAACAGAGAAGCAAACCCTATTGAAGGAAGTTAAGTTGTCAAAGGCTAAATGGAAGCAAGCTGAGCTGGAAATGGAAAGATGGAAAGCAGCCATGGAGTCTAGACATGAGAGACACTCATTGAGAAGTATGTTTAGTAGTAACCAAGTGAATTCAAGATTGGATGTTTCCTCTGGTGCAAGAGGGACATCACATGTCGCGAAGACCAGATCACTGCCAACCAATTACATTATGGAGTCTGAGCGTCAGCATCCTGAGTTAAAATGTGAGACTGATGGCTTCTCTCCACTCCCTGATTACTACTCAGCAGAAGTAAATGAGGATCTAGGTGAGACAATCCTGTTTTCCCTTCAAATAACATAACCAACATTGGAGCCCAATTGTGTTCATGATCATTTGTTTGTTTTACTTGTGTTTTAATATACGTCTCATTTGTGAAACAGTTGATGTTAAAAGGTTGGAGAGCTGGGTTCGATTGGAAGCAGAAAAGCATGCAACTGTAATGGAGCAGAGACATCACTTAGAGGTAGAAGCTTTTGCAGAACAAATGAGACTTAAAGATGAAAAGATAGAAGGTTATCGTTGGAGGTTGATGAGCATGGAATTGGAATCAAAGCGGCTGCAGTCTCACATTGAAGGACTGAACAAAGATGTGTCGCAACTCAGGCATGACAACTTCAAATTGGAAGCATTATTGTTGGAGCGCGAAGAAGAATTAAGCTCCCTGAAGCAGCACATTGCCTCACAATTGATGATGCCTTACAGTTGCCAAAAGACTCTTTTGAACTCATCTCTACATGATCCAGCATTGACACATGATGCCGTTTGGTCCAAATTCAAGACTGTAAAGAGAAGGCCAATGGAGGAGGATCGAGAGACAAAGACTTCATTGGCAGATAGGTCTGCAGAGAAGGACATGGAGATAATAGAAGACACCTCATCTCTTAACGAATCGAAAACTGTAACTTATGTAGTCCAATCTCCTGAAAACAATTTTGAAGAAAAGAGAGATGTTGCTGTCCAAAGTTCTATTCAAGGTGAGAGTGTGAGTCCAGAAGAGGTAGACATGATTGAAACATTAGCATCTTCGAGCCAGCCTTTGATCAAGATGAACAATTCTCCATGGAGGATGGACATTCATGCTCTTGGAGTCTCTTACAAGATCAAAAGACTGAAGCAGCAACTTCTCATGCTTGAGAGATTAACAGGAAAAAGTGGAGAAGACACACAAAGCAATGACAATGCAGCGAATGGTTTCCAATTGTTGATGTCTTTTCTTAACAAACAAGTAAGTAGATACCAGTCTCTCCAAGCGAAAACAGATGATCTTTGCAAGCGAATGGTAAGCCTTTTTATCCAATTCAATAAAACTTCAAGACCTATGACATGGTTACTTCAAATCCAAGCAAAGGTTTTGGCTTTTGTTCACTTTTTTTTTTCCTAATGTGTATGCAGCATGAGACTGATCTGGACATTAGTCAGCGAGACTCAAACACTGCGAGGAGGAAAGGAGATACTAAAACACTCGAGCATTTCCTGGAGGAGACGTTCCAGCTGCAGCGTTACATAGTTGTGACAGGACAAAAGCTGATAGAAGTACAATCCAGGATTGCTTCCAGTTTCGTTGAATTGACAGAAGAGCTGGACAACAACAAAACTATTAGCTTTGACAAACAAAGGTTTGCTGATAGCATCAAAACTCTGTTCCAGGAAGTTCAAAGAGGTCTAGAGGTCCGGATAGCTCGAATTATTGGAGATCTTGAAGGTACTCTGGCTTGTGAAGGGATGATTCGTTGGAAGCGGTAGCACTTAAAGCTACACAAGTACTAAAATTTTGAGAAGTCTTTAAGATTTGATGTTCTGGATATAAATAAAGTGTGGATGTATGCACCAGAAAAAAAATTTGACTTACAACGAGGCTGAAATCAAAGTTAGAAAGGTCATGGCTTGATTTCTTCAATTTCTGTTGATTTCTGTATTTAAAAAGTGTTTTGTACAGAGAATTAGTCAAAGAGTGATTGTATACAAAGCAATAAAAGTTCCTTGAGTGATTTTTTTTTTCACTTATTACAAATTCGGAAGCTGAAACGGGACGATATGCTCGAAAGCCTAATTAATCCACTTTTTGGTATGAAGGGTTTATCACAAGACTAGTCTCGAACTTGTTCGTATTATAGAATCTTTTGAGATTAAATTAGCAGAAAATATTTGTTTGTTCAAAAAATCTGAAATCCATATTGCTACTAACAGAAGAGTGGCTATATTTAGCTCTCTAAAACTACATGTGTGTCCCAAAGTTAATAATTGTTTTCTCAAAATTCAGATCATGGAATCATAACAAGTCTCTCAAAAGCAAAAAAGGAACCGAGCTCCCTCGTATTGTACTTTTAAGAATTGCAAAATTGGTTACATGTCCCATTGCATCCTGTTGGGCTTATAGACCCAAGCAATCAAACAAATGAGGGCTGGTTTGTGACCCAATTTTTGGTGGGCAATTTGGTAATTTCAAAGACTTCGTTTGAAAGCAAATTGTGAGTGCCTTTTCTTGGTGGTCTCTATCATGCTACTCACAATTTATTAAATATCTTTTAACACCCCACTTTAATATTTTTTGTTAAGACCATTTTAATCTTGATTAAAATTACTAAAAAGAGCAAAGAGTTTTGAAGATACTACAAAACAATATTTTAGAAATTTAATCTTATTTTTTTTCTCTTTTGTGGTTCAAAATCCCTGAATTATCTTTTCTTTTCTATATTTTAAAATTTTATTTTAAATTTAAATTGATGGAGGGCCATAAATAATCAAAAGCGAATTTCAAAGTGATAGAGAATGATATGCAATAAGTAAATACGAATTTTCAACTTTTTTTACTATGTTAAATATGGTTAATTCTAGTCCGAAGGAATTGTAATACGTGGAACAATATCTGTAATTTGCCTTGAAGTCCACCGGTTATTTTATCTTCAACAAGATTAAGTTCAACCCAATTTCACAATCACAATAGATCTAAATTGTTCAAGCCACACAACCTCTCTTTTCATACACATATTTTCTAGTAGTTTGTGTCCTCTCACCCTTCGCAAAAGATGAAAATTTTCAAACTATTAGTGAATGTGATTAGTGGGTTATTGATTCTACTAATGTGACTCCTAACTTGGAATTGTTTTCAACGTACAAAGTTGGTGACTTTGGTACAGTGAAAATCGGTAATGCCAATGGTTCCAAGACTGAGGCAATTAAAGACACTAACATTGAGACAAATGTCAGATGTAAGTCAAATTACAGAATGTGAAATATGTCCCTGATCTTCGTCTAAATTTAATTTCTAAAATTGCACTTGATGAATAAGTGTTTGTGAATGAGTTTAATTATGTGAAATGGAGACTGCAAAAGGGCTCCATGATTATTGCTCGAGGAGAAGCAACATGTAGGATTTTTAAAACCAAAGTGAAACTGCATAATCGTGTCTTTTCAATTTTGTGGCAAAACTGGTTAGGCCATATGGGTGAACAGGGGTTACAGACTCAAGTAAGGAAGTCACTGGTTTCCTTGACTAATGGTGATTTAGAGGTTCTAGCAAAGATGTCTTTTTATTTTTGTTATTATTCTTATTATATAACAACTTAATTATAGGCACATAGTTTCAGAATTTGTGAAAAAAAAAAATCATTTCTTTCATTTTTTTTAATAAAATTTTCATTTCGACATCATATATAATCACTGTAAAGGGCCGATCTACAATTACTAATTTGAGGTAAAACTTGTCGAACTATTTTAAAGAACCTAGCAACCTGCACAGGTTGAATAAACAGAGTATATGTGATCTTAACACAATGGTGATATCGGTCAAAGATACTTCAACGCGTAACATAGAATAAGAAATAAATAGATATAAATAAGAAAGAAGGCACTCAATAGATAATAACTAACTGTTATTAACCCAAAGAGGAAACAGAAGCTGAGATTGTAAAAACTGATTCATTGTGCAAGAGCTTAGGACAGTGGATACTTATCCGTTTATGAGTGAGCAACTGTCCCTGTGGAAGGAACCCTTATTTAATGAGGTCAAGAGCTGGCAATTGCTGGACCAGGCCATGGGCTTCTGGGCTTCTGGGCTTCGGGTCTTACTTGGGCTCGCTCGACGCAGGCCCATTAGTTAGGATCCATTTGGGCTTCTATATTGTGCTTGTAAATTTTTTTCCATTACGATCACTTTTATTCACGTTATCCATCCTCAATATATGATGTGAAGGCACATGTTAGAATCCAATTTACAGAAGAAAAGGATTCTGATCTTGTAAAGCAATGACTATGAGTCTGTGACCAAACCACATGCATTAATTGATTTGATCTTTGAATTCCCTAATGGGGACCCCCCAACCCATAGAAGCATGCACTACCCAGCTAGCATGCCATGTTTTTGTTTTTTATGGAGTAAATCCTGAAAAGGAAGTTGGTTCCCCTAATAATTCATAAACCAGTATATGTTGGCCTCAACTATTTAATGTTAAGGTCGCATCCGTTTCGGTAAAATAGTTGTATCTATCTTTCCGATTAATGATATAAAAGGTCTCAATCCCATCTTATTCATTGAATAGTAAGTGTAGAAAGATATCTCCTTTATATCGTGGGAGTAAAGTTTAATCTCACTAGTCGACGGATCGCGATAATATCTCTGACTTGATCTTACTATTAAAGAAGTTAATAGAAAAGAACTTGACAAACAAATGTGATTGTGACTATGCCCACAGCGGCGAAGCTACATTATGGATGCTGTGGCCTAGTCGTCTTAATTGCAGCATTTTTTGACATCACAAGTGGTTGTTGTGTGTTTGGTCTTGACTTATACTCATGGATGCTACTGACCATGTATACCCTCTGCTACTTGTCACATTAAAGTGCAAGTGCAACACTTAACAGTACCTGACCGACAATGCTTGGATGAGATAATTTCTCATATCATTTAGATTTCGGATTTTTATTAAATATTGAATGCTTAATCTAAAAGCTATGTTACTTTTATAAGGAAAGAGAAAGAAGAGCAATGGAAATGAAATTATAAGATTTGATTTAGTATTTTGAAATTAGAAATTGAATAATATTAATTCGCTTTCAATCACTGTTTATTAAACTCGAAAATAAGAATGAAGAAAAATTGATTACAATAGCATGTGTATATAACATGTGAAGATATTATTTATGAAGAAATGCATTTTATATTAATAATAAGTTATTTATATTGAAAAAATTAAACTGATTAGTTAAATATAAATAAAAGTAATAAATTAATTTCCTTAATTTTACTCAATATTTCAGAACTTATTAATTGTTAATTGGTTGGCGACCTAACGAGTAACAAGTATTTGATTTAATTTTCAGTCAATGGTCAATCAATGGACCGATGGTCAAACCTAAAAAAAAAATATAAAACAAATTTCATATGGTTAAAATATAATCGTATAACCACAACATATTATAAAATATATCTCATACAATCTCAAAAATAACTTCAGCATGGTACTCGTTGAGTTAGCCTGAGCTGAGTACTCACTAAGTAAACCTGGCCTAGGTTGAGTACTCGGCCTATAGCCACTTCACCCAACTTGGCGACTAGAATTTTTTATTTTGGGGTTCTTAGGTCGACGGAATCTCATCGATCGAGTACTCGATAAGTAGTCGGATCTATTAGTTGAGTTGCACAACAGTGATTTTACCCAATCATGTTTGTGTTTAACATTTTTTTTTTGGCTTATACAAGCACTCATTTTACTTTTTAAAGAATTCTAGAAGAGATTTTTAATCAACTTTGACGCTAACCAAATTCACTTTTATAAGAATATTGTGAAATATTAATTTATAAAAGTAACAGAAGTTTCAAGCCATCTAAACAATTTGTAAATAACAGCAGCATAATTTTAGCATTATTGTAGGATAGAAAAGTCTGACATTCAGAAACAAGAAAGAAAAATAAAACAACCAAAGTCACTTTCTCATCTCCATTTTTTTTCAATCAATCTCATCACCTACAAAACTGTGCATTTAATTCACTCCATGTTTGTTACAGTAGTCAACACCTAAATAATTCTACATATAGAATTCTGAGTAGATACAAACTTTTACCAAGTTTTTAAACTTCTCATAACATGTTACAATTGATATATATATATATATATATATTTTTTTTTTTTTTTTTTCATTTCTTCTTTATTGTCATTTTTTGTCAAAAATAAATTTCCAACGCTAAGTATTTAGAAGGTGTATTCAATCTAAAATTTATTAGCGTTGAATAAATTTTTTTTACTAATAAATTTTATTGAAATTCACAAATTCTATAGATTTCATGTTGATTTATTAGAATTTTTTATGAAATCCAATGAAATCTATGTAGGAGAATGATAAAATTATTGTAGACTTTTTTCTTCCTTAATTTCACTTTAAAATTCATCTAAACCCATTACTTAATATAGAAACTTTGAAGTCAATGTTTTTTTTTTTTTTTTTTTTTTTTTTTAAATATACTCATATTTCATTGGATATTATACAGATTCAAATTGATTACACCTCGATCTTAATTTATTTTAAATAAATTTGAATGAAATACACCTAGCCAATTTTTTTCCTTGAACATCCAGGCTTTTAAAATATTTTTAATTTCAATTAATTCTAAATTAAATACACCAATTTTAGGAAAAAAATTATATTGTTAAATTTAAATATACTCAGTCTAAAATCTCCAATAAGCAGATTACCCAAATTAATAAATTCAACATCCTAGTAATTTTTTTTAAGGTACTATCCAAGTCAAGTTTTAGAAGTTTCTTTTTGAAAAAAAAACGTCAAGTTTTAGATTCCTTGATCCATACATTGACTTATCCATGGCAAAATTCTGATCAACTGCATATGAATCATTGTACCTAATTAAAGAAACTCAAGGAAGTACTTTTATTAGGTAGGAACTATAACTTGTTCAAACACGGCGTAAATTTTATCCTGTTGTTCTAACTTTATTTAATAGACAAATTTTATATTGTGTTCGTATGAATTTGCCCACCTATTAAAACTACCATTCTAGAAAGCAATTTTGCAGAAAATTTTTTCATTAGGAAAAAAAAAAAAAGTTTTCACTTATAATTGGAGTAGTTTAGTGGTTAGTCACCTTCACGTGGTATTTCAAATAATAGGTTTTAGTACCAATAAGTCTTACTCTTTGTTTAATATTCACAAAAGTGTTGATAAACGTTTTTTGATACGTAGAAGCAGTCATTAAAAAAAAAAAAAAAGGCTTTTCATTAAATCACTTAAATATCGACACCAATTAAAAAACTCTTATGCCTTTTTTATTAAAAAATACTAATGTTTCTTTAAATACTATGTTAAGTACTTCTATTTAGTAAATTAAATCTTACACTTTCAATTAAACAACTACAAATTATATATTAATTAGTTTTTTGTGACTATCAAAGACATGTTAAATGTGCTTTTTCTGTTAAGTTATTTGGTTTTTTTAGCCCATTTTTTGCTAAATGTCTGGCTTTCAGAAAAAGTTTGAAATTTGTTTTGACTCATGATTTCAGACCTCAGGTAGTGGAGACAGTTACTTGTCTTGTTATCTTGGCAATTAAGACTAAAAATTTTTCTACTATTGAAGGTCCCTTCATTAAGGATATTTCTTCTTTATTAGCTCAATTAGGTAATATTAAGTGTCAATTCATTCCTAAAAAGAGTAATGAGACAGTTAATAGGCTAACAACTCTTGTTTCTCGTAGTAATTTTAGTCAATATTGGTTTAATTTTGTTTCAGATTGTATTTCAAATATTATTTTGACTGATGTTTCTTGAATAAATTCGTTTTGAATTTAAAAAAGAAAAAATTAGTATTTTAATAGTTTAGAGACAATGATTTATAAATATTTTTATACTCTTTAACGTACTTTTTAAGTCACAAATTTAATCTCTATAGCGAATGGTAAGCCTTTTTATCCAATTCAATAAAATTTCAAGGCCTATGACATTTTTCAATTACTTCAAATCCAAGCAAAGTTTTTGGCTTTTGTTCTTTTTTTTTTCTGTTGAAAATAATTATGCTGCATGAGACTGATCTGGACATTAGCCAGCGAGATTCAAACACCGCGAAGAGGAAAGGAGATACTAAAACACTTGAGCATTTCCTGGAGGAGACGTTCCAGCTACAGCGCTACATAGTTGTGACAGGACCAAAGCTGATAGAAATACAATCCAGGATTGCTTCCGTTTTCGTTGAATTGACAGAAGAGCTGGACAACAACAAAACTATCAGCTTTGACAAACATAGGTTTGCGGATAGCATAAAAACTCTGTTCCAAGAAGTGCAAAGAGGTCTAGAGGTCCGGATAGCTCGAATTATTGGAGATCTTGAAGGTAGTCAGGCTTGTGAGGGGATGATTCGTTGGAAGCAGTAGCACTTGAAGCAACACAGACACTAAAATTTTGAGAAGTCTTTAAGATTTGATGTTTTGGACAGAAATAAAGTGTGAATGTATGCGCAAAAAAAATATAAAAAAAATTGGACTTAAATGAGGCCGAAATCAAAATTAGAAAGGTCTTGGTTTGTTTCTTCAATATCTGTTGATTTTTGTAGTTAAAAAGTGTTTTGTACAGAGATTTAGTCAAAGAGTGATTGTATACAAAGCAATAAAAGTTTCTTGAGTGATTTTTTTTTCACCTATTACAAATTCGGAAGCTGAAACAGGAATTAATCCACTTTTTGGTATGAAGGGGTTTATCACAAGACTAATCTCGAACTTGTTTGTATTATAAAATCTTTTAAGTTTAAATTAGCGGAAAATGTTTGTTTGTTCAAAAAAACTGAAATCCATGTTGCTACTAACAGAAGAGTGGCTATATTTGTAGCTCTCTAAAACTATATGTTTATCTCAAAGTTAATAATTTTCTCAAAATTCAGATCGTGGAATTATAGAGAAAGTATCGGCGTCCCTTGCCTAATAACTTTCATATAAGACACTAATATAAATTCAGATCATGGAATGATAGAGAAAGTATCGTTCCAAGACTGAGACAATTAAAGACAGTAATATTGAGACAAATGTCAAATGTAAGTGAACATGAAGGATTTTAAAACCAAAGTGAAACTGCATAATAGTGTCTTATCAATTTTGTGGCAAAACTAGTTAGGCTTAGGGGTGGCAAAACGGGTTGACATATCGGATTGAGCTGAATTTGATTCGATTCGTTTATGGATTTGACCAATTCGACACGAATTCGTTTATAAACGGGTTAGCACTTTTGGATTCGACACAGATTTTTTTAGAAAAGTAACACGACACGATATGATTAATTCGTTTATTACTTGGATCGTAAAGAATCCAAACCTATTAACCCGTCAACTCATTAATTCATATAATCCATTTAACTCATTTAACCAATTTAACTCGTTTAATTCGTTTAAATCCGTTTAAACAGACATGAACGGTGGTGATTCCAACACAACCATAGCCAAACTTGAAAGTTTCAAATACTTCTAACTAAGCTCAATTAAAATTTTATACAGATTATATCACCAAATAACAATTCCATATCATTCAAGCACACCCAATAAACTTAAAAAAAAAAAAATAAAATGAAAACCAAAATCAAAATACAGAAAACACAAAAGAAAATGAAAGAGGTGGTGGAGATGGTGGATATAGTGGCGGAGCCATGGAGAAGGGGTCATTGTAAGGGAGAAAGGGTGGCAATCGTGGCGGCAATCGTGAGGGATAAAGGGAGAAAAAACGATGACCATGAGGGAGAAGAGACCGTGGAGTTGACTGTGAGAGAGAAGGGAGAAGTGGTGACTGTGAGGGAGAAGGGGTGGCGACCATGAGGGAGAAAGAGAGAAGCAGCGACAGTGCGAGAGAAGTGGCAGCTAGCGACCGTCTGGGAGAAGGGGTGGTGATTGGGAGGGAGGGAGAGTGTGTGGTATGAGTGGCTGCCAAAAAATGAAAATGAATTTGAAATAGGTAGAGTTTGGCTAAATGTGTATATGTAGATGTATAATTACACACTAACCCCTATAATATGTTAATATTATAATTTAATCCTTAATTTAATCGTGCCAACCTACGATTCGGTTAAGCAAACCCAGTTCGGTTAAGCAAATCCAATTTGATTCGTTTAATAAATGAATTAAGCAGGTTGACACGATTACAACACGAATTCGTTTTACTCAAACCCACACTCATTTATTTTTCGTGAATTCGTGTCGATTCGTCCTGTCGTGACCCATATTGCCACCCCTAGTTAGGCTATATTGGTGAACGGGGTTTACAGAATCTAGTAAGGTTGTTACTAGTTTCCTTGACTAGTGGTGATCTATAGGTTCTAGCAAAGATGTCTTTTTATATTATTATTCTTATTAGATAATAACTTAATTATGGGTAGATAGCTTCAGAATTTGTAAAAAAAAAAAATCATTTATTTCATTTTTGTTTTTATAAAATTTTATTTCGTTGTTGTATATGATCACTGTAAAGGGTCGATTTACAATTAAGTGACTTGAGATGAAACTCATCAAATAACTTTAAAGAACCTAGCAACCTGTATAAGTTGAAAAAATAGAACATGTGTGATCTTGACATCGTGGTGGTGTTAGCCAAAAACACTCTAATTTCCAAGTTAGAATAAGTAATAAATAGATAATAGCTTGCTGTTGTTCACCCAAAGAGAAAACAGAAGATGAGATTGTAAAAACTGATATGATTGTACAAAAGCCTTAAGTGTGTGGGTTGTTATCCGTTTATGAGTAAGCGACTATCCCAATGGAAGGAGCCTTAGTGCTTGAGGATGTAGGTACCTGTGAAAATTAATGCTTACAAGCGTAAGAGCCTAGGAGAATTTTTGTAGAGTAATAATATTCAGGAGAAAAGATGATCCTTGACTCTATGGCTGTTGTCCCCTTTTATAGATGGAGAAGGAGTTGTTAGGAATTGAAAGTAGTTAGGATCAAGGGATCCGCTCCCTTGATCCTCACCTCAATGTTTAATGGCAAAAATGTAACATCCCTAATTTTATATGCATGGATATTATTAGTATTATGATTTTTATGGTTAATAAGATAAGGGATTAAACTGAAGGTAACATTTGAATTGTATGGTCAAAGTAGAATTGAATCAAAATCTAAGGTATGAGAATGAAATATTTAGTGGATGAAATTGATATTATAGAAATTGTTGTGGAGGAAAACAGAAGCCAACAAAATTGATTCATAAAAGTCAAAAAGAAACAAAGAAGTGTCTCGAACCAGAAGAGAAAGAAAAGAGAAAAGAAAAGAAAAGAGAAAAGAAAGAAGAAAGAAGAAAGAAGAAGAAAGAGAGAGAGAGAGAGAGAGAGAGAGAGAGAGCTTGCCGACCGCCATCTCCGACCAGACCAGAAGTTGGCGACGCACAACGCCAAGCTAAACCAGATGCGACCGAGAACGCGCGAAACGGAGCAGATCCACGGTAGAACAACTGCGCGAACCAGCCGACTGGAGTGGAAAACGATGCCGATCAGCTGACCGTACCGACCACCTGCAAAACCCGACACCAACCCGACCTGAACGGAGCATAACCGAGCAGAACCGAGCTGGAAATAAGCTCTTCCACGCGTGCAGAACGACGACAGAACAGCGACGCCGATTGACGACAAAACGAGCTGCCATCTGCAGCGAAACCGAGAGGGAAAGAGAGAGAGGAAGAGAGGAGAAGAAAGAGGAAGAAAAAGAACTCAAACTCAGCCCAGATCTGTCACCAAAACCACCCTAAAACCAGTCCAAAAGCGAAGTCGAAGCAAGAGGAAAAAGGGGTGAGTTGGTTGAGTTTGTGATTAATGATATTGTTGGTGATTGAAATGGTTTTGATGTGAATTTTAGTTTGATTTATTTGTTGGTTAGTTTTGGGTAAAAATGTGTTGAAAAATAAGTGAATTGATGTTGATAAAGAGTTTAGGAAACTAAGAAAATATCGAAAAGTTAAAGTGAAATCAAGTCGTGCAATAACTAGTTTGAAGGGCAATTTTGTAATTGATCCATAATGCATCCGTTGAGCGTTCAGAGGACCCTAACGAGTTTAATTAGGCGCATTGAGATTATTAAAAGTCGAAGATTAAGTTTCGAAGATTAAATGAGTTTTAAATGGAGCTTGGTGTGATTTGGAAATAAATGGATCACTTATGATTAGTAAATCATGCATTTTAAGTTAAGGAATGAGTTTTTATTGAGTACCTATGTGGTTTTGAAAATCCAGGAGAGGAAATAGCCTAAGGAAGTCAAAGAAAAGGAAAAGAGGAAGTTTGAGCTTCCGTTGGAGAATAAAACGCTATAAGGTTGGTGTACACTTTATTCAATTCGTTTTTATAACTGGAATATTATCGATTTTTGAATACCATGATACTTGAAGTATTGTTTGCGAGTATTTTGATACGTATTTGATTAAATACATGCTTTTGAATTATGATAATTGAGTATTTTGATACGTATCTGATTAAATACATGTTTTTGAATGATGATAATTGAGTATTTTGATACGTATTTGATTAAATACATGTTTTTGAATGATGATAATTGAGTATTTTGATACGTATTTGATTAAATACATGTTTTTGGAATTATGATAATGCATGGAATTTATATTGTTGTGACAAAAATGAAATGATGAATTTGAAAATTGATTTGTATGATTGTGGAAAAACGAAGTTGGGTTGGATTGATGAAATATTTAGAAGTGTTCTTTCATATGTACAGATTTTCTGGAAACCTTTAAAATGCAGCCGTTATGCTGCCAGTTTTTGTTTGAAAAAGGAATAGAAACCGAAAGTTTAAAAGAAATCGAAAGTTTAAATGAAACCAACCCAACGAATTTTGAAAATGAATTGTTATTCAAGCCCTAGTAAGCTTTGTCACAGATAGGGGGAGGATTAGAGTGGCATGCCGCTAGGGTCATAGAGCAGTACTGCGCCGTTTGATTCATACCGACTATAGTGAATGTTAATTCGGAGGTTGTGCGAGGCACCGAGTGTCCGGCCCCGAATA
Organism: Nephelium lappaceum; assembly: GCA_021234005.1. NCBI lineage: Eukaryota > Viridiplantae > Streptophyta > Magnoliopsida > Sapindales > Sapindaceae > Nephelium > Nephelium lappaceum. Next base: position 948,371 of record CM037996.1, read on the forward strand.
TAAATGATTCTCTGATACATGATTATATGATAGTCCGGCGGGTAGTCACCGAGTGTCCGATGCCGGAAAACCCGATTCCCAGTCCATGGTATCGTGCTTGTGTTTACTAGGGGCATGAAAAGTTATTATGAGAATTATTTTGATCAATATATCGTTTCTAAACTTCTGTTGGATATCAAATTGATTTATTGATAAATTGTGATATTTGCTACCGATTTTAGAAATTTGATTGTGTTAAAATGAAAAGCTATTATGAGGATTATTTTGATTAATGTATCGTTTTTAAATTTCTTTTGAATAGTAAATTGAATTATTGCTAAATTGTGATATTTCGTTATTGAATTATATATTTGTTATTATTTTGTTATTGAGTTATATATTTGTTATTGATTTTATAAAATTATTATGAGCATTATTTTGATTAATGTATTGTTTTAAATTCCTTTTGGATATTAAATCGATTTACGGACAAATGATGATATTTTGTTATGGATTTGAAAAACTGATTATATGAAAAGATAAATATTGAGTTTTGTGTACACCCACTAAGCAAAAATGCTTAGCGCGTTGGATTTTCCGCTCGTAGGTAGTAGATTGCGTAAGGAAGGCGAAGATTGAAGAGAAAGCATCTGCAGTGAGCTGAGACAGTCACATTTATCCTTCCATACGTATTTTTGGGTATATAAAGATTATTTTTGGTTTTGTATATAAAAGTTTCAATTTTGTAAGTGTGCGCATGTATATATATATGTATTTTGATTTTAATATGGTGTTTTTGATAAAGAAAAGTATAGTTGGGTAAAAATGTGGATATATGTGATAGATATGGAAAATGATAAACCAAACGGAGTTTGGTTTCAGTTATAGAATATGTTTGTGGAAATAAATGTTTTGAATTTGCATATGTTGATTTGTAACAGGTTTGGAAAGTCCAAATTTCAGGGGAAACTCTATCAGTTTTTCTGTTTTGAAATAAAAGTATTTTTGTATTGTTTTGTAAATTGATTTTGAAATTCGTATTTGAGGTGATTAAATGAATATATGGTTTTATAATTAAAGATTTTGTAAAAAGAAATATGACTGTAGCGCCCCTTGGGTTGTCCGGTAAAAAGGGCGGGTAGGGGGTGTTACAAAAAATCTCACCAGTTAACCACACCTTTAAATGTGCACGTTACTAATTGAACTTTGAACTCACTTCCATGTGGTCAACATTTATTTAAGGAGGTCAAAAGCTGGCAATTGCTGGACTAGGTTATGGGCTTTTGGGTTTCGGGCCTTACTTGGGCTCACGCGATGTAGGCCCATTTGTTAGGATCAATTTGGGCTTCTATTTGGGGCTTGTAATTTTTTTCCATTACAATCACTTTTATTCATTTTATCCGTCTTTAATATATAATGGGAAAGCGCATGTTAGAATCCAATTTACAGAAGAAAAATGGACTCTGATCTCATAAAGCAGTGACTGTGAACCTATGACCAAACCGTTGGGGTTTCTACGATAAGAGCTTGTAATATTATAAACGATTTTATGAATTTTTAATAAAGTATTCATTTCATTCAATTTATATATTTTTTGCAAAAATTGTATATATCATGAGAAACATCATCGATTACTGATGTAATTTCAAACTAAGTGTATAAGTGTTATATACAAGTTGATTTAGTTTGAGATAAGTAATCTAAAGAGTTCGTAGAAAACAAATGAAGCTGGGTACTTCGTTTGTGGTAAATCTATAACTGCGATCCTTTTCGTATTTGATACTATAGTCTTATCTAAAACTGTTCAAGTGGTGACATGGAAATTGAGGCACTTTATATAATAAAGATTATATAGGACTGGACCACAATAAACATAAGTCTCTAAATAATATCCGTTAAACTTAGAGATTTATATTTATCAACGAGATGATCATATATGAATTGATCTTAATTCTGAGTGTATTATGAACTCCTGCTTGTTAAGTTATTTTCTTTGATTTACATGGGTGAGATCGGTGTAGATACCCGATCAATAACTTCGTACGTTGGGTATATGATTTAGTAAGTAGTTGGGAACATTTTATACAATAGTGGAATCCACTCATTCTTATGAGAAGTAGAAAAATAGTTCCCTTAAGAGTTTATTTAGGTCTTGAACAATAAGAATGCTCAGCTTTCTATTTATATATAAACAGAAAGATAAATTCATAAGTTATTATGAATATATTGTTAATTAGAGAATCAATGGTACTTAAGGATCAAGGAATAATTAGAAGGGTAAAACAGACATTTGACCTAGCTTTAATTATGAACTATTTGTGGAGGGTCAAATCATATGTAGTGATTAAATCAATGGACACTGAAAAATTTCAGATTGTATATAAAAAAAAAAACATCTATAGTTTTGAGATACAATCTTAGGTTTTTAATGAACTAACTCTAAGATTAATAATAGTGAATTATTTAATTAAAGGGTTTAATTAATAATTCCGATATTATTGGAGTTCAAAACTGTAGGTCCATCGGATCCCCTTGATAGCTCATTTCACTATAAGAAACGTGTATACAGAATATTGTAATTGGACTGTCCAATTACAGGTGTTACGTAAGTAACCAAAAATTTGTGTTCACTTAGTATTTGAATAATATTGACTATTCAAATTATTTGATTATTAATTATGAATTAATAATTATCTAATTAATTTAATAAGAGGTTACAAGTTATATTTCAAAATATAATATGAATTAATTTTGAATTAATTATGTTATATGGGGTAAAAGTTTAATTATAATAAAATCAAGGTCAATATTAATATTGATTAATTAAAACCCTAATTGTTTGCCTATATACAAAAGAAATAGTTTCTTTTTTCAAGATGAAATTTTTTTGTTTTGTTGTTTATGGTTTTGAGAAACAATAAGAAAGTTCTTTTTTTTTAAAAAAAAATACAAAGAACAAGAATTTGTGTCTTTGTTCTTTGTATAACAAAAAATCAAACACTCATATTTTATAAACATTGATTTAATTTGATTTTTTTTTTAGAAAGAAATAAAAAAGTAAGTGAGCACAATTCTATATAATTGTGCCCATTCACTTGTTTCTTAGTTTAGAGATTTATAAAGGAAGATAAGGTGGTGAGCAATCCACAAAGATCAATACAGAAGATAAAAATCTGATTTTTATTTCTTTATATTATTTTATTTCATTGTTTTATGAATCCTGAGTTCTTGAGTTTTCTAAAAAGTTTTGAAACTCAATGTTCCGCAAAATTCTTAACTTTATGAAAAACAAATTGTTGATTTTTGTTTTTTTTTTTGCTTTTTTTTTTTTTTTTTTTTTTTTTTTTTGTGTTTTAGCCAACAATTGGTATAAGAGTCAGGTTTCAATAAAACAATGGATTTTTAAAATAATATGTTTGTATTGATTAAGTATGTCAATGAGTAGGCACTATTATTTTGATTTGATGATTGATATCCATATTTATATTCATGTTTGATGAATGGGATTACATGGTATGATTGTTAATTGTATGGTTCTTTGGTTAAATAATTAGATTAATATGTAAGCCGTTTGTGGCAATTTTTTTTCGTTGTAATTCAATAGTTTTAGGCTTTATTTTTTTCTGAAAAATGTAAAGGTGAAGATTAATATCAAGGGGGTTGATTTGCTATGCCGGAATTATGATTCGAAACCGATGATTGTTTTAATTATGTTGAAAATGGCTGGTTTTATTTAATTGTATTTAAAACTACCGTTTAAAACATAATTAATTGTATTCAAATAGATGGTTAATGTGGCTGTTTTAAATGGTATAATTATGATTCGAAACGGAAAATTATTTTAATTATGCTGAAAACGGTTGGTTTTATTTAATTGTATTTAAAACTACCGTTTAAAATATAATTAATTGCATTGAAATGAATGATTAATGCAGCTATTTTGAACGGTCCAATAGGACATTTATTATGAATAAATATATGCGCATTAGATGCGTTGCACATTAGATGTGCAAACAAACAAAATTATAATAATAATAAAATAAATAGCACATATGTGTTTTGCATTGCATTAGAAGTACAATTGTTGCATATAGTGCATGTTTATGCATGTAACGCTTGACAATTTTATTTATTTATTTATTATTATTATTATTTTAAAAAGCCTCTAGAATTATATGTTTCATATTTTCGAGGTTTCCATTTCAATTGTAACACTAATGGAAATTGTCTGTGTGTTTGAATAATTTTCTTGGATCCATAAATCAAGAAATGAGCTTTTCTAGCCTAATCTATTTTATAGAAGTTCTTGATAATTAAATTAGATTTAATTATAAGCACATGAAAACCTTGAAGACCATGAAGACTACAAGTGAAGGCCAATGAATGCTTTGGTTATTTTTGGTAATCTTAAAATTAAATGTAGGTCGTTAAAACCAAAGAACCTGGTTATATATATGTTATTTTTTTAATTTCATAAGATGAATGGACAAGTATATAACATGTACATGCATTAAAAATATGTCATATAAAATCATGAAGTGCCTACTCACTACATTATAACATGACATGCATCATATGTATTATTTTTATTTTACTATTAAAATTGTTTATTAGTATAAATAAAAAAATAATACATAGAATGCCTTTTAAATAATTTGAATTGATTTTAATAGAAAATCATAGGTTTCAAATTAGAAATTTTATTTCAATAATTGGCATTCAAAATGTGAATTAGATTTTCATTAGTTAAAATCGGAAGATTTCTTATTAAATCTAGTCTTTATAATTTTGATTATTTTGATTAGATTTATAAATTGAATTAGATTTTTAAGTGTTAAAAAATTTGGTAATTCATTAGATTTATAAATTGAATTAGATTTTTAAGTGTTAAAAATCCCGTAATTCATTAGATTTATAAATTGAATTAGATTTTAAGTGCTAAAAATATGATAATTCATTAAGTGTTAATAAGTTTCGAACTCTAGTAACACACAAATTCCTAGTAATTTAGATTATTTTTTTAGTCGTTAATAATCTAAGACTATGACTAGGAAAATTTAATAGAAATCCCTAACGCTAAAATAGTGAGTGGGAGAGGGATATCTGACAATATATCCCATGGTCTCCACCATTAGTTCAACACCGTAAAACTTAAATGACGTCTCGAGACAGCTTTGTTATCATCCCCCTACGGATGGTATCAATTTAGGTTGATCAAGGTTGCTTTCCTAACGGATAAGAATTCTAGATGTATCTTGTGATTGACCTATCCTACGGCGGCAATTTTTGAGTTAAGTCTATGGACTTCGAAATGATGGGTTACACTCATAAAGGAAATAATTAATTGTTAATTATTTTTCCTGACAAAAAAACAGTAGTCAAATAATATAAGAAAAAGAGTTTTTCTGTTATATTATTTGATTGAGAATGTCTCAGTCTAACATACAAATATTTGACCTACCCTATGACGGCACCTATTTGTGACATGTAAGATTAACGTGGCATAATAATTAATTTTAGGGATTTTGATAATTCATTATTCGTGGATCATGCATCACGTTTAATTTTATGCCAAAATTACATGATATTAAATTTTGCAAATTGATATTAAATAAATTCCATTTTATTTATTTTTAGCAATGGTATCTCCGTTGATTTCTATTCTTGCTAATAATAAACTTAACGGGGAAAATTATGTCAAGTAGAAAAGTAATATGAACACAGTCTTGGTCTGTGAGGACCTTAAATTTGTCATGACTCAATTTTATCCTCCTCAACCAGCAGATAATGTTGGACGTGTTGTGCGCGATGCCTATTAGAAATGAGTCACAGTTGATGCAAAGACCCGCTACTACTTGTTAGTGGGGATGTCCGAGGTGCTTGCTACCAAGCACGAGTCAATGACAATAACAACTCAAATGCTAGAGTCATTGTAGGGCATGTTTGGGTAACCTTCTGAGCAGTAACGGCACGAAACTGTTTGTGCTGTGATGACTGCTAAGATGAAAGAGGGTACATCTGTTCGAGAGCATGTTTTGAAAATGATGACCCACTTCAACATAGCTGAAAGCCATGAAGGGGCAATAAACGAGCATAGCCAAGTGAGTATGATCTTGGAAACTCTTTCAAAGAGTTTCATGCAATTCAAGAGCAACTATGTTATGAACAAGTTGACTTACTCACTTACACAGTTACTTAATGAGCTTACTACTTATGAGTTTATGAATAAGAACAGGATTAAGTCTGGTAAAGCAAATGTTGTTGAGTATTCTTCTTCTGCTAAAAATAAGAGGAAGAGAAACACCAAAAAGGCTAAAGCTAAGCCCAAAACACAAGTTACCAAGAAGAAGAACAAAAAGAGCTCCAAGGCCACCAAGCCCAAAGAAAAATGTTTCCATTGTGGTGTGGATGGGCATTGGAAGAAGAACTGCCCTAAGTACCTTAACGAGCTCAAAGAGAAGAAGATGAAAGGTAAATATGATTTACTAGTCATTGAATCTTGTTTAGTAAAGGATGATTCATCCACTTGGATAATTGATTCATAAGCCACCAATCATGTTTGTTCTTCTTTACAGTTGATTGACTCTTATAGGCAGCTTGGTGAGGGCGAGTTTAACAAGCGAGTCGGGACTGGGGAAGTTATTTCAGCAAAGGTAGTGGGAGAAGTTAAACTTCATTTCAATAATAATTATTTTATCATACTGAATACTGTTTATTTTATTCCACGTTTTAAAAGAAATTTGATTTTTGTATCAAAACTTTTGGAATTTAATTATTCTGTTTTTTTTTTTTATAATAAATCAGTTATTATTTTTAGAAATGGTTTGAAAATTTGTTCAGGAATACAAGAAAATAATTTATATGTGTTAAGACCGTTAATGCATAACCCACTGCTTAATAATGAAATGTTTAAGGTTGAAAAACCAAAAACAAAACAACAAAAGATTTCTCAAAATGATGACACATATCTTTGACATCTAAGACTTGGTCATATTAACCTTGACAAATTAGATAGACTTGTAAAGAGCGGACATTTAAGTGAGTTAAAGATCGACATTTTACCTGTTTGTGAATCATGTCTAAAAGGTAAAATGACTAAACGACCTTTTACTGGAAAATGGCTTAGAGGTAAAGAACCACTAGAGCTTATACATTCGGACGTCTGCGGTCTTATGAATGTTAAAGCTAGAGGTGGTTATGAATATTCATCATCTTTATTGATGATTATTCTAGATATGAGTATGTTTACCTAATGCAACGGAAGTCAGAAACTTTTGAAAAGTTCAAACAATTTTGAGCTGAAGTTGAAAATCAATTAGGTCAAACATTGAAAACTCTAAAATCAGATCGTAGAGGTGAGTATCTTGATACAGAGTTCTGGAATTACTTACTTGAGCATGGGATTCTATCCCAACTAATTGCTCTTGGAACATCCCAACAGAACGGTGTTGCAGAAAAGAGAAATCGGACCGTTTTGGACATGATGAGATCTATGTTTAGTTTCTCATCATTACCTAGTTCATTCTGGGGATATGCATTGCAAACTGCAATGTATATTTTGAATGTTGTACCATCTAAGTCAATTCCAAAGACACCATTGGAGTTGTGGAATGGTCGCAAAGCTAGTTTACGATGTTTTCGCATTTGGGGGTGTCCAGCACATGTGCTGAAGAACAAGACTGGGAAACTGGAAATACATTCAAAATTTTACCTATTTATAGGTTATCATAGAAAGACTAGGGGCAGACTCTTTTATAGTCCGGAAGAAAACAAAGTGTTTGTATCGACAAACGTACGTTTCTTGAAAAGAACTATATGAGAGAGTACAAACCTTGAAGTAAAGTTGTACTAGATGAATTACTTACTGGTTCGATCAGTGCCTCGTCAACAATAATTGTTGACAAAGACATAATTCAGACCACGTTTGAATGTCAGATAGATTCTCATTAGAATCATCTACCACCTATTGTAGTGGGAGAGTTATTAGAACAGCAGTCCGCTACAGAAAGATTGTAAAGGCACAAATTGCTATCTCTAATGAGAGTGTAGATGATCTATTGACATACCATGATGCAATGGAGGATTCTGATAAAGAAGAATGACTTAAAGCAATGAATCTCAAGATGGAGTCTATGTACTCCAACTCTATCTAGGAACTTGTAGATCAACCAAATTGGATAAAACTCATAGGTTGCAAGTGGATCCACAAAAGGAATAGAGGAGTGGATGGAAAGGTAGAGACCTTCAAAACTAGACTATTGCCAGAGGGTTATACTCAGAAAGAGGGAGTTGACTATGAGGAAACTTTCTTACCAGTAGCTATGCTTAAGTCCATTCGGATTCTTCTTTCCATTGCTGCATGTCTCGATTATGAGATTTGGCAAATGGACGTCAAGACTGCATTTTTTAATGGTAATTTTGATGGAAAGTATCTATATGGTACAATCAGAGGGATTTGTATCCCAAGGTCAAGAGCAAAAGATTTGCAAGTTGCAAAGGTCCATTTATGAACTTAAACAAGCATCTCGATCTTGAAACATAACGTTTGATACTTCGATCAAGTCTTATGGTTTTTAGCAAAAGTGATGAATCTTGCATCACAAGACAACCTTGCTGATCCATTTACGAATATCTTAACGGCTAAAGTATTGGAAGGTTATCTAAAGGGTCTAGGATTACGAGATATGTCTTATCTGCTCTAGGGCAAATGAGAGATTATTGGGGTTTTTGCCCTAAGAGCTTGTAATATTATAAACGGTTTTATGAATTTTAATAAAGTACTCATTTCATTCAATTTATATATTTTTTGTAAAAACTGTATACATCGTGAGAAACATCCTCGATTACTGATGTAATTTCAAACTAAGTGTATAAGGGTTATATACAGGTAGATTTAGTTTGAGATAAGTAATCTAAAGAGTCCGTAGAAAACAAATGAAGCTGGGTACTTCGTTGTGATAAATCTACAGCTGCGGTCATTTTCATATTTGATACGACAGTCTTATCCAAGACTGTTCATGTGGTGACATGGAAATGGAAGCACCTTATATAATAAAGATTATATAGGACTGGACCACGATAAACATAAGTATTTAAATAATATCCGTTAAATTTAGAGATTTATATTTATCAACCAGATGATCATATATGAATTGATCTTAATTTTGAGTGTATTATGAACTCCTGCTTGTCAAATTATTTCCTTTGATTTACATGGGTGAGATCGGTGTAGATACCCGATCAATAACTTTGTACTTTGGGGATATGATTTAGTAAGTAGCTGTAAATATTCTATATAATAGTGGAATCCACACCTTCTTGTGAGAAGTAGAAAAATAGTTCCCTTAAGAGTTTATTTAGGTCTTGAACAATAAGAGCGCTCAACTTTCTATTCATATGTAAACAGAAAAATAATTCATAAGTTGTTATGAATATATTGTTCATTAGAGAATCAATGGTACTTAAGGATCAAGAAATAATTAGAGGGGTAAAACGGACATTTGACCTAGCTTTAATTATGAACTATTTGTGGAGGGTCAAATCATATGTAGTGATTAAATCAATGGACATTGAAAAATTTCAGATTGTATATAAAAAAAAAAACATCTACAGTTTTGAGAGTGCAATATTAGGTTTTTAGTAGAGTAATTTTAAGATTAATAATAGTGAATTATTTAATTAAAGAGTTTAATTAATAATTCTGACATTATTAGAGCTCAAAATTGTAGGTCTATCGGATCCCTTTAATAGCTCATTTCACTATAAAAAACGTGTATATAGAATATTATAATTAGACCGTCCAATTACAGGTGTCACGTAAGTAACAAAAATTTGTGTTCACTTAGTATTTGAATAATATTGGTTATTCAAATTATTTAATTATTAATTATGAATTAATAATTATCTAATTAATTTTATAAGAGGTTACAAGTTATATTTCAAAATATAACATGAATTAATTTTGAATTAATTATGTTATATGGGATAAAAGTTTAATTATAATAAAATTAGGGTCCATATTAATATTGATTAATTAATATCCTAATTGTTTGCCTATATATAAAAGAAATAGTTTCTTTTCTTAAGATGAAGTTTTTTTTTTGTTGTTGTTTATGTTTTTGAGAAACAATAAGAAAAAGAAAGAAAGTTTTTTTTTTTTTTTTTTTTTCAATAAATACAAAGAACAAGAATTTGTGTCTTTGTTCTTTATATAACCAAAAATCAAACACTCATCTCTTATAAGTGTTGATTTAATTTGATTTTTTTTTTAGAAAGAAATAAAAAAAGTAAGTGAGCACAATTCTATATAATTGTGCCCACTCACTTGTTTCTTGGTTTAGAGATATATAAAGGAAGACAATGTGGTGAGCAATTCACAGAGATCAATACAGAAGGTAAAAATCTTATTTTTATTTCTTTATATTATTTTATTTCATTGTTTTATGAATCTTGAGTTCTTGAGTTTTCTAAAAAGTTTTGAAACTCAATGTTCCGCAAAATTCTTAACTTTATGAAAAACAAATTGTTGATTTTTGTTTTTTTTGTTTTAGCCAACACAAACCACATGCATGAATTGATTTGATCTTTGACTTCCCTGAAGGGAGCATGCACTACCTAGCTAGCATGCCATGATCTTGTTTTACATGTGGAGTAAATCCTGAAAAGGAAGTTGGTTCATCTGACAATTCATGAACCAGTTATATGTTGGCCTCAAATATTTAATGTTAAGGTCGCATCCGTTTTGGTAAATATCTCAATACTCGAAAGATCGCAATAATATCTTTGACTTAGTGTTATTATTAAAGAAATTAATACTAAAGAACAAACGTAATTGTGACTATGTCCACAGTGGTGAAGCCACATTATGGATGCTGTGGCCTAGTCTTCTTAATTACAACATTTTTTGACGTCACAACTGGTTGTTGTGTGTTTGGTCTTGGCTAATACTCATGGATGCTACAGACCATATATACTCTCGGCTACTTGTCACGTTAATGTGCAAGTGCAACACTTGACAGTACCTCACCGACAATGCTTGGATTAGATAATTTCTCATATCATATAGATTTCGGATTTTTATTAAATAGTGAATTCTTAATCTAAAAACAATGTTAGGAAGATAAGATACAATATTTCACTTAAGTTATGTTTACAGTTGCTAATAGAAGATTAACGTGAATTGAGTTTTTTTTTTTTTTTTTTGATAGAAACGTGAATTGAGTTTTGCCAGAAAGAGAAAGAAGAGCAACAGAAATGAAATTAGAAGATTTGACAGAGTGTTTTGAAATCAAAAATTGAATTTACTACACTCGAAGATAAGAATGAAGAAAATTTGACTACAACAATACCATGTGCATATAACATGACAAGATATTATTTTATGAAGAAATACATTTTATATTAATAATAAAATATTTAAATTGAAAAAATTAGTTAAATATAAATATAAGCAATAAAATAATTCCTTTAATTATATCAATTATTTCAGAACTTGCTACTTACTAGTCGCCAGTCGGTTGGCGACCTAATGAGTAGTAAGTACTCGACTATTCAGTGAGTATTCAGTTTAACCTTTAATTAATGATCAACTTATTGACCGATGGTCGAACCTGTAAAAGAATGTATAAAATTTTCATAAAGTCAAAATACAATTATATAACTATCAAACATCATAAAATCTATCTCATACAATCTTAAAAGAAATAGTATTATCAGAGTTTATCTGGGTGGAGTACTCGCTGAGTTGACCAAGTATTTATCGAGTAAACTTGACTTGGACCGAATATCCATCGAGTTGGATTGGCGACTACTTGTTTGTAGTGCATAGAACCCCCGATTTAGGGGTTCTTAGGCTGACAAAACCCTACTGATCAAGTTTTCTACGAATAGTCGAACCTATTTATGAAGTTTATAATATTAATTTTACCCAAGTGTGTTTGTGTTTAACGATTTTTTTTTATAAATTTTACCCAAGTGTGTTTGTGTTTAAAAATTTTTTCCCCTTATAAAAATAATCGTTTTAAAGAATTCTAGAAGAGAATTTTAACCAACTTTGAAACTAACTAAATTCACTTTTGTAAGAATATTGTGAAATATTAATTTATAAAAGCAACAAGAACTTTCAAGCCATTTAAACAACTTGTAAATTACAGCAGCATAATTTGAGCATTAATATAGGATAGAAAAGTCTAACATTCAGAAACAAGAAAGAAAGATGGAACAACCAAAGTCACTTTCTCATCTCCTTTTAATTCAATCAATCTCATCACCTACGAAACTATGTGCATTTAATTCACTCCATGTTTGTGATCACTAGTCAACACCTAAATAATTCGACATATAGAATTCTGAATAGATACAGACTTTTACCAAGTTTTAAACTTCTCATACATGTTAGTTGTTACAATTGATATATATATATATATATTTTTTTTTCACTTCTCTTTCACTGTTATTTTTGTCAATAATAAATTTCCAATGCTAAATATATTTAGAGGGTGTATTCAATCCAAAGCTTATTAAAGTTGAATGGAGTTTTTTAATTATAGATACTAGTGAAATTCACAAATTTTATATACTCCATGTTAATTTGTTAGAATTTTATTATGAAATCTAATGAAATCTGTATAGGAGAATGATAAAAAAACTATTATAGACTTTTTTCTATGTTAATTTCACTTTAAAATTCATCTAAGCCTGTTAATGTAGAAACTATCAAGTCATTTTTTTTTTTTAAATATTCTTATATTTCATTGGATATTATACCAATTCAAATTGATTACACCTAAATTTAATATATTCCATATAAATTTGAATTGAATGCACATAGATTTCAATAAAATTCATACAATATCCAGACTTCTAAAATATTTTAAATTTCAGTAAATTCTAAATTAAATACACTATTTTAGATAAAAATTATATCCTATTTTAAAGTTAAATATATTTAGACTTAAGAGATTTGAATACTTTATTGGTTGAATAAAATTACCTATAAATAACAATTATTGAATTGATAGTAAGGATGATTATTTAAGAATATCCAATGATTATTATTGATGAATAACCTTACTTATTTGGTAAGGTGATCAAATCTTCACACTAAAAGCTTCAATCCGTAGAGTACCCAAATTAATAAATTCAATATCCGGTCATTTATTTTTTAAAGTACTATCCAAGTCAAGTTTTGGATGCCTTGATCCAAGTCCATACTATTTACTTGTCAAGTTTTGGATGCCTTGATCTATAGTCCATGCTGTTGACTTATCCATGGCAATGTTCTGATCAACCGTATAAGAATCATTGTACCTAATTAAAAGAAACTCAAGGAAGTGCTTTTGTTAGGTGGGAACTATAACTTGTACAAGCACGGCGTAAATTTTGTCCTGTTGTTCTAACTCTACTTAATAGACAAATTTTATATTATGTTCATATGAATTTGCTCACCAATGAAAACTACCATTCTAGAAAGTAATTTTGCATAAAATGTTTTATTCAAAAAAGAAAAAATAAAACAATTTTCACTTAATGGTGGGATGATTTACTAGTTAGTCATATCTATATATTATTTAATAGATTCGAATACCAATAAATTTCAACCTTTGTGTAATATTCATAAAGATGTGATGTGGATAGATTTCTCTCAATGCATGGAAATAGTCATTCTAGCTGTACTACTAAAATTTCATCTGGGTTGATTTCGGTAGTTCTATGTCAAAAAATTAAAAAAAAAAAACAAAGGTTTTCATTAAATCACTTAAAAATCTTCACCAATTAAAAAACTTTTGTGCCTTTATTATTAAAAAATGCTAACCTTTTTTAAAAACTATATTAAGTACTTTTAATTTAGTAAATTAAATCTTATACTTTTAATTAAACAACTACAAATTAAATATTATTTAGTTTTTTAATAGTTAAGACAACGATTTATAAATAATTTTTTATTAACGTACTTTTTAAGTCACAAATTTAATTTTTTATGTTCCATTCATTTATACTAGAACGTATATCGATACATTTTGTTTACTTTTACACTTTTGACTCAATCAAAACTATATATCTAGAATCTTAGTCGTTTTCTTCAGCTAAAGTAGATCATTTTAAGATTTAGCTTCGGACCAATTTCTTTGTCCCCAGACAGATTTTGGAATATTGATTAGCAAGTCTTTTTACTTGATTGACCAAAGTTGTTGACTTATTCATGAAGTTTTCAACAAGTTAATAATTTATATAGATAGTGTTGACATGTGTCCTAAAAGCACAAGTTAATAGCCATAATTAACAAATTAATGGATGCAAAAGAAAAATAGAGATAAATTTAAATAAATGAATGGATAAATTAGTTAATTGATTGTGAATTAAATTTTAATTTTTAAGCATGAAGATGTGCCCTTGGAGCACAGGTTAACTCTACTTAAATATATAATACTATAATTAATAGATTAGATTAGAACAACTTAAAAATAGAAAAAAAAAAAAACTGATTTTAAAACTTTCTTCAATATCTAATCATAGACGTGTTTTTAAAGTACACTTATTTTAATCCTTGGATTGAAAACACATAAGTTAGACGTTCAAGTTAGTTTTTAATGTCAATTTTAAAAATTAAGATTATTTTAGTCTCAAACTTACATTTAAAATTTTTATCAATCCTCATTACCTTACTCTCGAGGCTTTCTTTTATTTTCTTCTTTGAATATATCTAGGGATATCCCCCCTTTTTTTTTTTTTCTGAGATATCTTGTTACATTTTTATAATTATTGACAATATATAAGAAAAATATATTTCAAATCATCAAATCTTCTTATGTAAAAGAAATTGCCGTATTCAGCCGTTAATGACCCGCTCATCACGACTATCATTTTGTATTTTATTAAAATAATACCATCAAAGTGGACAAATACTAACGAGAGATGCCAGTTGGATAGCACAACATTGCTCTTTCCATTAATGAGATCTACTTATCTTGATGGTAAGAGGTTTACACAAAAAAAAAACTTAAAGTTTAGGGTTCAAACCTCAACACGTTACTTGAGCAAAGAGGCCAAAACACTATAGAGATAAATGAGTAAAAGTTTTGGCCTTTTTATTTCGTAGGATAGATAGTGTCTTGAGGATTGAATCCGAGACTTTAAGTGCATACCTAAGGCAAAGTTTTTCTATGTATAATTATTTTTTTATAACTCGAAACCCCTCAAAGCCACTTAATAAATTCGAGTTCGAAATTACCATTGAACTCTATAATCTTTAAATAGTGAGAAAATATAGCCTTTGATATTTAAAAAGTGAGAAACTATACCCTTTGATCAATTGATACCAACAAGAGGATTCGAACCTTAACCTCATACAAGTAAAATTAAAGACAGCCTAATCATTTAAACAATCCTTCATGGATTTCTAATTATGCATGATTCATAAATCATGCACAATTAATGATAAACCAAATTGGTGTGTATCATCAAAAGCTTCAATTAGATAACTTTAAACATCTCAAAAAAATCAGATTACTTAAACATTAAACGTAATGATATGATATTTCTAACTAATAAACAAAATGTTTTGATGAATGTTATGCATGTGAAAGATGATATCAAGAAAACAAACTGGCTCTGAACTATAATTCCATAGAAATCAAGAGAGCAAACTGGCTCTGAACTATAATTCCATAGAAATCAACGATATATTCACTCAAGTGCCCAAACAAAAAAAAAAAATGCATGGAACAAACTCTTGTTCTTTTTGTTAAAAACAACTTTAAAAAATTAAAAATGGCCGGCTTGATTAGTTGCACAATAAAAGACTTTACTCCGAAAGGCATCATCATGGCCGTTACATGCAATCACATTAAAATCAATTTAATATAAATCAATTGATTAATGGTTAATTGGACTCACATCCCCTCACTTTTGGCCAAATATATGCATAGGCAACATTTGCTTTAATCATGCAAACTATTCTATGGTTAATTTACTTCCATCAAGACTGGCAGTTTAATTAACAACTGCCCAACCTTAAAATTGGAAAATAGTTATTAATCCTACCTGTATACTTCAAAATAATTTGTAAAATATAACATTTAAAAATATTAAGAAAAAGGAAAAAAAAAAAAAAACACTTCGATGGAGGAATTATCTTCTTCTAACTGTTGAGGTTATCGACCATCTTTTCTATAGTTGGAAAGAGATTAATTAGTAGTCATTCTTAAATTTTATTTTAAATAATTTTTAATATGTAATTAAATAATAAGTTAAGATAGCACAGTACTTTCTTTTCTTATTTTTTTTAATTCATTTATTAACTTTCACATACAAATTATACAAGCTACCAAATTGCCGTTCCCCCATTAAGTCATAGCCGTGCTGATGGGTTAGCTAGTCTATGAAAATGAAGGGACGGTTCGTGTAATGAAAGCAAAGGTTGTACAAGCATACAATTTTCACCAAAAGTAAGGGTATTAATGCAATTAACCCATCAATTAAAGTCATAACCGTGTTGAATAGGTGCTAGTGCAGCTAGTCAATGAAAACGAACGAAGGTTCGTGTAATACAAGCAAAGGTTGCACGTGCATCAAATTTTCACTAAAAGTAAGGGTCCCAAATGCAATTAACCCATCAATAATTAATTAATTAATATCTTCCACTCATTTTCTCCCACTCTCGCGAAGACTTTTCCTCACAACCAAACACCCCAAATGACCGTTGATGATGGTCGTTATTATCATCCAATCAAAACCTCCAATATTTCCACAATTGGGACCCCATCATTTTTTTTATCACTCTTAGAAATTTAAAAAATAGTAATAATAAAACAAAATAAAACACTTGCATTTTCTCGTGAAGACTAAGCGCCAAAGGAGCGTTTGTATTGTGATTGTGACCCTCACAATTCTCTCATTCATTCACCAACTTCACCTTATAAATTTCCTCGACAAAATCCTCCATCAAAAACCCCAATCAAAAAAACCTTTCTATTCTTTGCATATATACGCATGGATTCTTCATCACAACCACCAAAGCTTGCTCTCTTTTCTTCCTTCCCAAACAAAGGAAAAGAACCCCCACCACCTCCTCTGGGGATGCCAACGTCGCCTGTCCACAAGGTGGCCTCCGTTCCCTTTCAATGGGAGGAGGCCCCAGGGAAACCAAGACCCGGCTGCACGGACTCCAAACCTAGCAGCACGGTTGCTAGGTCTCTAGACCTTCCACCAAGGTTGGTTTTCATTGATCATCATGTCAAACTCAATAACAACAACAACAATAATAATAACAATCATGGTTCGTCTCCTACAACTGTGCTAGAAGGCCCTTATGTGTCTCGGTCATTCTCTTACACGTTATCGTTTAGAAAAGGAGGAAGGGATAAGGAGAGTCATAGTAGGGTTTTGTTTGGATCAACTAGGTGGGTGAGTAGTAGTGCAACTCCTAGTCGTGTCAAGAAGAATGACGACAAGGTTAATGTTGGGGGTAGTTTCGACTTTTTCTCTTCCATCGATGACATCGGCAGCCGTGGTGGCGGCGGCGGCGGTGGTGGTACAAAGGTGAAGATGACAAGGGTTAGGAAGAGATCAGGGAGCTTCAGGAGTTTATCTCACTCAAGTTCACATTTGTGGGTAAGCTGGGACTTCCATTGACCTATTCTATAATTATATTTTTCATGATATATAGTATATTTTCTTAAAGGAGTATATGATTTTCTAAAGTGAACTTTTCTATTAAAATAATCTCTCTTCACATATGATTTGCTGATTATTGATTGTAACTTGAAGATAATATGAATTGTTTATTACAAAACCAATCAAAAGTTGATAGAATTCTGTTAATGAACAGATCAAGATCTAAATTATTTGTTTTTATCGATCAAAGTCAATTACCAAAAGTAAGTCTAACACGGCTCCTTGACTAGCAACTGAGCCACACATTTTGGTCCAACAATTTGAGCGTCTGGACCTTGTCTTTGAATTATTATTATTTGGTTTGTGACCTATTATCTATAGTTTCTCACTCTACTAGTATAGATAAAATAAAAAGATCAATGAACATAACTATTTGGATTATATTTAGGATTTAACTAGTTTATTGATTGAATAATCTTACACGTCAATAATAACTTTTAGATTGGTTAAGGTTATTCAACCAATAAAACAATTAAATTCATATATTTATAATATCTAATACAGTATTTGAAACAATAGTTATAATACTTAATCTAAATAACTATTAGCAGGTACAAGGTGTAGGTACTGAAAAATTGTATGATTCTTTTCTCTAATGACTGATATTTCTTGGTTTGTAACTGCAGACAAGCATCTGTGAGAGCTTCAAACAGGTGGTCCCATGGAAACGTAGCAGTAGGCAAGAGAAACTGAGATAGGTTTTACTGGGTCTGGCATTAATATCTACCGTTCGATCTGCAAGTGGAGCCCACACCAACTTTAATTGACCTCTTGTACATGTTATTAATAAATTTATTATTGTCGGTTTTATCTATATTCATATCATATGTAGTAGACCTGCTTACTTTACTTACATATGGCTGTATGATTTAGACTGTATAACTATTTATCAGAAGAATACTTACAAATGTATTCATTCATCTATTTTCACTACATGAATTGGGATCAAGATGGGATATGAAGATAGAATGTTTAGTATTACTCTTATTTGAATCCTACGATCTGATGTTTAGTTCGTGCATCCGAGCAGAGTTGATATAGTAACCATTTTGTGATGATACAGGAGTTGAACAGCGTGTGTTTAACCAATATCATGTGAGATAGAATTCTATGTCAACCATTAATATGTTGATTACAGCTTACTAGTAATATTATCCAATGTCAAGTTTTTGTTTCTTTTCTGAAGTACTGTTGTCAATTATGTTTGAATTTTTGTTTTCTTTTTCAACGAATAAGGGGGTTTCAATTATTTCATAATATGGCCATAAATTTCAAGAACTGTTTCTGAAATTTAATAAGAACACAAATGAAATATTTTTTTTTCTTGGAAATAATCTCTATGACAAAAAGTGTTTTCAACAAATTTAAAAATTTTGTGAAGAAAAAAAATGAAGTTTAAGATAGTTTATTAGTTAGGAAAAGTTCAAGAATAATGTTTTGAGAAATTTAGAAATCATCGATGATACCCACTAAATTTACCCTAAAATCTCTATTTTAAGTCAAATTAATTAACAATTCACTTTTCTATTAACTAGTTGTGACCACGAACAAATATGATTATTAGGTGTTCTCGTTAACAAAAAGAAAGTAGACAAAAAGTTTCTTCAAATGAGACGATTGATATATAAGGGATTCTCCACTGTAGTTATTTATTTGAGTTGATTTTCTTGTCACACTTGATAAATAAATAATGAGATATAAAAATCCTTTTCATCGTAATTGTCTAACCCATATATGAAGCTCATACGATAAAAACCTTTTTTAGAGAATATAGAGACAGGTTTCTCAATTGAGAAACTCTCCTAGACGTATTGACTATGATTTTTCTTTTTTTCTAACTAATTAAAAATATAAACATTTGACTTAGTCTGTATCTTTTCATATAAATTATAAAAGAAAAGAGAGTGAGATACATAAATATTTTGCTTTTGATAATTATATTGAAAATGAATACATACATAATACATACATATATATATATATAAAGTGGATTCAAATTAAAAAGTGGTTGAAAAATGGTTGATGTGTCACAAATAAAAACTCAAAAAATATATAATAGCATGCATTATATCATTTACTAACCCCTTTAAGGACAAATTCTTAAATTGCAGTATAAGAATTGATGCACCATACAGTCCTTACTAAGTTCTTGGCACATGCCGTCTTTTTATTTTAATTTTTTTATTTTTTTTTCATATACAATTCTATCATATATTTATTGGGATCTATTGATAAAGACTGCTTAGTGAACGGTCCAAAAATCCACTCCTAAAATTAGAGAGAAGACTATTCACAAATATGTGAAAAAATTACCACATGCATTATGATCCTAATGAGGATCGAACCTACCATCTGATGGATAGATGGTGTGTATCTTTCCATATAGGCCACCCACTATCCTCCTTGCAACATATACCATAATCAAAACCCGGGATATATGCGCATCCTGTTAGGGACGGTAAAATGGACCGGGTCTAGTCATACTAGCATAATACGATTCTAATGTAGATCCGAACCGCCGTTTTTTAGATCAACAAAAAACCGGGTCTCTAAAACCCACATCAAGAGTGGATAGAATACGGGTCTAAAAGCGGGTACCAGAGACCCGGTGTTAAAACCCCTCTAGCCGTTTTCTCTTAAAGTTAAACCCTCTACCCGGTGTTTAGACCATCTCCGGCCGTCTCTCTCCATCGCCGCCGTGTCCTGAGCTTCGAAACCAGTCAGTCTCTATTGCGTTTTGCAACTCATCTACCAAGTTTTGATATATCATCAATTGGGTATGATTTTGTTTTTGATTTGAGCAACTGGGTATGTCTCAAATAGTTTTTTTTTTTTGGTTTTTGGCAGTTTTGTGATATTGGGTATTTGTCAGTCTCTTATTTTGATTTGTTTTTATTGGAGTTGTTGTTGTTTTTATTTGAACTGTGTGGCAGTTTTGTTGAATGAACACTAGAAATGCTCAGATTTTGGTGGTGCTTGTAGGTGTTTGATAAAATGTCCCAAAGAAACATATTCTCTTGGACTGCCTGTCATGATTGTTGGACTAGTTTTTCGTTGATGGGTTTAATTTTTTTTGGTTAAATGCTTATTGATGGAATCTTGCCTGATAGTTTTGCATTTTCTGCGATTACACGGACATATATTGGTTTAGATTGTCTTGAATATTGTCAAATGGTGCATGCACAGATTGTTATGAGAGGCTTTGCATCTATTTATTTCAATTTTCATTCTGTTATAAGCTGTTATGACTTCTCTTTTGAGTACTGTGATAAACTGTTCATGTATCCTGTGAACTTCTGTGATAAACGGCCTTTTTGCACTATCTTTGCTTTATGTGTGCATATGCTCATCTAGTGAACTAGTGGCTCCTACTATGCAGTTGATCCTACTTCATACACTGCCATGGACACAATGGAACTAAATATTATGCAATTGATCCTAGTTTGGTGTTGACCTTTTTTGTTAGTGTGTTATTGACCAATTTAATGCTTGTTTATGTGTTTCTTTTGCTTTCACTTTGTCTTTTTACTGCTGTATAATTTATCAACTTGCAATTTGATTGAGGTTTATTTTTATTTTATTTTTATTATTTTAATTTTTTATTTGTGTTACAATTTGAGAATTTGGGTATGGTTTTGTTTTTTATTTTGTGTTAATTTTCAGCTTCAAAGTTTCTAATATTTATGTTGTGATAGTTGTTAATTGAATTGTTTAATCATATTAGGTAGTCAAATAATATTATTAGTTGTGAAGGAAATCAGATGAATACTTCGATGTGTGGGGATACTGATTGAGAATGTTGAGTCTAATGTTTCGGGAGTAGCCAAACGTGGGGATAATGATATTGAAAATGTTGAGTCTAGTGTTTCAGGAGTAGCCAAATGGAGGCGAGATTCGAGAAACATCATTCGTTTGAACTTACATGTCTAAAGTAACCTGACACAAACCCGATTAATCCTAATCTAACACGACATGATTAAATAATTGGGTTGAAAATCTAAACCCAACACGAATCCGTTCAATAAAATGTTTAACAAAGATCTACTTCCAAGTAAATCAAATACATATTGGAGGGTTCTTCAAAAAAAAAAAGAAAAACATATCGGAGGGTGATTCTTGGTGAGTTTTGGTTTAGCATTTGCTGTGGGTGGATTTAGGCACTAACAACTTATCAAGAAATCAAGTGATTGTGGAAATCAACTTATCAAGAAACAGCTTGTCCAAGTTTCACTTTGTATATTTGTGTTTATTTATATTCAAGTAATTTTTAATTATGTGGTTTCCCTTACTTTTGCAGTTTGCAGTATTGAGTTAAAGGATTGATAAGAAATGGCAACTGAGGAGAAAGGAGAAGGTGATCAGCTAACCACTAGTTCCCAAGCTGTCAGTTTTCAAGGAATGGTAGAAGAACGGTATCGTAAAATCAAGGAGCATGCCGAAACATACCCTTACGTGTGGGCTTCTTATATTGTTGTATATGGTGGTTTAGCCCTCTGGACTACCTACAGATGGAGAAAGCTTCGTAAAACCGAGGACAGAGTTAGAGGTCTTCAAGAGAGACTACGTAAACTTGTTGAAACTGAACAATCTGCAAGCTCCACGGGAACAATTCAAAAGGTTCCCCCATCTGGCGAAAAGACTTTACCATCCTCTGATAAAGCCTGCAAGTAGAAAGGTTACATCTGCTAACTCAAATCTGCTTCCATTTTTTCCAGTAAAATTGATTGAAGATCATGGAAATGCATAGCATTTGGAAAGCTTAGGAAATCACTTATAGCATCGTTTTTGCTCTGCGTGACTTAAGTCAAGATCCAGAATTCAGTTTTGTTAAAATATATTTACTCGCATTTGATGAAGCATCAATTTATGGTGTATCAGTTTGTTTATGTAACACATTTAAAAAATTAGACTCTGAAGAGTGCAAATGGAGCTTTGAAATGAAAAATAACAGAACTGCTCATATTTTAAGATAGTGTTACACTACACTTACACACACACAAGTGTGGTTTTGTTTCTGGGTATGAATAAAGTTTTATATACTCTACTGTGTTAGGTCAATTTCTTTACTTCATTGTCTTTCATTTTAAGGTTCCACACAGTCTGAAATCTCATACAATATAAAAGCGGACAATGGAGTTGTCATGGTTTGAATCGTTTGCGAATTGCATCACAATGTCTACTTGATAAGTATTAAGCTATCATATTTGCCATACAATGATTTTTTGATGTAGTAGTTGTGACAGTAATCAAATTGGGAGCTAGCTCTAGTGTTACAATGGATATTAATTTGTTTTAAGTATTCGCTTTTTTACTTGGCGGGAATCTATTTTATAGACATTTTGTTTGCATGTATGAACAACTTCGACGTTCAAATTAACAAGTAGATGACGTTGAACATGCATTATTATTGAACTAAAATATAGGAAATTTATTTTTTGTTAAATTAAAATTCTTACTGGTAATTGAATTGTAAATTGATTGAGAATTGTTTTTGAATGCAAATTTGAAATTATTAGTATACTTTGTTTTTCAATAATATAAAGAATAACTGATAAGTTTTTCTCTACCTTCGGCTATAGCATATTATTATTGTTTCATTATCTCTCGTATCAATAATTTTTAATTATAATTTATATTTTATAATAATAATAATTGCAGTAATAAATTTGTGAACAATTAAAAAATTAATAAAAAATTTCAAGAAAGTTGAAATTGAAATCCTAAGCATCAATATACTAATTATTCCCTTTTCACTACTTTAATGAATAAATTTGCACGCTCAAAAATATAAACAAATCCTTAACATATCTAGAAAATTAAAAGTTTACTCTAATGCACTTTCTACAATTTTTTTTTTTTTTTTGAAATATAATGCACTTTCTACATTGGTATTTGTTTTGAGTCGCCAGAATGAAATATATTTACAATCAAAGCAGTGGTTTCTAACCTTCGAAATCTTATGTAAGTGCCAATTAAAATGACTTTTCAGGGTCAATTACCTGATGAATAGAAAATTGCTATAAAAAGATCATCAAAAAATTAAGGATAAGGAGATTATAAAAAAATTCAAAATTAGGTATTGAAGAATTTAAAAATGAAGTCTTATTGATTGCAAAACTTCAACATAGAAATCTTATAAGGCTTTTAAGTTGTTGCATAGAGGAAGATGAAAAGATGTTAATTTATGAACTTATGTCCAACAAAAGTTTGGACTATTTTATTTTTGGTATAATTCCTTAATTAATAATTATGCGCTTGATATATGTATTTATCGCTTTGTGTCTATTCTTTCAATCATATGTGATACCGATATATGTATTTATAGCTTTGTGTCTATTCTTTCAATCATATGTGATACCATTTGAATGGAGCAAATTAATCAATAAAGTTGATGTTCATTGGAAAATACATTTTGAAATTAATTTGGAGATTGCTCGAGGAATCTTTTATTTTCACCAAGATACACGTTAGAAGCATTGACGTGTGCATAAAATTGGATATGGGCTCCACTTTGAGGTATGAAAGTAGTTATAAATTTAATTATATTATGTATATTATTTGTAATCATCAATTTAATTTTTAATTTTTCACTTAATTTGTTCTATTATGTGACGTTTCGGAAGAAGAAATATATCATAAACAAGATGAAGAAAAGCCATCATCGTCTTGATTTTATTTTTTATTTTTATATTTATATTTTTTTGTTATTTTTGAATGTAAATTAAGGATAAATTTTAACTTTAAATTTTATTTGTTGTTTAATTTTGATTATGACATGTATTTTGTAAAATCTAACAAGATGATTATGGAATGGATTATGTGATATAAAATTAGTTTAATTTGATTTAATAAAAATTAATATTTTTTTTTTCAAAAATCAGGTTGGGATCTTCGATCCATTGAATTTTATAGTCCATAATTATATTTTTAGAAAATTTTGAATTATTTTTAGAAAAAAACGGGTCGATCTGATTTGACCGGATTTACCCGATCAAATCTAGATCTGCCCTGTTGACCCGGATTGACCAGATCAAATCCAGGTCCGACGAGACCCGCAAAATATATAGGTCGGGTCTGGAACTATACCCTCAAATTAATTTGAAAGTATGGATATGGATAGGGTCTAGAGACTCAAAAAAATAAGAGGGTCCAATACAGATCTGGGCCTGGTGCTATAAGCCCTCGAATTGGATTTTACGGATTTCCCAAATATAGTCCCTAAATAATTATTGGAGACTCGAAATGGTCCATGGAAATGCCTAAGAGTATAGGGGACCTTTAGAGATCGATTTCGACTCGATTGAAGATTAAATGGAAGGATAAAATGGTGAATGAAATCGAGTGAGCATTTAAGGTGATAAGGGACTAAATTGAAGATAAGCTTTATTAATTGTGGTCAAAGTGGAATTAAGCTAAAAGTCAAGGGGGAGACCGATATTTTTAAAGGACGTGACCGTCATTTTGAGGATAGTTTGGGGAGGAAAGCATAAAGCCAAAAAGTTGTCTAAAAAATCTAAAGAGAGAGAGAGTGAGCTGTCGTAGAAAAGAGAAGGAAAGAAGAAAGAGAAGAGAAAGAAAGAAGAAGAAGAAAGAAGAAGAAAGAGAAGAAGAAGGAGAGAGAGTTGCCGCCGCCGACCAAGTAGTTCCGACCAGCTTAGCTCGACGCCGTGAAGCTCGCCGAACCAGCAACAGATCAGATTGAAGCCGAGCTGATCGACGCCAAACGAAGCAGAACTGCCGCACGACGCCAAGCTGAGAAGACCCGCAGCCAGTCCCGATTGACGACGACGACGAGGAGGAGCTGTCGACGCAACCGGATCTCACCGTGCCTCGCTGCAAAACCGAGCTGACCGAAGCGGAGCAGAACGGAGCAGAACTGTGACCCAAAACCAGCTCATCCCGCGTGCGAAACCTTCGCCGATCGACGGCGAAGCTAGCCTCCAACCGCGGCGAAGCTGAGAGGGAAAGAGAGAGGAGAAAGAGGAGAAGAAAACCCAGCTCAAACCAGCTCCAATCAAGTCCATTTTCAGCTTGAAACCAAGCTCAAAACAGTGTCGTGAAGTGAGATTGGCGAGGAAGAAAGAGAAGCTCGCGCGAAGGAAAAGAAAGAGAGAGGAGATCCAGCCCGAGCTCAGCCCAAATCAGTTCATTCTCGCTTCCAATCCAATCCCGAATCAAGCTCAACGTAAGAGAAATAGTGATTTTGCGAGGAAGATAAGGGGTGAGTTGTTTACTCTTGATGTTGATGATTTTATTGATGATTTAGTTGATGATTGAGTTGACTTCGAAGTAGATTTTATCGCGATTCGTTATTGGTTGGTTTTGAGTGAAAATAAGTTGATAAATAAATGGATTTACATTGATTGAGAGCTTAGAATACTAAGAAAATGTTAAAGAGTTATAGAGAATTCAAAACGCGCAATAAACTAGTTTAAAGGGCAATTTCGTAAATTGACCCTTATGACATTCGTTGAGTGTTCGGACGACTCTAATGAGTTTAATTAGGAGTATTGAAGCTATTAAAAGCGAAAGATTAAAGTTAGAAATCGAAAATGGAAAGTTGCGTGTAAAAAGGATTATATAGGGACGATTGTGTAATTTGGAGTTTCCAGAAGTGACGTGAATGTAAATTTACGTTTCCATATGTTATGTAGGTGACGAGGACGCTCGTGGACCGAGGCGAGAGGATTAGGGGCTCCGCACACGCCATTTTCAGTCAACAGTTTTGTGAGTAAGTTTTATTTAAAGATTTTAAAAGTATTTCAAATTATCAAATTTGAATTGATAAGTAATTGCTTGAATTTATTTTAAATGCATTGATATATGCATGAGCATTAGTTTGAAATGAGAATGTGATTTTATATGCATATATATAAAGTTGTTGAAATGAAATTTCAGAAACTAAGTTTTTAAGTTTGAATTGAGAAAATCAGTTTTAGTGCTTAATGCACTCAGAAAATGAGTTTTAGTGCTTATGGCACTCAGGAATCAGATTTTAGTGTTTTACGCACTCAGAAAAGAGAATTGTGCTTTTGCACTAGAAAGTTAAAGCAGAAAAGAGAAAAGTGTTTTCAAAACCAGAAAGTATTCCCTCAGGGATTTTCAGAGATTACAGAGCAATTTAGACCCGATCGGTCTATCCCACTTTAGTTGGCACAGTCTTGGGAAGGGATAAGTCACTAACATGGGGGGATCAGTGTCAGAGTCTGTCAGTCGAATCGCCATTACTGATGTGGGGTAGTGTTTCGTGTGCTATGGTTAGCGTTGAGAAATTCCGCACATGGCCACGAGATGTCTCAGGTTAGGCGAGCTATGGTTAGCGCTGAGAAATTCCGCACATAGCCGCGAGATGTCTCAAAGTTGACGAGCTATGGTTAGCGCTGAGAAATTCCGCACATAGCCGTTAGATTCTAGAGACCCCAGATTTAGGGATACTATGGTAATTTGAAAGATATTGAGAAACAGTTTTTAAAAGAAAAGCTTATTTGAGATAAAAGATATTTTATGATTATTATTGAAGTTATTTATGATTTACAGTTGCAAGTTTTGTATTTAAATACGTGCATGTGATTAGAGATGAATTCTCTTGCTTAAGTTGATGTTTAAAAGATTTCAGTTTAAAATGCTTTCGAATCAAAGAATAGTTTTCAAACGTTTTAAGAGGAGGACGTTTTGAAAATCAGATTTTCAAAGAAAAGATAAATTATCACTCACTGAGCTTCTAGCTCATTATTTTCTGTTTTATATAAAAACCTCCTCAGGTACTCTCAGTAGGTAGCCGATCAGTAGCATTACCTCCAGCGGGTGAGCCAGCGCGACACGACAATATTTTGAGCAGTTGATTTTGCATATGTCATTTCCATGTAAATATCTTTTGAAATGTATAAGTAATTTAAAAGTTGTAATTATTTGTTTATAACCGTTTTTAAACTGTTTTTGATTTAAATGCGGTCTATTGAATGTCATTTGAATTTTCATAAGTTGATTTAACAATGAAATGCATGATTGAGGCCTACGGGCAACCAGAAGTTGGGTTGGTGATAAATTTTAGTCGAAGTGTTGTTTTTCTGTAAACAGGTTTTTCGGGAATGTTAAAAATACAGTTGTTATGTTGCCGAAATTTTATTAGAAAAATGAGTTTCGAAAATGAACTTAAAATTAAAAATTTTTCCTACGCGTTTTTAGTTTTTAAAGAAAACCCAACCCAACAATATTTCAGAAAGTATGAAAGAGTTTAGGGTTCGCTCCACGGGTTTCGCTTAGCCCGACGAGTCGGGTCTGGGAGGGATCCGTTGGGGTGCCCGGCGTGACCGACCGGATCAGAGTTAGAGGTATCCGGGTTGGGTCGCGTCAGGTGCGGTGCGGGTCTAGACCCGTATTTTGTCAACCTTAGATGGAGGATTGATGATGTGGGGTTGATGATGATGATGATGCACTGATGTTGATGATGATAGATTATTGATGATTATGGGCACTGTTGATGATCAATTGGAAATGGAGATCCAATCAGATTGGCTTCACTTCCTTCGGGGCTGTTTGGTGACCAAAACAAGATTGGATCGTGCATTGGACAAATTTTTGTCCATCCCAATGTGTGCTGCATGCTTCGGATTGGACAAAGCCAATCCCAAGCCATCAAATAAAGTGGTGGTGATGATAAAACAATCGTGCCACAAGGGATGGGATTTCGTGAATCACATGCTTTGTGCTGCTATTTATTTTATTTTATTTTCAATTTATTAATTAATATAATTTACTTATTTATATATGATAGAATATTTAAAATATAAAATAATGTAATTAATTAACTTTTGAAAGATCTATTATATTATATTTTTGAATAAATTAAAATTTTAAAATAATATATAAAAATAATATAAAATTATAAAATTTTATAAAGATATGTATATATTATTAATTTATAATTAATATATTTATAACATAAAAATATTATTTTATTGTAAATATTTTTATTTAGGATTAATTGTAAGTAATTTTGATTAATGTTTAAAAAACCAAATTTTTTGATTCAAAAACTTTTTTTTATTCTATTTTTTTTATTCAATCTCATGCTATACCAAGCATAGGATAATATCATTTGTAGTTCTTATCTGCACCAAATATATCATAGTACTAATTTAATCTAATTCAGTCAAATCTAATCCCATCTTTTGAAATAGTTCAATCCAATCCAGTGCACCAAACATACCCTAAGGCCTCATTTGTTTGTTAGGATTGGGTTGGGTTTGGATTGATTTTTATCCAAACCCACTTTTGGTGCACTCCACATCCTCTTCACTAAGTTATCCCATCTTATTTTTATCTCATTACTTTGGGATAAATCAATCCCATTGAAAACATGGGTTAAAATAATTCCACTACACTCACATGCAATCGACGAACGGTGAACGGCAAGGAAGACCACGAGCGGCGAATAGTGAATGGCGAGGAAGATCACAAGCGGCGAACTACGACCGACGAGGAAAACCTAGTGACGAACGGCAAGGAAAACCCAGTGGTGAACTACGGTCGGTAAGGAAGACTGAGCGACGACCGGTAAAGAAAACCCAATGAGGAACAACAAGGAAAACCCAATGATGAATGGCAAGGAAGATCGAGTGACAATCGACAAGGAAGACAGAGTGAATGTTAGTGGGAAAGAAGAAGGAAGGAAAAGAAAAAGAGAAGGACCGGATCGACGGTGGGCTAATTAGTGACGTGGTAATGAGAATGGGGGCTTGATGCGGAGGACAGAGGGAGGAGAGAGATGGTGGTCGATGGTTCTGCGATTTTATAGCCTTGAGAAGTGTCTGGAAATGGTGGAAAATGGTTTAAATTAATATATGTTTGCAAAATTTCTAAAAAGACCCGGAGAAATTGATTAAAATCCAAGTTTATATCCACTATTTTTAATCCTATCCTACTTTCACCAAACATGGGATAACATCTAATCCAATCATATTTCATCCCATCCCATCCCATCCAATTCAATCCAATCCCATATAAATTATCCAATCCTATCCCGCGTACCAAATGAGACCTAAAAGAATTTATTTTTTTTTCCCTTTTTTTAGGGGGCGTTCTTTCAAAATGAGAAGAAATCTCACAATATTTTTGAAAAAATAATTAACCTTTTATTTTCAATTTTTTTAAAATCAATTTTTTCCTTTTTTTATTATTCTTTATCTCCACCGTTCATATTAGAGATGGATGGTGAAGATTTATCTTCTTTTTTCTAAAAAAACATAAAAAAAATTTTACCATTAAGGGTGTTTATGTCATTTACTAAAACATATGGTCAATTGCTAGATGTAGTAGAGTTTTACTCACAAAATGGGGGTATTTTGTAATAAAATAATAAATTTGATTTCGCCTGAATAAAAGCATACCTCAAGGGCTCTCGTGCATTTTGTTCTTATCATATTGTTTTTCTATTTTATCCCTTGACAGTAGTGCCCCTTGAACAAGAGACAAGCAGTAGCAAAAGCACTTGCAAAACAAATTGATAGTATAAATCAAAGACACTCTTATATACAGAAGCACTTGCAAAACAAATTGATATTATAAATCAAAGACACTCTTATATACAGAAGCACTTTATGTTTTACATTCGCATTATATGTGTTAGAAAGTCAAATGGAGAAAAGGTTTTGGTTATATTAGGCATTGTTGTAGTGTAAACATCTATAATGGATAATTTCTTGTTGGACACAGAGTTGCTTGACTGGGTGGTGAAGCAGGCATGATGCTTTCTCACCAAAGCGATACTAGGTTCGTGTGTAGTTGTCCACACAAAGTGCACACTTTTAGTTTGACCTACCAATGAGTGTGGACAAATAACATGATGTATCTGTAATATAAAAAAAAAAAAAAAATTGTTGATGGATTGAATAATTTTGATTCGTTATGTATAATGTTGTCTCTTTTGACTCCAAAACTTTACATAAATGCTTGGTTATTCTTTCTTCGTTGATAGAAAAGTACGTCAATATATTATATTCTTCTTGATTGTTTTTCATTATATATTTATATTACCTTGTAATATTTGGCTAGTGTTAATGTTACATGCACATTTCAATAACATCAAAAATAAAATCTGTCTTGCTTTAAAATAAACTAGAACATCCCAAATGCTAGTAAATACCAACACATTTTCTCAAGATCAAAGCAACTTAACTTTTATTAACCACAAGTCTCAAATTTATACAAGAATTTCATAGCAACAAGAAATTAAAATAAAAACTAATAAATGATTAGATAAGATTAAATCTAATCTACTCATATTTAAATCTAATTTTAATCCTTTATTCAAATTCAAAACTAAAATTAATATTTATTATGAATAAGATAAAAATAAGATCGTAATATTCCATCAAGCTTCTAAAGCCAATGTTCACGTTGGTCAACATTATTGACACTGACTCTACACTAGCCATTTCCTCCTTGACTATCAATATTTAATGTGATAATATTATGCCCATACATAATATTAACACATCTTAATTTAGCCTATAATTTCTACGTTTTCATTGCTTCAACACATGTAATGGTAACCTGGCATGAGACTTAAAGTGCTCCATAATCAGCTCCATGCTTGGCTTTGATGCCAAATGCTAGTAAATACTAGCACATTATCTCTAGATCAAAGCAACTTGATTTTTATTAACCACAAGTCTCAAATATAGACAAGAATTTCAAACTAAACAAGAATTCAAAATAAAAACTAATATATGATTAGATAAAAACTGATGGATCAGCTGATCCACACTCACCAGTACTGCGCCTACCAGCTCCATGTCTCGAAAAAGCCTCTTATTCCTTTGTCGACACCGTTGCAACATAGAAAAGTCGCTTCAATCTGGGTTCTGCAGATGGTGATGACGATTCTGCTTTTGTGTGTGAGTGGTTTTGGAGATTGGTGGAGTGGAGTGATGGTTTTGCGTTGGAGGAAGCCATGATCTGTGTTTTCGATTTTTTTTTTTTTTTTTTAAATTCTTCTGCGATTCTCTGTGTGCTTTTTGAGTGGAAATGCAACTTAAAGATCTAGATTTTGGAACCCAAATGTTGGTTGACGTTGGTGTTTTTTAGCACCCAAATTTCTGGATTTTGGAACCTAGAAATTTGGCAGCATTGATGTTGGTTGATCTGGGTGTTTGATGTTGGTGGGTGTTTGATCTTGGACCTCCACCTTTATGGAGATGGAGATGGGTGATGTCCATCTCTGGCTTAAGACAGAGCTAAAGAAATGGTGGGCAAGAGACAACCCAAATGAATTGTTTATAGTGAAGTACATAGATCCTATATACATGATATGAGCAGTTGCTACAAATGCTACTGATAACTTGTATTGTACACTTTCAAAATTCAGTTCTGCAGATTGTTTTTTTTTTGCAACTTACAAAGCCAAATAATTGAACTTGTGAAAACATAAATTTATGGATGATTTTTTTTTTTTAAAGTAAAATTCATGGATGAATTGACAACATGATGAATTTGTAGAATGCATACGAGCAGTTTTATTTTACTTAGTTTTTAGTTTTTTTTTTTTTAAATTATAAAAAATTAAAATACAATCAAAAGACAAAAATACCTATACGTGTGTTGGAATTGACTAACTATTGACTAACCTAAATTAACGGTAGATGAGTAATTTATAATAAACATATAGAGTTGATTTCGCTTGATAAAAGGTTTGAGCTGAATAACTAATTTGTAATTTGCTATTTTAAAAACTAACAAATTATTACAATATGTTATTGTGTTCCATATTAGTAATTAAATTTATCAGATATTTTTAAATGAAATACTAGCCGTTTATAGTTGAAAGTAAAATAAGAATGACATGGGAATTCAGAATCATCAAAACTGATTATCAAGGTGTTGAATGTGGCTCCATGTGATTTAATATTCATAAATATTTAATAAATAAATTTATGAATGAAGTCATTAAAACAAAATTAAATTAAGGAATTCAAATGGTTATTCATTTCATAAGATTGAATGTGGTTTTATGTGATTTAATATTCATAAAGATTTAATAAATAAATTTATTAATGAAGTCATTAAAAAAAAACTAAGTTACGGAATTTAAATGGTCAATCGTTTGAAAGATTGAATGATTTCAATTCAATGGAGAGTTATGTATATTGATGGATGCAATAATCACATGAATAGTCCAGTGATAACCATGCTTCTCATAAAATGGAAATCCTGATAATTCAATAATTATGCGAAGAATACTGAAGATCTCAACTTGATAACGTGTTATATCACATTAAATACATCAATGACAATTCATTTCTCTTACCGCTATTATGTATAAAGGTGGAGCTCCTATTAGGCTTGGGTTGGCCAAGTTCTTTTGGGTAAAAAATTGTTTTAATTTTTTCTGGAAGATAAGAATTATAATTTAATAATAATTTTTTTTCTTTTACATCAATTCAATAGTTCACTAATCAAAAATTAAAAAGAGATAGAAAACCAAACATAAACTTAAACCCATCTGAAAATAAAATTTAGCTTAATCCACCAAATAAAACTTTCTAAGTGCATGGTTGATAATGTGAAATAAAATTGTCACATAAATTATGGAGTTGGAAACATGTAGGTGGAGTGAGTGGACCTTAGCTGAAAATGGCAGAAGCACTTGTCATTCCCACGAAGGATGCAGAAATCATGCACCCTCACCTCACGTGTCGTCCAATGTGCTCCGCAAACACAAATTTGTACATTAAAAATTTGCGAAAATTAGCTTTTAAATGAAGGAAAGTAAATTTATAAGAGGGATAAATTCACTTTTAATTCAATTAAAAAACAAAAAGTTGTTTTTGTCTAAAATATTCTCGAGTGAAAATATTTTACGAAGATAAAAATATTCCACTTGTAACATTGCACGTGAAATATATCTCATTTCAAGTAGGTAAAAATATTTCACATACAAAATTGAATGTAAAATATCTAAGGTTGTTTGATTGAGTGGTCAAGTATGCATGGTGCTTTCTAACCAAAGGATACCAGGTTGGAGTGTAATTGTCCACACAAAGTGGATAATTTCAGTTTGGTCTATCAATGAGTGTGGACAAATTATGTGGAACCTCTTATAGTCTAAAAGCAAATTCTCACTTCAATGTGGGTCCCTCTCTTCTTTTAATATGAGAGTAAAATATAAATAGTATTCCATTCCGAGTCATACTTTAGTGTCACTATCATGAGGTTCTGATAGTTATAACACTATATTTTTAATATCAAAAAATAAAATAAAATAAAATTGTTGGTGGATTTGAATAATTTTGATTTGTTATGTATAATGTTGTCTCTTTTGACCCCAACACTTTACATAAATGCTTGGTTAGTCTTTCTTTGTCGATAGAAAAGGATGCAAAATTTGAAAAAAGGAATGTATATATTCTTCTTAATTATTTTTCGTTATATTACTTTGTAATATTTGGCTAGTGTTACTATTAAATGTACATTTCAATAACACCAAAAATAAAATCTGTCTTGCTTCAAAATAAACTAGAACATTCCAAATGCTAGTAAATACGAACACAATTCCTCAAGATCAAAGCAACTTAATTTTTATTAACCACAAGTCTCAAATTTATACAAAAATTTCATAGTTAAACAAGAATTCAAAATAAAAACTAAGGGAGAAATCTAAAAAACCCCCTGAAAACGAAAATAATATCAATTTACCTCATCTTTTGAAAATATTAGCCAAAAAACCCTCTACTGTATGCCGAAGGCAGTTTCCATCCAGATTTTTAGTGGTTTTGTGGTAAAAACATTAAAAGTCCAAAATACTCTTGTGAATTTGAAAAAAAATTAAAAATTTAAATAAAAGCTAAATAATTTAAATTTAAATAAAAAATTAATTAATTAAATTTAAATGAAATTTAAATAAAAAAATCCAATCCCAGATTGGATCTCCACCGTCCATCAATTACCATGGACGGTGGAGATCTAATCTGGATTGGATCTCCATCGAATGTCTTAACACCAACATTTTTCAGTTCAATCTCTAATTCAACTTCAACTTCAATCACCAGTTCAACTTCAACATCAAACACACAATCATCATCATCAACAACACATAAAGATCACAACACACATCATAAAAAAGAAAAAAAAGTGCCTAGATCCGCACCGCCACACTGCTCAGATCCACTTCGATCTCTACCTCCGCACACTGCCCAGATCCACTCCGATCTCTACCTCCGCATCGCCACACGATCCGATCTCTACCTCCGCACCGCCACACTGCCCAGATCCACTCCGATCTCTACCTCCGCACCGCCACACTGCCCAGATCCACTCCGATCTCTATCTCCGCACCGCTACACTACCCAGATCCACTCATTCTACCTCCGCACCGCCACACCACTTGAGGCAAGGACACATGGCTCCGTTCCTTGCCGTCCTCTCCATCTCCTCCACGAAATCGGACTCGGCAACTGCGTAAAAGGAGGGCGACGACGATGGGTTTAGGTTTTTGAATGGTAATGGTGGTTGGGTGAGATGAGAGAGAGAGTAATGGTATAGAGAGAGAGAGAAAGAGTAATGGTGATGGGTGGTGATGGGAGGTGATGAGCGATGACAGGTATCGATGACAGGTATGGAAATATTTTTTATTTCGTTTTTATTTTTTTTTCCTTTTTTATTTAATTAAAATTTTAGTAAATGGTTTCTAGCTGTCATCCGTCTGTATCATTGAGACCAAATGACGTTTTTATCCTCAAAACTAACGAATCCGTTATTTTATTGACGAATTCACTGTACTATTTAACGGTTGGATTATTTTGGCTATTATTTTTAAAACCAGGGGTGGTTTGATATTATTTTCAATTTTAGGGGGTAAATTAATAATATCCCTAAAAACTAATAAATGATTAGATAAGATTAAATCTAATCTACTCATATTTAAATATAATTTTTATCCCTTATTCAAATTAAAAACTAAAACTAATATTTATTTTGAATAAGATAAAAATAGGATTGTAATATTCCACCACGCTTCTAAAACCAATATCCACGTTGGTTAACATTATTGACACTGACCCGACAGTAGCCGTTTTCTTTTTGATTGCTTCACTTGACTATTAGTATTCAATGTGATGATACTATGCCCATACATAATATTAATACATCTTAATTTAGCCTATAAGTTACACGTTTTCATTACTTCAACGCATGTAATTTATCTAATATAATTTAGGGCTGCAATTTGGGTCACAACGCAAAGACAGTTGGTGGTCACTGAATTGGATTACAAAAAAAATTCATATAATTAAAATTATTGATAAGTACGATAAAATGAAAATTGATAGTCATATTGGATTCCCATGAAACATTATTCATATAGTCGAATTTATTCTAATGATTTAACCGCCCCAAACACATGCAATGAGACACATGAAAAATGCAAGGTTTATGTCCAAAACTTTTCCTCATCGTCCACCATGCATGGCATCCATTCTAGCACCAGAAATGGTAGAAACTCCAACAGATCTTGAATTTGAACCACGGACTGTATGACCGTGCTTGGCTAATGAACCGCCAACAGACCTGATCTCCATGTCATCTCCCTTTGATGGGCCAGAAGGTGGAACTGGCCCTTTGACTGCATTGCTACTAGTTGGAAAATGAAAAAGAAGAGAAGAGAGAAACCAAACAATCAAAATCATCACAAAGTGTTTTGAAGCCATGACACAACACAAAGTTAAAGATATTCAAATGAAGATATTCAAAATGGGTTTCTTTTCTCTTTGGTTTTGGAGGCATATATATGTATTGTTAGATGTGGTTGCATGTGATTTAATGTTCATAACGGTTTAATGAATAAATTAATGAGTCATTCAAATAAAATTAAGAAATTTAAGTGGTCATTTATTTTAAAAGATTAAATAGTTTCAATTCAATGGAGAGTTATGTACATTAATTAAATAAATGAATTCTTTTGAAATTGATATTTTTTATTCTATAAATAATAATAACACATTATCAATTTATCATCAATAGACAGACCCACCATAGTCCAGGGAGATCATGTGTCCCCCTCAAATTTGGCAAAAAACTGAAAAATTGGCAGTGTAATTTAAAAAAAAAAAAAAAAATTTGCAGCGAGTGCCAAAAAACTGAGCGTTATACCATGCGTTGGTTCTGAGTTCTGAGACCTGCCCGTGTTTTGGTTTATGTGCAGATTACACTGTACTACATTGACAGAAAGCTACAAGTTTCATTAATTAGTATTATTTATTATTAATTTATTATTATTTATTTTAAAAGTTACATTTCTGATTTGACTTCTAATAAATAATAATTATGATTATTTTTTATTATTTTATTATTATGTTGGTTTGAAAGTTACCGGCTGCTCCTTTCCGTTTCTTTTACTGGTTTAAATTTCTTTTAAACTATTATTTATTACTCCTATTTCTAATTTAATTGACTTCATTCCTTTTTATTACTTCTAATATACCTAATTTTCCTATTTCTAATATTTTTCCTATTCCTAATTAATTAATATTACATATCCTCTTCCATATAAGTACTATTTACTTCTATTTTTTAGGTGCTACATAAACTTCATTGACAATTTACAACTTCATTGAATTATTTTTTTTTTCTCTACATCTTTACTCGTATCATATCATTTTCCAAGTTTGTCTATTAAATTGATTAATTTTTTTTGCATGTCATGATTCAATTTTATTTTTTTATATTTATTTTTTGTTTACTTTATATTTTTATTTTATTTAGAATAAATAAAAATTAGAAGTTTACATAATTTATTCTGATTATATAAATTTATTGTTGCTCATTATAAATACATTTTTTTTATTGTAAAATTAGATTGAAATTATATCAAATTATATCCATTTGAGTATTAATAAAATTATTATTAATTTTTAAAAATTTCTTTTTATGTTTTTATTTGTTATGAAATAATTATGGAGAGATATATAAAAAGAAAATCAGCACTTGAGTTGGAATCATCTTCTTAAAAGAAAAATTGTGTTGAAGTCAATTTGTCATATCTCCCTACCGATCCAAGGCTTCGAACTAAAATATGGGATTATGATCCTAATGTCCGTAAGCAAGTTCGAAGAGCATATCTACTAAAAGGTCCTTGTCAACTTTGATAACACAATTTTCCTATGAGACCTTTTTGAGAAAAGTCTAAGCAATTTAATCCTGCTTGGTTTGTTGAACATTCTACTTGGTTGGAGTATAGTATAGCAAAAGATGCAACATATTGTTTAAAATGTTATCTTTTCAAGCCAAAGATTGGAAAACAAGCAGGTGGTGACTCTTTTGTTGGTGAAGGGTTTACAAATTGGAAGAAGAAAGATTAATTAATGCAACATGCTAAAAGCAGTGCCCATAAAGATGCTTGGAGCAAATGTGAAGATTTACTAAATCAAAATCAATATATTGAGTCAACTATAAACAAACAGTCAGATCAAGCTCGAATTGAGTATCGAACTCGCTTACGTGCTTCAATTGATTATAGTTGTTTTCTTTTACAGTAAGGGCTTGAATCAGAAAATTCTAACAATAAAGGCAATTTTCTTGAACTTTTACATTGGCTATGTGCTCAAAATGAGAATGTAAAAGTTGTGACATTAAAAAGAGCTCCTGAAAATTAATTTGAAACTGACGGCACCCAAGATTCAGAAAGACATAGTAAATGCTATTTCAAGTGAAATTATTGATGCAATTATTAGAGATATTGGCAATTCATTGTTTTCACTTCTTATGGATGAATCTCGGGACATATCTTCGAAAGAGCAAATGGCTATTGTCTTGAGATATGTGGACAAGAATGGTAATGTAATTAAGTGTTTTGTCGTCATTAAGCATGTCACTGATACTTCGGCACTCTCACTTAAAACAGCTATTGATTTTTTTTTTCTTGATATGGATTAAGTGTTTCTAGATTACGAGGATAAGGTTATGATAGAGCAAGTAATATGCGAGTTGAATTTAATGGACTTAAAGCACTTATTTTGAAAGAGAATGAGAGTGCTTTTTATGTGCATTGTTTTGCCCATCAACTTCAATTATCCCTTGTTGCTGTGGCAAAAAGTCATACAAATGTTACTGGTCTTTTTCATTGGATTACTCAGGTGGTAAATATTAATGAAGCATCTGCCAAACATTGCAATATTCTTTGAGAAAAACAAGCAGCTAAAGTTTTCGAAGCACTAAAAGATGATGAGCTTTCAGGTGAGTGGGGTTTAAATCAAGAAACTAGTCTTAAAAGACCATGTGATGCACGTTGAGGCTCACATTACAATACTATAATCAGAATAATTTCCATGTTCTCTTTTATTGTGGAAATACTTGATATGTTAGTGGATGATGGATCAAATCAAGAGTAAAAATATGAATCAAAGCTTTTATTGGATACAATAGAAACATTTGATTTTATTTTTGGTCTTCATTTGATGAGAATAATATTGGGAGTTATACATGAGTTGTCACTTACATTACAAAAGAAAGATCAAGATATTGTTAATGCCATGACCTTAGTAAAAGCATGTAAAGAAAGACTTTAGATAATGAGAGAAATGAGTGGGATTCTTTATTGGAGCAGGTTTTTGCTTTTTGTGAAAAACATAAAATCCAAGTTGTTAACATGGATGATTTGTTTTTGCCTCAAGGGAGATCAAGGCATAAAACTCAGGAGAGAAACAATATGCATCATTATCAAGTAGATTTATTTTATGTTGTGCTAGATTTTTAACTTCAAGAACTAAATAATCGATTTTCGAAGACAAATATTGAGTTACTACTTTGTATTGCATGTCTTAGTCCAAGAGATCAATTTTGTGCATTTGACAAACAAAAACTGATTCAACTTGCTCAATTTTATCCAAGAGGCTTCTCACCTATTGAACTTTTGGCACATGAAGATCAACTTGAGAATTATATTGTATTCGTGCGCTCTAACATTGAATTTTCAGAATTAAATGGTCTTACAGATTTGGCACAAAAGATGGTTGAGAAAAAACAAGATAAGGTTTTCCCATTAGTTTACTTACTCTTGACATTGGCATTATTACTGACATACCCCTTTCCCTAGGCGATCTGCTGGCACCCTACGGTGACCCTCCAGCTAGCCCTTTCGCTCAACCAAAGGATCCCCCGCAGAGCTAAGCCATATTCTTTCTCAATCTTTTTCGAAAACAGCGGAAACGAGGGGAAATTTTTCATTTTTATTTTAAAACCTTTTCAAAATATTTTATAAAAATTTGGACAGCATCCCGTCTGTTTTTCGGACTTTGCCACCCTGTAAATAATAAAATTTAACACTTCTAAAATCATAAAAACAATTTCCCCCAAACTACGGAGCCTCAGGCTCTCATTTTCCAACACAATCACAACCACAATTTCCAAATTTCTAGTTATAAACTTATTATCAACAAAGTCATATGTCATGCATCAGTTTACTTCAAAAACATAATTTAAATCCACAAAAGAATATTTACAAAACATGTGGATATAACAAAATATTTACATCACTTAACATTAAACCAAAAGATAATTGGGAAATCACATTAGCACTGACGCCGCGACTGCCTAGTGTCGTCCGGGGGAATCCGCAGCTATGGTACCTGTACCTGGGAGGTTTGTTTAAAAAATACAGAAAACGTTGGGTGAGCTTTAAAAGCCCAGTGAGTGTCATATAGTATCATTTAAAACCATACTTTATAAAAACCTCCCTAAAACAGTTCAAATTCATTTATTTAAAATCAAGTTTCATGCATTATTAATATAAAACACATATTGCACGGTTATCAACTTTATAAAGGGATCTCCTATGGTTGCAGGGTTTTTATTCAAAAATCATTTTTCTTTTTATGAATCGAATATGGTCCGACTCCGCTCGAAGGTGTCCAGCCAACCAATCCGGCTCCCGCCAACCTATAGTGACCCGTACCTCATGGCCCCCTAGTATGGAGCGGAATCCTGCATCGCTTTTTTCCAGGTCATGCAGCGGAATCCTGCATCGCTACAGAGCAGACTATGTCTCGCTCGGGTAAGCTAGCAAATAATATACCTTTCACGTGCATTGGGCTAATCTCTTAAACATGTGACTGACACGACTCTTTGCGGGTATCTCCCGTGGTTAGTATAGTTAATAACATGCTGACACTACTACTCTACCAATGCACGCTTCAGGTACTCTACCCAGACCGTACTCATATGATACTATATGGAAAGCCATAGGTTTTATTTTCACATTTTCAATCCATTTCACATATAAGCAATTCAAACATGGAACCATCATTTCATGAAATCACAAAATCATATCATCAGTTACCGTGCCATTTATCATTCAAATCATATTTCATTTTCATCAAAAATATCAAAACATGCATGAAACATCCATTCATTTATCAAATCAACAAAAACGTATAAAAATCAGTTTGACACTCACCTTCCGCTATCAATTCCAATTAGATCTTCGGAAGCCTCTAAAATGGCGCTCTAGCGCTCTTCCCTTGCTCCACCGGATCGCTCGTCACCTACACAACATATATATACGTAAATTTACATTCGCGTCGACTTCCGGAAACTCAAAATAATAAAATTACATCATCGCCCCTAAGTGACCCTTTTTAGGCGTAACTCTTCATTTTGATTCCTTAATTAAATCTCCAACTTTTATCAATCCCAATACGCCTAATCAAACTCATTAAGGTCATCCGAACTCTCAACGGACGCCATATGGGCCAGTTTACAAAATTGTCCATTAAACTAGTTTAGCGCACGCTTTGGTTTCACTTGAATCTTTGGTATTTTCTTGGTTTTCTAAACTCCCTATCAACTTCAATTACTTGTTTTTCAACTTATATTCAATCAAAACTAACCAACCAACACATCGGAATAAATCCATCTCAAATCAACTTATACACCAACAAAAATCATCATTTTCAAACTTAAATAACTCACCCCTTTTTCTATTGCGTTACTTCGCTTTTGGGGTGGTTTTGGACTGATTTTGGTGACAGATCTGGGCTGAGATTGGGTTGGTTTCTTCCTCTTTTCTTCCCCTTTCTTTTTCCCTTGGTTTCGCCGCCGCACGGCACTGTCTCCGCCGCAAGTCTGCTGTCCGATCTGCACGCGTGGAGAGCTGTTCTAGACGCTGGATCAGCTCCGTTTCAGCTCCATTCAGGTCGGGTTTGAGCTGATCTAGGTGCAGGGTGGGTTGGAGCAGCTCGTCGGCGATGGTTGGAGCTGTTTTGTCGGCGATTGCAGCTCGTTTCCACCTTGATCTGTCACGGTTTTGCTGCAGATTTTGGCTTCTGTTCGTGGCGACTGGATGGCTGGACGGCGAGCTCCACGGCTGGTCGGCGTTGGCTTGGTCGTCGCCGGTGTCACTCCTCCTTCTTCTTTCTTTCTTCTCTCTTTTCTTTCTTCTTTCTTTCTTTCTTTCTCTCTTCTTTCTCGCGAGATCTGCGACTGGTTTTGGTTGTTTTAAAAGTCAACAGCCCATGTTTTTGGCTTCTATTTTCCTCCACAAAAATCTCATTAATTCCACTTACGCCCTAAGACAATTCCATTCTCCTCCCTTAGATTATAACTTAATTTTACTAAGACCACAATCATTAAAAGTTAACTTCACTTTAGTCCCTTTTTTATATTAAAAATTATTCGATTTCATTTACTCTTTTAACTTCCCGATTAACCTCCAATTGAGTTTAAATCAATTCCTATGGGTTCTCTATGACCTTAAGCATCTCCACAATTAATTTAAGATCTCTAATCACCATTTAGGGACTATTCCTGGATAACCCATTCAGTAACAAAAATAGGGGGTTTACAATTACTACCAGTTGCAATTGCTACCGTTGAAAGAGTATTTTCTACTATGAATATTGTAAAGACTAAATTACGTAATTGAATGGGTAATCAATGATTAAATGATAACTTGCTGGCATATGTGGAGAAAGATATGTTTGACAAAATTGATAAAAAAAGTTATTATGAAACGATTTCAAGATATAAAGCCTCCTCGAGGAAATTATAACTTCATGTAGTTTATGTTTTTTTTTTTTTTTTTTGTTAATTTTTATTTATTTTAATGATTTCATTATGATTTTTAAGCATAAAACTATTTGTTTTGCCTAAATATAATGTATGCTTTATTTTATTTAAACTATATAGTGTTATCAAATATTGTTTTATATAAAAACATTATATATTTAGTGTGTTATTAATTTTCGATGTTTTTATTATCTTATTCATTTGCCCCCTTCCCTTCCCTCCCCGAACAAATTTTCTAGATCCGCCACTGATCAAGTGTGTGTTTATTGAAGGAAAATGATCAAAAGAGGGAACACAGTTTTCATTTCTTTATCGTCGTCAATCTGAGTTTTCGTATGGATTCAGATATGTAATTAAATTACATTTTAGTGTTGTGAAAATCATGAAGCTCTAAGATTCTAAAGTATTATGTTAATTGTTTAAAGCTTACATGTGGTGTCAGAGCTTTGAGATTAAGGATTTATGATTTTCCATTAATTGAATATATTGTGTATTTTCTCTAAATTGTAAATTGGAATTATTGATGATGTCTATAATGCTTCTGGTTATGGATAATTCAAGGTTTTGTAGATGAAGAATATAGTGTAGAACTATATTTAATTAATTTTTTCATCTCAACTTAATTTTTGTTTATGGATATATGTGAAATATATTAATATGATTTCTTTATCTATATATATTGTATTTGATGTTTAACATATTGTTGTATACTGAAATATTATTGTTAAAGATTATGTGCTTTAGATAAATTATAAATGTTAAATTATATTTTACATGTATTAAACTATGAATTCATGTTATTGATAATTCATTAGTCACCAAAGGGACCGAATTTTGAGGATTTGTGAATTTGAATTGTGTTATACAAAATTATATTCAATTACTCATTAACGTTGATGCATAAAATAATAGATGACTTTATAATTATTATATGCATAATGAAATGGTATATTGAAAAATCATTAATATAATATATTTCAGGATTACCCAAACGTATATCACACTCTTATTATTAATGAACATGAGGATGGTAATTGATATACTCAATTAGATTTGAATTGTATATCCAAAGATATCATATAATCTTATTAGAGTATATACAATTACTGATTTTTTTTTTTTTTAAAAAAGAATCTAAAGTATGATTATAAATTATGATCATATATCTTAGTATCACTATAAGGAAAACTTTGATATAAATTTATTGTTTCTAATGTTTGTAACTCAGCATATCAATTTTGAAGAGAGCATTTTTTATTGACTTTTTGCATCATCACTTCCTATTTCTCTTCATTTGATTGTTTCATCTATTTCTAAGTTTAATGAATTAAATTTTTTCTAATTAGAGTGAACAAGTTTAGTCTCACTTAGGTGTACTGGATCTTGATGTTGCACTTTGAGAAGAGAAACCTTCTAATCTCATTGATAAAAGTTGTAAGGAAGAGAAATCTTACCGTAAAACTTGGGAAAGATCGAACAAATTCAGCTTTATGTTTATGCGAATGAGTGTTGCAAACAAAATTAAGGTAGCTCTTTATACAACTGAAAATGCTAAAGA
Organism: Nephelium lappaceum; assembly: GCA_021234005.1. Lineage (NCBI taxonomy): Eukaryota > Viridiplantae > Streptophyta > Magnoliopsida > Sapindales > Sapindaceae > Nephelium > Nephelium lappaceum. The sequence goes on from CM037996.1 coordinate 992,637, forward strand.
ATTTAAGAAATTTATGTAAGAGAATTTAAAAATGTTGATAAGTCTCTAGCTAGGACATTAATGGCTAATTTGACCACTATAAAATTTGATGGATCATGCAGCATGCATGAGCACATTATTGAAATGACAAGCATAGCAGCTAGACTAGGAAACTTGGGAATGAACGTGGATGAATCTTTCCTTATACAATTTATTTTGAATTCCTTGCCTCCTTAATATTGGCCATTTCAGATTAATTATAACACTATCTATGATAAGTGGAATGTTAATCAATTGGCTAGTAAACTTGTTCAAAAGGAGACAAGACTTAAGTAACAAGGAACTTATATGGTTCATTATATTGATCAAGAAGTTTGAAAGAAATTTCGTAAGAAAGTTGAAAAAGGCAAAACGAATGGACCTATAAAATTAAATGAGTCTTCTTCTTCTCAAATCCTCAAGAAGGAACACATTTGAATCGTATTGGGTTTACCTCGTTCACCTATTGTCTTCCCAACGAATTTTACGACTTCCATGATTCATAATATCAACATTCCCAAATTTTACACCTTGCCCTCAGTAGTCATTAAACATAATAATTTTGTATCTATTCTAATTGCTCAAAACACATTATCATATTATCTCAGTATTTCAGAACTCAGTCCTCAATAATAGCATTACTAAATTCCAGGCAACGGTTCAATTTGAATTAAGTATTACCAATTGATATTATGGTATGAAAACTACACTTTCTATACAATGGTTTTGAAATGCAATTACTGCTACTATATTGTCTACATAATTATCTTCTCAAACCAATGGATTACGTCATTACATATTATATATCAAACTACACTTAACTATCCTGAAAACAACCAAAGTCTATATGGAAGCATATATATAAATATATATATATATGAATATTTGTATCTCAATCTAAACAAACATGGGGGCGTGTCACTGACAGTGGTAGATTGAGTCTAGCGAGTAAGTTGTGTCGCCCTTTACACTTATGGGGTGTTATCTCGCTATGTGTGGTGATATAGAATTCCGCAGCATAGCTAGTGAGATGTCTTTAGAGTCACGGTGAGCGGCGCTAGTTTAGTTGCTTTGTGACCCCACTTCCATCGTACGGAGCTAGTTAGTCGTCATAAGAGTCATAGCTTTCTTGGTTTTCTGTTAGTGCATTTATAAAAGAGACCAAGCAACAGAAATGGTAGATTTTGAGTTTAAATCATTTTCGAAAGAAAAACAGCATTTAGTGAGTTTTATACTCTAAATACCCATTTAGTGATTTCTAATGAAATATTTATACTTTATGCTTGGTATTAATTTTAGAAAGTTTATTTTATTGTTAGCAGATTTATATATCTTATACTTGTTATGAAATAAAATATTTATTAGCATGGGACAATGATTTTTATGAAAGTTAAAATTTTTTTTAGTAAAAAAAAAAATTTAATGTCATCTTTACTTTTATGTTTTTCTAAAAACCTCTCCACGTACAAGCCTCAGTACCTCAACAGCCAGATCTCCTGCTACGGATTAAGTGGGTCCCGAGAGGCGATGACATCTATGATCATACGTTGCATATTGACATGTTTTGCAAATTCATGTTATATAATCAAGTTTACGTATCTATGTTTTAATTCAAATGTTTGGTGTAAATTATAACCTTACTTTGTAAACGTAAAAATACTATCCATGTAAATTTTGTTTTACAAAATCTCTAGTATGCTTTGAAAATGAAGTTTATGTTGTTGATTTTGCCAATGGAGATGTTTGAGTTGTGGATGGATTGAGGTGGACCGGAGGTCCATTTGGTAGTTGAGAAAATGAAATTTTAGAAGTGTATAAACTTTTAGGTAGGTTTTGAGTTTCGTAGATTTTGAATAAAATAGGGGAAACTCTGTCCGTTTTTATAAAAAGTTTTACTACCAGTGTTTCACTATATATACGAGATTTAAAAAATTAGAAAAGTTAAAAAAGAGGTTCGCTTAACAGAATCTTTCAGATTTTCTAGCGTGAGTCTGAAAGGATTCCGTTGGGGTGCCGGGTGGGGCTGCTAGAGTCTAAGTTAAAGGACCTAGGACGGGTCCCGTCAGGCTCTTTCCATGATGATTCATTCTTACCTTTGATACAATATGTAAGTTGTTGCCAATTTTTGTCTTTTGCCGCTTATAAACATTGGCTTGCTACTTATATATATATATTTATTCTCATGTAATATCGGAAATAAGACATGGGAACTCTGGAGAGTTAGTAAGGCCTTAGAGATAGTTGACTCATGTATAGCTGATTCATGTCCAACAAATGAAGTTTTGAAGTGCATCCATATCGGACTCTTATGCGTGCAAGATAATGTAGAAAACAGACCAAGTATGTCAAATATAGTTTTCATGTTAAATAATGAAACAATACTTTCTTCTCTCAAGAAATCTACATTTGCTACCGAAAAGCTTGAATCGAGGTCATCTCTTATTGAAAGAGAGTGTTCTAGTGATAAGGTAACAATGACAACATTTAGTGCTCGATAAATTTGTTAGGTTACTCAAATGTGTTTATTAATTTGTAGTTAAATATTTTTTTTATATGATAACTTCAATTGTGATGTGTTATACTTAGTTTTGCATGATTGTTATTTCTGTATTTACATAAAATTAAACTCAAAATAATCTATATTTATTCTTGAGGTTAGAGGTCCGTTATAATTAGTGTTTACTGCATAAACAGAATGATGATTGTAACTAAAAACATTTTCTAGGTTATAAGGAAGGCTAAAACAGAATTATAATAACTGCTTAAACTCTAGTATGTTATACTTTTGGTTATATTTGGATGATTTTGCTTCAAACAAAAAGATTGTAGATGCACAAACACAATATAAAAACAAAATTGAAAAAGAGGGAAACAAGGGAAGATGGAAGTAAGGCTTTAAAATAGAGCCTTGAACATGATCATTAACACAACTTTGATAGTTTCTGAAATCATGAATTGTCTTCGAATTAACTTCTTCTTGTTCCAAAAAGTGCAATGTAACTTTGTTTATTGTGTCCTCAACTAACACTCTAAATCACCTAAAAAACCTTCTAGGTTTTTTGTGCAATAGGTTAGGTAAATACTGTCATTATTAATATAGCCCATAAAGATGGAAATAATGTAAGTTTAAGACTAAGGAAAACAAAAGAATAAAGTTTATTATTAACTAAATCTGCATACATATTAAGTCATATCCTCTTCCTTATTAAATTTAACATGACATCTAACATTAAGATCATCATTAAGAACATCTGACATAAAAAGATTGAAAGTTTACTGGAGTGAGCAATTCACTTTTTGAGATATCATATAAAACATAGAGAAAATCTTCCATGAGATTGTCTCACTATTGATATGATGAAACAGACCAATGAAATAGTATCATTTTTTTTTTGGAAAACTTCATTTTAGTCCCTAAGGTTTCGCGAAATATCAAAATTTTAAACATCTATTGGAAACAGCTCTTTTAATCCCTAACTTTTTCAAAACTCTTCAAAATAGTCCAAAATGTTAGTCAACAAACAGTCAACTATGATAGAATGTATAAAATGACATTTTTACCCTTGATGGTTTTTAATAATGGTAAAATTACAAAAATACCCTCATAAAATAATAAATTTACAAATAAAATTGTCTTAAATACCCTCACTTTGAATTATCAAATTAAAGATATTTTTACCAAAATACCCTCATTTGTAGCTAATGCATAAATTGTTGATAGAATTTATTGACCAAATTACCCTTTTATGATTAAAAATTTAAATAAAAAATGGGTGTGATTATTTATTATTTAATTATAAATAAATTGTTGATATAATTTATTGACCAAATTACCCTTTTATGAGTAAAATTTTTTTTAAAAAAATGGGTGTGATTATTATTAATTTTTTTTGAAGTAATAATTTAATGAAAAAAAAAAGTTTTGTTATAAAAAGGGGAGCTTTTGTGTTTGCCCAAGTCATATTTGCTGTGCAATTTTTTTTTTTCTCCAATTTGTTTGTCTCTGCAAATTTCTATCTCCAAATATCTTCATCCTTTTCTCGTCCTAAATTCGGTCTCCGATTTTCTTCAACCTTTGTTTGCTGCTACTGTTATCATTCCAAATTCATGGCTTCATCAACCAATACAAATGCAAAACCCAATTGGATCAAAGTGAAAACCAGATTATGCAGCTGTGGGAATGGCAAAAAAGCGTTTTTACGGGTATCTGAGACGAGTAAAAATTCGGGAAGATTATTTTTTCGATGTGATGTATGTAAATATTTTCAATGGTGGGATCCAGACAACGACGAAAGGAAAAGTATAGTTGAAGTTGCAATTGATGTTCTTAAAACATCCGCAACATCAACGTATCAAGATGATTATGCTCATGCTCACGCTCTACTAGATGCCAAATATGAGAATGCCATGAAAATGATTAGTTGGCTGAAAGTTATTGTCTACATGAATACAATATTGGTTGGTCTATGCATGGGGATGATATTTATGTGTAAGAAATAAAATGACCTGTACTTGTATTTTCTTAATGCTAATGAGAGGAAATGTTGCATGGCATGCATGATGTTTTGTATTTATGGGATAGACAAACAATATGCATATTACATTCCATAAATGTGAGTGCAAAATTGGACCACAATATGAATATTATGGTCCAATTTTGCACTCACATTTAATAATGAATGCACAAAACCAGTAGACTTTAATGATTAATATACGGAGTTCAACAGAACAAATGAAACAAATGCAAAGCAACAAAAACGACAAAGTATAAGAAGAGGTAACAGTATGTAGACAAACTATACCAACAAATGAAGGTAAAATAGTTATTCACTCCTTATGCAGATCTATGCCAGCCTTCTTAGTAACGACATCCAATCCTTTTTTGCTTTCTTCCCAGTTAATGGACACACTCTACCTAAAATCACGAACAACAATATATCAACCAAATAAACATAACACTGATATGAAAATAACAAACCAAATCAACACAACACTGATATGAAAATAACAAAACAAATAAACATAATACCGACATGAAAATAATACCCAAAAATAAACACAACACCAACATCAAAAGAACAACCCAAATAAACACAACACAACATATACTCAAAACTTAAAAAACTGAACAGTGATCGAATTACTCGAAACTAACAGAGCCAAACCAACAATCAAAAATGAAACTAATCAAACCAAAACCCACAACCAACAGTGCCATGCAAATCCAAACAACCACTAAAAAAACCTATTATTTTACGCATAAATTTGGTTCAAACCCCTTTCCGTAAAACCCTAACAACCCAAAAATACAAAGTAGCGTAAAAATCAAAATTTTTTGAACAATAAGGACTCTAACACTAACGGCCACCTCTCCTTTACAAAAGCCCCAAAAAAAAACTCCAAAACCAATGACTTTCATCGCACAACAAGCCGAAAAAACTCAAACTTCATACTATCTCACCTTAACAAGATTCCAGATGCCACCATGGCCAGAAAGACTGACCGGAGTTGGGTGTGGAAAGGTCGATTGTGTGTGAATGAGGGTTTGGGTGCGTCAATGAAGTCCGTCTGTTGAGGAGACCAAATGACAAAGAACGTGAGCAAATGGGTCTTTTAAACTCAAAGGGGTATATGCATCATTTCATGCTTTGTTTTTTTTTTTTTTTCTTTTTTATTTTTCGAATCTCAGCCCTCCACGTGTCACAATTTTAACACTCACACCAAAAGACTATTTTACCCTTCCCGCCTAAATTATCTGTTAAGTTGACTGTTTGTTGACTAACATTTTGGACTATTTTGAAGAGTTTTAGAAAAGTTAGGGATTAAAAGAGCTGTTTCCAATAGATGTTTAAAATTTTGATATTTCGTGAAACTTTAGGGACTAAAATGAAGTTTCTCCCTTTTTTTTTTCTCTTACCTTTTCCATTAATTTTTTTTTCTCCTACTTTTCGCATTGGTTTATCTCACCATATCAACTGTGAGATAGTCTCATTGGAAATTTTTTCTCAAACATGAGAGTGGACTGTATCAAGATAAAAGTGAACTATATCAAACAGACAAGTTCAAAAAGGTCATCAAACACTAATTGATAAAATTGCTGCTTTCAGATACTAGATGCATGTAAATTAAGTTAAAAGAACAATTTTGAAGGCATGAATTTTAAATATTGATAGCAGGTAAATTAATGGACATCTTACAAATTTCTACATTAAGCAAATGACAATTTATTGTATATATACAGTTTTAATAAATGACAGCATGCAAATGCGATTACAAGCAACATAAAATCGATGCAGAGATATTGTGGCATATTGTTGAGCTGTCACACACACACAAACACAACTGGTACATGTTTGCGTGCCCTGGTTATGGTGAAATTGTCAAAATCTAAATTAACATATACTTTTTTATTCATTTTTTAATTTTTTATAATTATCATCATACTCATTAATGATCTACTACTATTAAGTCGTATCATAATTTGGGTAAAAATATAATTATTGCTGTTGTTACTTCTCATTTAAATTTTATAAAAATTACGTTTAAATTATCATAGATTATAATTATTCTATGAATTATGAATTAATTATTTGCGAATTTGATGTTTGTCTGTGAAACAACTTATAAAATAATACTCTTTTGTTGAAAAACAACTTATCCATATGTGCTTATATGATTGTGTATTTATTTTATTGACTTGGGGGGAGATGGGATTTGAACTTTGAATGTCAATATTTGCTGAGACTGAGAAGTGTGTTTACGAATTGTGCTTTTAATAACGTAGCATTGTGAAAGAAACATGAAGTTGAGAAATCGCGAGACACAGAAAAGAGAGAAAGACATCATTGGCGGATTGCCAGATGATGTTTTTATTCACATCCTACCGCGTCTCGACACTGTACATGCTGTTAGAACCTGCATTTTATCATCCAGATGGAAGAATCTCTGGAAGTCAATCTACAACCTTTGCTTCACTTCCAAGTTTTATGGTTTCAAGAAGGATACTCCATTTATCAATCGAGTACTTAGCCTTTTGCAATCTAAAGCTATTCGAGATTTTCATCTCAGCTTTCTTTTTTCCGTTGTAAGGTTCGGTGATACTTCTCTTATCAGCAAGTGGGTACACTATGCAGCTGAACACAATGTTTGTGAAGTTGCTTTGAACATTGATAATGATTACTGGGGATGTATTAGGTTGCCTCAAAGCATTTTTACTAGCTAACTTTGCGTTATGTGCATTTTGGTTATGATATTCCCGACTCCGCGGTGTGTTTTCCAAGTCTTAAAAAGCTTAAGTATTACTATTTGCATCTCTAAGAATCCAGTTGCTGACCAAATGCTAAAACTGTTTCATAGCTGCCCTGTACTTGAAGATTTGACACTTGATGAAGTAATTTGGTGCAGTGAATATGTAAAGACTTTTGAGATTACTCCGCCAACTCTTAGAACACTAAATATATATGGGAAAGATATCACCCTCCCCAAATTTCGTTATGTGCTAAACAAGTTTGTGGTTAAAGCCCAAAATCTTGAATACCTCTATATTTGTGAGGATTCTGCCTTGTTTGTAAGGAAGAAGGTAATCAGACAATGGAGTTTTTGAGTGGAATCACGAATACCAAGTCTCTAACATTGTCTATTCCCGCATCGAGAGTAAGCTTTCTTTCTTTAACATTTTTCTAATTTCCAGTTTTAAGTTTATATATTTTATATATCCTAATATTTGGTTTTTCCCTGGAGCTCACAAGATATTTATGTCATAAAATGTTGAGTTTTTTAATATTGATAATTGACTGTTATTGTTATTTCAATGAAGGTTTTAAGTTTTGCTTTTGATGGTAATTTGCCAGGCTTTCCCAATTTGATTCATCTGGAACTGGGAATTGAATTTCGTTTTGGCTGGAAACTCCCTCCACAATTCCTCACAAATTCGCCTACTCTACAAGTCCTTCATTTGAAGCAAGGTAAATACTAATGACATGGAGATTTAGGTTCTTCAATCAACACCAACGGATTCTTACAACCTACATACACAAAAAGAAAAGCTATCATAAAAGGGCGCCGGTGTTTATTCTAGTGTGTCCTCTCCAACACTCAAATTAGCGTCTGGTGGTGTTGAGGTCATGCCGGAACCAACACCGGCGCCCTTTTATGATAGCTTTTCTTTTTGTGCTTGCAGGTTTTAAGGATTTGCTGGCTTTGATTGAAGAACCCAATTCTCAACTACAACAAATACATTTCATATATATTTATACATACACATTACGAAAACAAGTGATTTGCTTGAATGTTGTTTGAAGATGTATTACTCAATATAAGTGATTGTGGTTAGCTCAGCATTTGTATTTAAGGTTTGAATCTTCATTGTTTAAAAGGATCATAAAAAATTTGAGCTGTCTGAAGAACATCCGCTGTATGAACAACTTGGGCCGGATGATTTTGTATGGTGTGACCTGGAGAGTGTGCTATCTTGTTTGTTGTTGCACGTCAAAATGATTCGATTAAAAAATATGGTAGGGGCGTTTGACGAGCTAGAAGCAATCAGGTATCTATTGGAAAATAGCAAAGTGTTGGAGAGCTTTTCGGTTCAGATGAAAATTTCCAATTACAAGCGTGCGAAAAAGATCGGGAATCAAATTCTAATGTTTCCAAGGGGTTCCACCCTTTGTGAAATTAAATTTCTTTGATATTTGTGGAAAAATGGATCTTGGAATGCTAGTTGAAGTGAAGCGATTTTTTTTTTTTTTCTTGTTTTTTATATCAGGATGCATCTTTGTGCTATAGGCATATTCAATGTGCTGCATACATCCGGAAACCGTAAATGTATATACTCTTTCGAGAAATAATTACCTGGTAGATCTTGTGAGCTCTGGATTGTTAAGAAGTGTGACACGATTTTATGAATATATGTTGCTGCATTTTTGATACATTAGGCATTCCAGGTTGTACAAAAAACAGTCTAGTGTGTGTGTGTGTGTCTATCTATATATATATATATTTGGGAAAGAAATAATCATCAGCAGAAGAAGTTTCCCCCTAATGGAAGAAATATTATAAAGAAAGGAACAAGACTCGATTTATTTATAAGAGAGGGCCCGGAGATATTTTACCCAATCAACACTTTCTCTATACTCATGGAAGAATGAAACCTCTTGCACCCCTCTGAAACAGGATATCTTGATGCGACAAGCGCCATCAACAGCAGCAGCAAAATTCTTGTTTGCAGCAGTGCTATTAAGGTGTCTAGGAGAAACAACCATCACGCGATGGCGATGGGCAGCTAGTGCTATAGGCAAAGAACCACAAACATCTCCTAATCCACCAGTTTTTGAAAAAGGTGCTGCCTCAGCAGTGACAAAGATGACATTGTAGGTTACTCGAGTTTCAACTTTCTTCGCTCCTTCAATGTCTTCACTTTCCTCTAATACATAAGAAGCTTCATCTTCTTGATGAGTTTCAGTGGTCTCCTGTAGTTCAGGGGTACAATTGCACAGTTGTTTAGCACCCACAATACATAAAGTCTTAAAATGCTGACTGATCTACTCAGTAGAGAATATTAAACTTAAAAAGTACAGTCTCAGTCACATGAGAAGCCGAAACATAATAACTCATAACCCCAAATTCACCAATCATACCGTCCTAATTTTCTCTCCAATTCATGACTCTAATCCCATAGTTATCAATACTAGTCTTATCTAATTACGACGATCAAATTCCATATGTCTTAAATCAAGATCATTTAAGAAACGTCCTACACAGGATACAAATCCGACAACATTTTGTTTTTTCAAGAAAGTGATGGATGCTGAATATAGTATGTTGTTTATCATGCACATGATGCTGTTCCCATCAGTAAGTTAAGAGCACGTGACTAAAGTCTACTACTGGATTTACCTCCAGCAACAGAATTCAATCATGATTATAATAATTAAAGCTCCTCCAAGTTGCATACACATACATAGTCAAATAAAGTGAAACATAAAAATAATAACAAAAACAAAAAGCCTATTAATTATTCAAACAACCCTCCATTACTTAAACAATTAACAAAACAAAAACAACGAAAAGAGAAGGTAAAAGCAACCATTAAACAGTATCAAAATGATTACCAAATCGAAAACAGAAACCCAGGCTACAAAAATGAAAATTGGAGTGAAAAAAAATCAAAAGCTATACAACAACAGACCAGGAGGAGGAATCAGATTGAAGCCAATGACAAAGCCAGAGACATATCCATCTGGACCAAGAAGGAGAACCTTTTGATCCTCTTTCATGAGTGTTTGAACCACCAGCATCACGGCCACCTTTGCCACCACCGTTATTGAGAGAGATGGTGGCCATCAAGCAACCATTTTTAGCTCGGTTTGTCAAAAAAGGGAGAGACCCCACCTGCCTAAAGGGTCTGACACAGAGAGAGGCATTGATAATGACTGACGATAAACTTCTCTCCAAGGAATTGCTGAGGAGCTGTGGTTGAGGGGCTGTTAAAAATAATGCCGAATGATGCCTACAGCAGCCTTTCGAACCACCTTCAGACCTCTGTCACCGATCTGTGGCTCTTCTGATTTCTCCCTCATTCTCTATCGAATACTGGATCCTTTTTCCCGTTAAGAAGCATGGTATTTATAAGCTGAGGTTGAGAGATTTTCTCGTCCAATTAATTTGTTCAATTTGCTAGATTCTCTCCTTCAATTGATGCTCAGAATCCCAAGATTTTCGACTTCGAATATCATTCCAAACCGCATTATTTTCACGAAGTTTCTCTCATAACTGAGTTGATTTGCTCCTTAGCGAGCTTTATCCGCAAGCGACACAGTCGTTTTGTGCCTTTTCATGATAAATTACCCTGTTGTCCCTCAACTTCCATATTTTCGCTTATTGCCTTGAAAAGTTGTTATTTTATTCTGCAACAATTCCCATGACTCACCTGAACAAATTTATTAAATAAACATTAAAAATATCCGTAATTACTCGAGTTTTCATTATAAAAACTAGATAAATTAATATAAAATCATGATATATTTTAGTGTGATTAAATACCCTCAAACTTAGCTTTTGCTTGTCCTCGTCATCGTGCAAATTCGAAAAACGAAAAAGAAAATAAAAACACATAAAACAAAAACAAATTCATTTCATAGGTAAACACGATGACATTTAATGTATGTCACAAGCTTTTAAACTTTTAGATGTCCCTAGTAGGAGGAGTTATGGCTTCTAAGGATTTACCAACTACGAAACCCACAAACGCTTTTCAACAAATTATGAAACAGTCAAGAGAATTGAACTAGAATGTAAATCAATAACCATTTACATGCTCAATCAATAAGTAGAATGTAATCATGCAAATCCAATTCATGCCTCTCATGTCTGGTGAATGCCACATTCAAAACATTATAGCTTTGAGAAATACACATCCAAGTCCCAGGATTCAGTTCGCTTTGATTCTAAGCCTCACAAGATATATCTCTTAAAAATCTCTCAGAACCTGAGGAACAACACTCTTATAACACATGCGAGGTGGAAGTTATGCATAATGAAATCTCAAATTTTACAACGCATGTGATCAAATAATAGAAAGACGCTCATATTTAATCAATAGACCTCATGGAAAGAATTGGAATTCAATAACATGTCAGGCATTGTTCACTTCAATAAAATAGTTCAACTTCTCAAGAAATCAACTAGGTCTTTTCAAATGATCGTAATGGGCTAAATTGGTGAATGGTTAACGAAAAAAAAAGATAATGTACTTTTCAAATGAACATAGGAACACAATATGAGCTCTAAAAACTTAATTATTTAGGCTTCGAACCCTATTGATTGTTTCCACCCTACAAAGATTTTGTTCCTTTGTCAATTTTTTTACTACTTTCCTTTTTTTTTTTTTTTTTTTTGCTTTTGCTTTTGCACTTTTTTTCTTTTTCTTTTTGCTTTTTTTTTTTGTTATGCTTACATGAAAAAATTTTTTCATGACATTTGTAAGCACACACTAGACATTCTTCATTCACTACTCTTCACTTATTCATTCACTAGTCTTCACTTCATCAAACAATTTTTTTTTCTCACCCTCATCTTCTTTCGCCTAAATCCTAGTTTCACATCTGAATCCAAGCTTTAAAAGCGTAAACTAAAGTATTTTAGGCTTGGACATGGAATTGTGCAAGTTAAGAACAAAAATTGGGTTTTTTATGTGTTTAGCTTCAACTTGGCTAATGATGCACACATATACAGGTAGGGATAAGTGTTTTGGCCTTTTACTAGTTTAAGCACACAGAACCTAATGTCACTTCTCAAAAGTCATCAAACCTTTCATTAAAGCAAACGATTCATGGATGCAAAACATGTTATGTCTTTCCAATGCAAAACCTATAGAGGTCAATCTAATCAATTTGTAGAACATACGAAGAGTGTTTCAGAGTAAAAAAAAAATTTCCTCAAAAACAAAACAATATGGCTCAATTAACTCACATGGGAAATCTCCACTACAGATCCTGGACTACTCAAACCCGCATCCTATTCACTACAATGTCAAGAATGTGGTCGTGAATGTATATATGTGAGAAAGCATAAATCTTCAAAGAATTCAAACAAAATCAACTCATTGAAATTTGCATGCTTATCATCATCAATCAAACATCCAATTCTCAACTCAAGATATTTCATAATTCATGAATAAAACTAAACTACTCCTTAAAATATGCAATATAAAACAAAACAAATAAGGGACCCTCAACCTTAAGTTCTGCAGAATCATAAATTTAAGCACATGCTAAGAGTAAAGAACTCCCCTCATAAGCTTAGGCTTGGTATAGATATAATCTTGACCTTGCAATGCGTTCCTTTTTCGGATACCCTTACAAAATAAAAGAAAAATTAAAGAGCAAACTATACAACTAAAAACACACTAAATAAAAAGTAATTTAACAACAAAAACTCTTAAGTTACCTTCCAAACAACGCTGGATTTAAAGTCTTCAGCTTAACTTCTTTCACTTTATCAATTCAGTTTCCACAAATAAGTCTTTACGCAAAAGAATGCATTTTCCCTCTATGCTTAAATTTGCTCTAAGAGATTTTATCCTGAGCATTGAAGATTTGTCCTTATTGGTATGGAGTAGGATGCAAATCCAAAAGCTTATACCCATTCCACCCTTTGATTCTTTTCTTGAAATGTCTTCCTCTATCATATTGATGAAGTCGAAATTTTCTTTTTCTAACAAAGAACTCATAAGGATCTAGTGGTAGTTCTTCAATCCTCAAGTCTTCTACCTTATTGAACTCCAAATCAACCTCACAATAACCCTCCTCTATTTGTGGCATTTCACTAGACTCTAATGCCTTGCAAATCAACTCTTTGTAATTTCACCATATTAATCGTGCTCCTCCTTCTCAATGAATTCTTTCGATCGATTGAGAGTACTGTCCACCAATTGACGTGTAACAGTAGTAATTGTATGATCATGAAAAATGAATTCTCTACTAATGGTAAAGACATACCTCGTGTGATATTATAAACGTCATAAATTATTTAACTTGGCATAACATAAATATTACAAGTTTACTCCTAATTATCTACCATCATTAAAAGGCACGAGTATATAGTCTCTAATACTATCATACACAATAGTTGAATTGCTGTCATCACTATCATTACAAGCATATTGAAGTCGAAGCAAGTGTTTTGTCTCTTCTATGTTCACTTCAACTTTTTCATCTTTCTCAATCCCTCGAATTCCATGGCTACTTCTTTCATTGTTGGTCTCTCATCCCCTTTCATTTTCAACAACCTTCTTGCTGGCTCAACCACTTCTCTGATTTGCTTTATATTATCGTCATTTGCTATATCATCATCAAGGATTTGAAAGAAGCTTCCCTCAATCAAATAGAAAAGAAAATAATTGACTAGATTTCTCTCCTCCTAGAGCCTATCAAATGAAATTACTTTATTTCCTGTTATTAACTCCATAATTACAACTCGAAAACTGTATACATCATTTTTTTCTATTAACTTGTCAGTTTGAAAATATTTAGAGTCTAGATACCTAAAGGTGCCTTAAACCATTGTGAATAACTGATTTACATTCGTTGGCACCAACTTGGAGGCATCAAAATCAAACACTTTGGCAATGCAGGTATTATCCAAAAGAAGATTGGTAGACTTCACAGCTCTATGAATGATTGGAGTAGAAGCTGCAGAGTGTAGATAAGAAAGCACTCCAACAACTGCTATCCTTAGTCATGTTTCCCAAATAATGAAGGATGTCTTGTCTTTGTTATGAATATGGTTAAACAATGTGTCATTGTTGACATATTCATAAACTAGTAAAGGGATCTCCATCTCTAAACAACAATCCAAGAGCTTGACCACATTTCTTTGGTTAATTTGTCACAATATTGTTACCTCATTGATGAACTACTCAATTTGGCTTTGATCCATTATTTTTGATTTTCTATTATTGCCACTGGATTGATGTCTATTAAAAATCCTTTATATATAATTTCAAAAACATCCTTTGCCAATGATTCTTTCCTCATCAAAGTTGTTGGTCGCCTTCTTGGGCTTTTCTTCACTAAAGGTTTTGGTTGCATCACTAGATACATTTTGTTTGGCGAGTTCCTTGTGTCAAAAGACACCACCATTTCGTTGAAAAAAATTTTCCTCCCGTTTGTCGAGCCTTCTCTTTCTAGACATGAAGTAGAGCCAAGAGCTACCAACAAAAAAGATCATAATTCCTACGCGAATGCCTACTTGCAAAGCATTTCAAATTTTTGTTAGTATCAATAACACATCAAGAGAAATAAAAATATTAAAGGGAAGTATAACTAGGAAGTCACATAAAAAAAAAAAAAATCATTTAATCCATCTTGAGATGAAAATGTACACTTGCTAATGACAATTTTAGTTAGCAATTGATTTGATATACAACCATCTCTGTCTTTACTCCGATCCGTGTGGTATCCACTAATAAATTTGCATGTAAAATTCTTAACACTGTTGACACAATAAGCATTTTTATGACACCTATGCTGTCTCTCTTGACATTTATTGACATTTATAAACCATTTGATGAAAAGTAGTGCCTTAAAGCACATGGAGAAAAATTTTAGTACATGAAACAGAATCCTAATTAGTACATGTATTAATTAGGACTATGTTTCATGTACCAAAATTTTTCACCATATGCTTTAATACACTAATTTTCATCAAATGATTTATAAATGTCAATGAATATCAAAAGAGACAACATAGGTGCCATAAAAATGCTTATTGTGTTAACAGTCTTGAAAACTTTACATGCAAATTTATTAGTGGATACCACACAGATCGGAGTAAAGAAGGAGAAGGTTGTATACCAAATCAATTGCTAACTAAAATTGTAATTGGCAAGTGTACATTTTTCTCTCAAGAGAGATTAATCGATTTTTTTTGTTATTTTAATGTGATTTCCTAGTTGTAGTTCTCTTTAATATTTCTAGTTCTCCTGATGTGTTGTTGATACCAATGACAAGTTGAAATGCTTTGCAAGTAGGTATTAGCCTAGGAATTGTGATCTTGTTTGTTGGTAGCTCTTGACTCTACTTCATGTTTAGGAAGAGAAGGCTCATCGAACCGAAGGAAAAAAATTTTCAGCGAAATGGTGGTTTCCTTTTACAATAGGAATTCACCAAACGAAATGGATCTAGTGATGCAGCCAAAATCTTTAATAAAGAAGAGCTCAAAAAGATGACCAACAACTTTGATGAGGAAAGAATCATTGGTAAAGGAGGTTTGGGAACTATATATAAAGGATTTTTAATAGACAATGATCTAGTGGCAATAAAGAAATTGAAAATAATGGATCAAAGCCAAATTGAGTAGCTTAGCAATGAGGTAACAATATTGTCAAAAATTAACCATAGAAATGTGGTCAAGCTTTTGGGTTGTTGTTTACAGTTGAAGATCCCTTTACTAGCTTATGAATATGTCAACAATGGCACATTGTTTGACCATATTCATAACAAAGACAAGGCACCCTCCATGGTCCAAAGCACTCTTGGGTACCTAGACCCTGAATACTTTCAAACTAGCCAATTGATTGAAAAAAGTGATGTATACAGTTTTAGAGTTGTAATTATGGAGTTAATGACAAGAAAGAAAATAATTTCATATGATAAGCCCAAAGAGGAGAGAAATCTGGTCAATTATTTTCTTTTCTATTTGAATGAGGGAAGATGCTTTCAAATCTTTGATAATCGTATAGCAAATGACGATAATACAAAGCAAATCAAGAAAGTGGCTGAGCTAGCAAGAAGGCGTTTGAAAAAATGAAAGAGGAGGAGAGACCAACAATGAAAGAAGTAGCCATAGAATTAAAAGGACTGATAAGGATGAAAAATGTTGAAGTGAACGTGGATATATATACTGGTGGCTTTTGATGATGGCGGAAAATTAGGAGTAAACTTGAAATATTTATGTTATGCCAAGTTAAATAATTTACACTACTTAGCCACGAGAGGCGAAGAATCTATAACCAGAAAAATGCAACAGCAGAAAAGTTCTAAAATCCAAAAAAAAAAGAAAAAAAAAAAGGAAAACAAAGTAGCTCAACATGGGTACTACACATAATACGCACCTTACAAGAAGAAAAGCATAGAATTGTATAACTTGGGAAAATAAGAGAATTCTTACACTTCCATTGTTCTATGGGCAACGAGTGGGGGCAACTTTCCGTTTTGAGAAGCTGAAACAAGAAATGTGAAATATTCAACACCATAATAGAAAGTAAATAATCATATCAAGTATCATAAGAAACAACCATTCCACTCACATTCTACAGCCCCAGCCGGTTGCAAGCTATTCAATAAACTAACAATAAGATCCTGGCATTGAAAACATATCAATCAGAATATACAGCAATTTTTTTTTTTTTACAATGATGTCTGTAGAAAAAGAGATATTAACGTCTTACCAGTGGACAATCAAGCTGAATGGGAAGGCCTAATTCTTTCTACAAAGCAACCTTGCACTGAACCTACACTTCATAAACACCCTAGGGTTATGGAATGATGTTGCAGAACAGTTGAGACTAGAAATTAAAAAATAAATAAATAAAGAAAAGAACAGACCACCTTTCCAGAGAAATCATCAGCAGAGAGTAATGAGAAGTGAGATGCTCATCTTGGGACGGATTCCACTCGGTTGCATTGATGCTGTTCATGATTCCTGACCAATTCAACATAAATTAGTTGCAGAGCAGCTCAAACACATAATACACTTTCAGATTATAACTATGTACTAATTCATAATGGGACATGAGGAAACACGCCGTATATGACCTGAGAGTCTCTTTAGTATGATTTGTTCATGTTTGGAACAGTTATTCACGAAGGTCAGATCATAAACAAAGGTTGAAATCAAATATAGTTCCTATCAAAATCAGATCCGCGAAGCTTTCTGATATGGAAGCTTTGATTTTTGTGTTTCCTGGATAACCTCAGACATTCCATTTGTCATACTAGACAATAACATAAATTCCCTAGTTAAAACATCAAAATGCATGCGTACCATCCAAAACACTCTTTCGACTACTTAATAGCTCGTGTAAGTCACATCCTCTTTCAACAGTGGTTATTTCCCATGAATGGCCCTGCAATTTAACAAAGATAAGATCAGCATGAAAAGTAATACGACGTCAAAAGTATAAGCACTTGTGACTTGTATGGAGGAAACAATCAGAACCCCAAAAGCAATAACTGATCTCGAGTGTTCAAAACAAGAAATCAAGACTCGGAGGTTAAATATATTTATAACGAGAATATATACTTCGAGCATCCTTATAAACTCCATATGGACGCTACTTTGATGCCAAAAGCCTGAACCAGAAAACAAGAAATCAAGACTCGGGCATGAAATATATTTGCTTCCCTATCAACTTCAGAGAAGTTCAAGTAACTTACACAGGCACAAGGCCAGCATGCCATTCATTGACAATAAAAGGCATTTCTGTCCAAATGAATACCCTCCCAATGGAAGCACTAGTGGAGCTTCACATGCTGCATAGCAAAGCAAAATGAAGCGAAACTGTAAAGCCAAACGAGGAAAAGACTTGTCATCGTTTGTGAATAAAAAGTTCCCAGTACTTCATCAACCTCGACACTCAACATAATTACAAGCCATACCTGGTTATCACCAAAAGCACCATCGAAATCATCGTAAGGATTTTCAGGCCTGTGATATGACGGTCGGTCCACAAACACCTACAAATTTGGGAAAGAATAATCATCAAAATTTCTAAAAATATTTGTAAGAGAAAGAAACAAAACTCGACATATTTATAAGAGAGGGCCCGAATATAGTTTACCACAAACATCTCCTAATCCACCAGTTTTTGAATAGGGCGCTGCCTCAGCAGTGACAAAGACGACGTTGTAGGTTACTCGAGTTTCAGCTTTCTTCTCTGCTTCAATGTCTTCACTTTCCTCTACTACATAAAAAGCTTCATCTTTTTCATGAGTTTCAATGACTTCCTGGTGTCCTGTAGTTCAAGGTTACGATGGCACATTTGTTCAGCACCCACAAATATATAAAGTACTCTTAAAATGCTGATTGATCTGGTCAGTAGAAAATGAAATAGAAGGTTGTTTATCGTGATTGATCACCGACCGATCCTTCGAAAACCATCTAAATTCATCATGCTAAGATGAAATTCAGGCAAGCATCTGTCTATGAAAACAACCTCAGGATGGTTTTGTGTTATTTACTACAATAATTAAATTCCATATACAACAAATAAATCATTTAAGAAACATCCCCAACACGACACACATGTGATGGGTACTGATTATAGCTGGTTGTTTTTTCGTGATTGATTATATTCAAATAAAGTGAAACATAAAAATAATAACGAAAACAAAAAGCCTATTGATTATTCAAACAACACTCAATTAAACAACAAAAAGAGAATCTCAATCTTTGGGTTCAAGATCAGATGCTGTAAATCTTGAACCTGCAAGTCCAAGAATGCACTATTAACTATTGTAAATTAACATATGAATATTTCTGGTTTATTATACTTGCCTCGTTTTCCAGTTCTGCAGCGAGGCCAGTAAGAGTCTCGATCTCAGCTTCCTTATCTATCAGATTGCTGGATGCCATCACCTAACTCAGAAGCAGCTGATGATGTTAACTAGCAGACTCTGTGGAACTCTTTGCTTCATTCGTGACCCGAGACTGGCAAACTGATACAGCCTTCTGACAGTGTGGAATTCCTTCGAGATCAAAAAGTTGGTTTATTATTTAGACAACATAATGCTTAATAAACCTGAAAACTTGAACATGAGCAGATCATATGAAAGTTATTATCTAACCATTCTGCATGAGTTTGATTGATTGTTGGGTATGTGATACATGTTTGGTTTACTTGATTTGGAGATGGTGGGTTGGTGGACTTCTTGTTGTGTGGTGAATGAAGAGCGGTTATAGGAGGGAGGGGATTATTATAGACAGACACCCAACAACTGCTTTGCTTTTGCAAGCTGTGCTGTGTCTGACTCGTTTAACTCGCTTGTACTGAGTTGACTCATCAATATGCCCACACCCACTATGCCTTGCAAAAACATGACGACATAGTTTGAAGAGGAGTAGATAGGAAAGGGTGCTTTAATTGATTACCATTCCCAGTACAAGCGCATATATGCGTAATCGGAAAGGGAGCTTTCATTGATCGCCGCTCCCAATGCAAGCACATGCATGTGGGTTGAGATTTCTATTTATGGAAATGAGACGGTGGTGGACCTGGTGATGCTGTTTATGCATATGTGAGAAGGAGTTTGATGGGCACTGCAAAGTGGGGTTACTGGTGCACCTGCTGATGCCATTATTTGTCCAAACTACTTGTCTCATTCTTTGTGTACCATTATTATTATTCTGTTGGTAGTGGAGCCAATTACTGCCAATCAAACGGTATCAATATCATGTGAATTAAATTATGGAGGTGGACATAGGCAGGTGGAGTGAGTGGACCTTGGCTGAAAATGGCAAAAGCACTTGTCTTTCCCTAAAAGGATACTACAAAAACGATGTCAACATCACGCACCGACACTTCACGTGCTGTCCAATGTGCTCTACAAACACAAAATCGTACAACTCAAGAATTATATATATATATATGGCTGGTACAAACTCAATTACTCAAAGCAGAATCGAAATAAGATGAGATATGATTTTTTAGAATACAATCTTAAAAGTATCTCTCATATAAAAAGAAATAATTCATATATGAACGAAGGAATAGGAATAACCCACATAAATACGGATAAAACCCACATTTATTAGTTGGAGGGTGTGGTGCTCATGGGTGTGGAATCCATGGAACCCACGACACACAATGCAGAGGGTTGTGCTCTTTGCCAACATGGCACAAGCCCAACTACAAGTCTACAACTATTTATTATTGTGAGTATTTTATGTATACATATATATATATACTATTAAGAATGAATATATAATTTTCATGATTTTCTTATATAAAATGTTTGATACGTGAAATAAATAAAATTATAAAAATAATTTGAAGTTATGTAACAGTATAAAAGTTTTTAAATAAATAATGTTATCTATTTTTTTGATGTTGAATAGAATTTTGTATTAATGTACTAAGTAATATTTTTCTAAACCTACTCCAAATAAACTTTAAAACTCTTCAAACATTATTTCTATAATTTAACCGCATATTACAAAAATGAACATGAATTTAACTGACTAATTAACAGTTATTTCAACATATCAAAAGTACTTTTCAAAACCACTTATTTTTTAATCATAAAAAGAAAAATCACATTCAAAATCATTAATGTCTTTGCAATTTATGCTTTACACTAATATTGTCATACATGTGAAAGACGAAAAAATGTAGCATGCCCCTCGTTGAAGTGGTCCAATGTAATCAAAGCTAAACAGCCAATAGGGGGATGGTAGAACTCCATATCGTTGGCTCTACTACTTACAATTTAATTAAGTTTCTTGGTCTTGATTCTTATAAATGTTTCATACAATATTAAAGCTAAACGGCCATTTAAAAAAAAATAATCAATTTGTCAATTGAATTAAGTTTTCTAGTCCTGATTCTTATAAATTGTTCACACAATATTAAAACTAGTATTCTTAAATTAAATTAAAGGGTCTGAGTCCAAGAATCAGTAGCTGGGATTTGATGTGTTCTACACTCGTGGGACATTATCATTTGCATAACTCTACAGTTAGTCCTATTACTTACAATCATACCAGATCAATGTAACCTTGAATTTTGAGCAAAAGTTCACTACACATTCCCACCTAACCTTATCTCCTGGCAGGAGAGGCCCGCCCACCCCACGGGTGCCTGTTCACAGAACAGCTGGTGAATAAAAAGAATACACCTTGAAAGACCACAAATTTGCATATTAATATTGAAAGAAATTTCGCCTTATCACTTCTTTGAAGTGATTCTTAGCATGTAAGTTTTCGATCCAAAAAATTTGGAAACCTTTACAACTTTTGATTTAAATTAAAAATTAATTTTATAGTTTTAAAATAAGACAATAACTTAAAGTTATTATCTAGTTAATTTCCATTGTATATTATTGTTTATCGATTTTTAGAGTTCTAACTTTTCAATAGTGAGTGTGATATAATATACTAGTCAAATTACTTAGCTTCCTCAAACAAAATGTTTAATTGTAAAATATCAATCATTCTTATTAGTTTGAAGATAGTTAAAAAAAAAGAAGTTATAATTAGGATATTTATAGTATTTTCGAAACTAATTTTTAAATATGTGTAAACCAGAATATATTATTAATAAAAAAGGGAAAAGCAAAAGTAAAGGGTACTTCGCAACTTATCGTATTGCTCCATTCTTAAACAATAAAGAGTTGTATGGTTTGTTGTGGACTAAATGGTTTCATATACCCTATAGTAAAAAAAAAAAAAAAAAAAAAAGTTTCATGTACCCATTGTTGTAGTTTCTTTACAATTGAAATAAACCATTCAATTCTAGTTGATGAAGAGAGGATTGAATCCCATATTAGCAAGGGCAGTTGGCATGATAATTCAGAGTACATAATCATATCTACAGCCTCAACCTGTGATGTGAAGATCTCACAAATGAGGAAGCTCTCTTTGTTGAAGATGTTGTGCTGTGAAGAGCACAAAAATGAAGCACATTTGTTGGCGTTAATTGGCTTACCATTTTGGACAGATCTTGCTTTTTTCTCTGTTGAAGCTAGTATAACCATTTTTGCTCTCTTCGTGGTCCCAAGTGCACATGCATGCATGAATCTGTTAGACGGTAACATCACACTAGTCCTTTACTTTTGTTTGTTTTTGTTTTCAAGTATGTTCATGCAAGTAGTATAAAAAACAAACAAACAAACAAACAAACCTGCTGCACAAAGATAATGGGTTCAACAGGTTGCATTAAATTGGATAGAGCGTGGGTCCATAGCTTTTGAGAAAAAGTAGAACAAAACTAGAATTGGTAATTGGGGTGTGCACATTGAAGAAAAATAATTGAAACGAAATTAAGAGAAAGCCAAAGCCATTTGAATTTGGGAATATTATATACTTTATCAAATGTATTTTTAATATTATTTTTGTATGCTTTATTAAAATATTAAAAAATAATATATTTCAATAAATTTAATTTCTTTTTATCATATCACTTTCATTGAAAATGCAATAATTTTCAAAACAAAGAAAAAGGAGGGCCTTAAATCACCCTTTTTAGTCAAATTAGTTTTTGTCAGACTTGAATGAGATTTTTTTTAAGTAAGTTTTGAATGAGGTCTTTTTTTTTTTTAAAGGTAAGTTTTCAATGAGTTATAAGGTGAAATTTTATGATTAAAAAAATATTTAAGAGAAGTCTGAAACCATAAATAAAATGAAAAGGACAAGACATCAAATTGTATTAATATTACATTGGGCCTCAAAGAGAAATCTCATCACTGATCACTACATCAAAAACACATAATAATTTCACCCTATGTATCAATCAATCAGCCCTATATGAAATATCAATGATCCATCCTTGTGTTCCCCTTAATTTTAATTAATTTATTTATTAATTTTAAAAGCATAAGGCTCCTCTCTAATCAATCAGCCCCATGATGACGACAATCGAGATTGAAAACGAAATCAATTCCATCAATTGCTTTACAGCTATGAATTATCCAACAAAGAAAAGCAAACAAGTGGGGCTCCAAAAGGTTTTGTTGTGTGGCAAACAAGTGGAGATTGAAAACGAAATCCGATTGTTTTTTGGTGAGACCCGACAGCTGTGTATTGAAATGGTTTTTGTGAAATGTCAGCTGCACTTGCTTATGGTCCTATGGAGATATATGTTAGCTAGATTTATCCAAAGAAATAAAAGCAATGAAAAAGAAAAAAGTTGGATTTACTTAAAAGAAAGATTATTTACTGCATATACTACTGCATGTCTTACTCTTATCACATGGCAGTGGCAGTAATCAATCCTATGGTTGTGTATTACTTATTTGTGACAGTACTTTAGAAACTTTGGCTTGCTTTGGTTTTCAGCTTTCATTTATGACACATATATATAGAAGATTTGATTGAGAGATTTTTAGGGTAATTGGAGGTGTTTGAAGGGTGCCAGTGAATGTTGGTACCAAAGCAGTAGCTCTCAGTAAAAGAAGGGAAAAGAGCTAGTACACTTAAATGAGACTGTATATAATCTTTAAGATGTAAGATAGCTTTCAAATTTGTTGTCAAAGATAACTATTAATAAATGTTACAAGATTGAAAATATTACCATTCTTTTATTAAAAGATAAAAAAGATATGAAAAAAGTTGTATGATGATTAAAAGATAGTTCAATAATTATGCAAAGAATATTAGAGATCTCAACTTAGTAAGATGTTAATATGACATTAAATACATCAATGACAATTCATTTCACTAACCACTATTATGTGTAAAGGTGGAGCTCCTCTTAGGCATGGGTAGGCCAAGCTTTTTGGGTAAAAAATTGTTTTAATTTTTTTAGACAGGCTTGGATTATATTTTAATAATAAATTTTTTTACATCAATTTAATTGTTTAATAATCAAAATTTAATGAAGGATAAGAAACCAAACATACACTTAAAACCTGTTGAAAATGAAAATTAGATTAATTCACCTGAAATTAAACTTTATAAGTACATAATTGATCATGTGAATTAAAGTTGTCACATAAATTATGGAGGTACAAGCTGAAACCTTTATTTGAATTAATTATGGCATGTCAACATATGAGTGCCATGATGAAGTGGAAATATGCTGGTGGAGTGAGTGGACCTTAGCTGAAAATGGCAAGAGCACTTGTCCTGCCTAAGAAGAATACATACAAAAACGATATCAATTTCATACACCAACGCTTCATGTATCGTCCAATGTGGTCCACGATCTCAAAATTGTACAACAAAAGTTTTACGAAAATTAGTTTTTAAATGAAATTTAAATGAAGGAAAATAAATCTGCACGAGGGATAAATTCACTTTTAATTCAAATAAAAAAATAAAAAATTGTTTTGTCTAAAATATTCTCAGGTGAAAATCTTTTATGTTGATGAAAATATTTCACTTGTAATATAACACATGAAATAATTCTCATTTCAAGTAAAAATATCCCATATACAATTTTGAATGTAAAATATTCACCTAATTTATATAAATATACATATATATATATATATATATATGTGTGTGTTTTTCAGATGCTAAAAATATTCACATTAAAATTTTTATTTTAAAATCATTAATTAAAATCACATAGTTATAGCAGGTGGGTTTTTTTTTTTTTTTAACTTTTGTTATGGGTTTCTTCTTTTTGTTGTTAACTGATTTATTAGGTGACTTAATTAGCTTCAAGGTCAAATTAGTGACTTCTAATGAAATCCTTACATTTGACATAATTACTTTTTTTTTTTTTAAGTCATGAATTTTTCTTCCACACTCATGTCATGTCTAAGTCATTGTTTGAATCAATTGATAATACTGCATAAATTAAAAAAAAAAACAAATAAATTATAATTAATACAAAATCATGTAATAGCAAACAACTTAAAACAAAAACTACATCTGCAAAAGCAAACAAAAATAATTGACAGCAACCCTGATTGTAATAGTTCAATTTAAAATGTACAAATCAAACTTTCTTACATGTTTGACAATTCATATATATATAAAATAAATTCTGACATAAAATAAATTCTTGAAAACAACCAAAATCCCTCAATCACACTCACGGACATTTCAAAACAAACCATATCCATTTTTGAACCAGAAACTATCAAACCAATCCCACAACCAAAAAATCTAAAAACTACACATTAAAAACACAAGTACTCCATCAACCTCATTCATGTTCAATAACGAAAACGGCACAATCTATACAGCAAACAAAAAAAATCAAAAACATCAACACTGCATTATACGCTTCTAATTATTACATATTTACCCCTGTTAATCATATTTGTAAGGCTCGAAATCTAAATGGATTTAGACGATGAATTGAATCTCAATTTATTGTTGTTTATTAGGTTGGACAAGCCCAGCAGAATTTTTATAAACATATATCGAGCGCAAATGAATAAATCAAAGGGCCCAATTAAATTAGTTTAATTTATGATATTGCTTGAGTGTGCACTTGTTTTATAGAAAAAATATAAAAATAAAATAAAATAAACTAATGGGCCAAGTGTCCACCAATTCTGTGGACACCAAACCGAAGCCAAATAAACATTTAGCTTTCAAGTGTGCAAGCAATGTCAACAAGTATGATTCTGGATTCGAATGTAAATAAGAGAGGGCAATATTCAAGTTTCAACGTTAAACTAAGCACAATAGAAGGTGAGAGATGTGAGTCTAATATGGAATTCAAGTGAATTCTTTGATCAATTAAGGAATTTAGATCGAGTATGAATTCTCCTGGATGCTTGCCCATAAGAATGTCTAATATCAGAACACCAAAACCATATACATCACATTTTTCCGTGATCGTTATTGTGCAAGCAAACTCTACAACAAGAAAGAAGGACAAATTTCTCCGGAAACACTAGATTGCTTATAATTTAATATACATAATTAAGAACATTTTTCAGCTAAGAACAAATTTAGCTAGTAGGGGTCCATCAGGACTTAGTGAGAGAAACTACTATAAAGTATAAAGAGAACACAAAATACAATTTTTAAAATAAGGAAGAGGATTCCATACACTTTATGATTTAATTTACAAAGGTGAAACTCGAATCTCTATCATAAAGATAAAAGAGAAATATTCAACCACTTTGTTAGGAGTCGAATGGTCTCTAGAGAAAAAATGAAAAAACTAATTGAATTTCTAGCGAATTACCTGCAGCCATGTAGCCATATGTGCCTGCAACTACTGTCCAATTAGATGAATAAGAGGCTACTTTGCAGTGCGAAAATATGAAACATGAGTCTCCAGTTGGGAATTCCCTTTTATGCCATTATTACAGTTTTTTTATAAGTTATAACCCCTAAGGCTTAGGAGTCTTAATTTTAGCTTGAAATTTTTAAAATTTAATACTTACGAATAATTGATCTCCTTTGATATGATTAAATATGTTTTAATTTCATAAATTATGATTTACTTGATGAAATAATAAATGCAAGCAATCCATGTATTAAATGATTTTTTCACCTTTAAATAAATTCAGACATGTGGAACCATAAATTCATCTCTCATTTCTAAGATTTTTTTTTTTTTTTAATTTGTATTAATAACCATATGTGCCAAAAATATGGAGACCAATTCCAAAACGCTATAAAGTAACACATAAAAAATATGGCGTACAATTCTTTCTTTCTTTTTTTTTTATTATTTTTTGTTTTTATGGTGAAGGAGAGGGAATTATATTCATATAAAACTATTTACACATTCGACAAATGTAAGATTTGATCCCTTGATCTCTTAAGATCAAAGAAGATGCTCAATCATTCATACTCAATGATTTTTATGTTGTCATTTTGATAATCAATCTTGGAAAAAATTCATTTTAGTCCCTAACGTTTTGAAAAATACTAGGTTTTTAAAACTCTTTTGAAAACGACTGTTTTTATCCCTAATTTTTTATAAAACTCTTAAAAAATTTCCAAAAATGTTGGTCAACTGACGGTCAACATTAACAGAATGCATGAAAAAATATTTTTACCCTTAATGGTTGTTAATTTCATCTAAATTAACGGATTATCTTAATAAAATAATGAATTTACAAATTAAATTATCTAAAATGTCTCTAAATTTAAGTTATTAAAAATTGCCTAAAGTTACCATTAACTATCAGTTGACTAACAATTTAGACTTTTTTGAAGAGTTTTGAAAAAATTAGGGACGAAAAGAGCTGTTTTAAAAAGAGTTTTAAAAATTTGATATTTTTCGAAACCTTAAAGACTAAAATAAAGTTTCCTCGTCAATCTTTTCTAAAATTTAGCAACTTGATGTGTTCAAAAATGATATTTACAAAAAGGAACAAGGATGCTATTTTAAAGCAAACTTTAGAAGCCCAGATTACAGAACCAAAATTATATTGTGTGATAAATAAAATGCCTTTAATTTTTGTTGTTAAATAGTGCACTTATACGTTCCAAAAGGAAAAATTGGTGCACTTGTAAACCACTGAACCTAGGTCATGTTAGTTTAGTTCCAAATCAAAGCCTTTCAAATTCAAAATATTTTACTCGGTATCAAATAGTTTGATTTTGTTATTTTTACTGTGAATCTCAACACTTGCAGATGCACCAGTTAGCAAAATCTAAACAACCAACTGGTCCATGAAACTAATATTGATATCTCAATCTCGGATTCTTGGACAAGGATAATGATATAACATAATGTAAAACAATTCTACATGGAGTAGAGAAACATAAACATAATAACAAACATTAACATTAACAACACATAATAATAAAATCACTATCTGTACATAACAGTAAAAATCAATCGAAGCCTGATTCAATAATTTCAAAGTTAGCCTAAAAATAGATCCATAATCTAGCATCTACACTAGTTATATATGTGTCATGATATTATGATAAAGTATGTGACTGACGTAAATAGTTTGTTACAACAAAAATTAACTCTTAAATTAAAATTTTATATAAGTTAAAACAATTATAAAAAACATTCAAAGTGATTCATTAATATGCAAACCAAGCTATTGGATTAATTGCTGGCTTTATATGTGCATAAAACAATTTTTGAAATTATTCTAAAACAATCTGCCATTATCATCAGTTTGTTTATCTTTTGTCTAAGTTGCACCTAAACCATGCATGAACTTAAAATAGCGCATCCAAATCCCAACAAAGAAATGTAAATATTAGTACGTACCTTGGCAGCCATTGGAAAGATATGGGTTCCCTTCGTAACCATGCTTGCACATGCAAAGACAACCTCTTACATTGTCATTAGTTAGTTCATAACACAAGGCATATCTTTTTTTTTTTTTGCTTCCCCACATTTTCCATGCCCAGTTATTACCCAATCCACCACTGTAGAAACTTCTTCTATCATATGGAACCAATCATTGGAAGAGAAACGAAATTGGCTATCATCAACAACAAACCCGTAGATGCATGGATTGTCTATCCTTAATGCATTCTTTCATCTCGATGTGTTAAGGCTATAGGCCTCGACCATGACATGCTGTAGCCCTGGAGGGATATCTATTTGATAACATTTAGAGTCAGAGTAAGATCCCTCGATAACCTCATCTAGGCTATCACAAAAGGAGATGCATTCCTTGGTATTATTTTTGTTACCTATCTCACCATGAACGAACCCATGAGAATAACAATCGATGAATGTGCACTTATTATGGGTGTCAACGATGGTGGAGGAATCATCCACATCAAGGAAGATAATGGTTGAGGTTCCATTATAGCAATATACTAATACTAAGCTTAGTAGTTGCAACTGACCTTCCAGGTTTATACTGGTGACCTCCATCTTTGAATTTGAGTAAAAGGGTTTTGGAAGTTTGTAATGAGTGTTGTTGCAAGTGATTAAAAACGTTTCATGTTTATCGTTTAAGTAATAACCAAGCTTTATCCCAAATGGATAGGGGATATCAAGGTGTCCACACTTAGTAGGGCAACTAGGCTTGGCTTGGGAAAATTTTGTAGTTGGTAGTACTGTTAATGGCATGACTACGCAAAGTGTGGAAATAATTTGTAAAACTAGTTTGTCTGTCACATGAAATGCTCCCATGAAACATTGAGTTTTTATCTCATGCTAACATTTGGAAGTCATACCATTATAGTATCTCTCCATGCTAATCTCCACCTTTACGAAATAATCCATCATCTTTAGTAAGTCATTTTGCATAAACTACGGGTAGCCCAATGACTGTGCTTACCTTAGCAGTAGCAGATACACCAGTTAACTAAATGTAAACAACTAAATAGTCCATAAAACTAACATCAAGATCTCAATCTCAAATTCTTGGAAGAGGATAATGATATAACATTTTGTAAATCAATTCTACATGGAGCAGAGGAACATAGACCTAATAACAAACAATTAACATTAATAGACCATAATTAAAAAAAAAAAAAAAAAAAAACCCACTATCTGTACATAATAGTACAAATCAATAGAAGCCTGATTCAAGAATTTCAAAGTTAGCCTAAAAATAGATCCATAATCTAGCATCTACTGACAGGACCTTTACGGACTCCTATCTTGAATCCGAGAAGACCTTATGATAAGCTGAAAAACTATATATGGTTAAAACATTTCTGACGGAAATCATTTAGAAATCTAACAATACATCGGATAAAAATTTACAATAATATAACAATTATTTATCCAATAATTCCACCCTATAATAAACAAAATATACGCTTCTAAAGTATTTTAAATCTTAACTACTTAAGACCTCCGGTCACTCTTCCAAATCTTATTTCAACACAAGTAGCATCATGTGAAATATATAAAATAAACTAGCTTTCATATGAAAACATAACTATAAAGTATGTTTATATCATTTGTAGACTCAAAAACAAAAACATGAGCGAAATTGATGGAAAATCAAATATTTTACAAGAATAAAGTATAAGTAAACATATGCATGCCTAGATGTCATGGAATATACAAAATACATGTACAACGTAAAAATATGATTTCCTTGCATTATTTGATTGAGTAGCCCACCTCTTCTTGCTCGAAGATTTCCTTTGAGACCTAATGATTACCTGAAAAATGGTTTTTTAAATATAAAAATGTGAGCACTAACGCTCAGTAAGTAGATGTAACTTTCGAAAACTAAATAAATCATTTTCAGCAATAACTTACATAACACAAAGCTAGTAAGAAATATAAAATCTAAATGATTCATATTCAATCATGTCTAAAAATAATACTGAATTTACATCTCTATCATTTCATATCATAATAAACTGAAAACATTTGTATGGATCATTTCTGTACATTTATAAAATCTCAATCTATACCAATCTAGTACCTAGAGAAATTTGTTATACGTGATGGATACACTCAACATACATGTAAAACGAGATAACATCTGTCATACACATGCTGAGCGACTTAATGACTCTAGACATCTATCATACATGTGTTGGGTGACTCTTTTGGACTTACACCTACGAAGCCTGTCTGACTGTTAGAGGGAAGGGTACAATCTTAGTATTCTGAAAATATTTTTATTTTTCTTTCTCAAATCTTTTCTGAATATACATATAATTCAGAATAATTATTTTCCTCAAAACAAAAATCAATATTCTTTCTTAAAATATAAAATCATATTATTTGAAATATTCTAAAATTTTTCTAATAATAACTCAAGCTGAAAATATAAAATTCTTCCTGGAATTTCTAATAAGTATACATATATACGAATTCGTAATAAATTTTCATTTCAATCATAAAACATAATTTGTTATCTATAAAATCAATTGACTAAACAATTAATTTGTTTACAATAAATAATAAAAACTGAAATATATATATATATAAACATAATTTGAACAATTTAATTGAAATAAAACTATCCATTCAAAAATTAGATTTCAGGCTCTATTTGGAACTACTAACACATGTATTATCCTTAAGTCCTTTTCTACCTAGAAACAACACAAAACCCTATTTAAAATTCATAAAAATCAAATTAGAAAATTGAATCGAAACTACTAAGAAAATGAACTCAAATTTTGAGGTTTTAATTACCTTAACCTACGAATATAATTATAAAGGGTATACGCGCGCAGGGCATTGCTTAAAAGGAGCATCACGAATGCAAATCTCTGCATTTAGCTATGTTATATTCAGCAAATAACTTACTATGCAACACTTTCTCTACTGTCTCTTCTGCTCGATGCATGGGGGCCCTAGGAATACATGGTGCTCATTTTGTGGTGTCCTCCACTGTGATTTAGTCAGTGATGGTGTTAATGGAACTTAATGGAATATCCTGAGGCACACCATTTAGTCAGTGATGGTGATTAATGGAACTTAATGGAATATCCTAAGGCACACCATTTTGTCAGTGATGGTGAACAATAATTACATAAGAGTAGACCGTTAATCTCTTATTAGTAAGAAACGAGATAAGGCCTGCCAGCTATTTTTAGGATGTGGGTAGTACTATATACAAGACCACAAGATTGGATATCAAACAGCACATAACTGACTGACAGGAAGATACCACCAACCTCATCTTTGGTTCATGAATTTGTATCTATAGTGGGTCTAGAACTGCAGTGAAATTCACCTCCAAGTTACACTATAAGGCAGGAACCATATTCATATTTATAGATCAACTAGATTTTCTAGAGAGTGCATCAATCAAAATTCAATCATTTCACAAATATTTTGGGATCAAACTCCTATCATAACTTTGCTTTGGTAACATGTGAACTGCATCAATCAGCATACTGTGTCATTTTACTTTGGCTATTATAGTGATGACCAGAAAAACAATGTTGAAAACAAACCACTAACGACTCCATCGTGACATTAGACAGAACCAGGTTTATGGTATGTAAATTAGGTAGATAATTAAGCTACAAAGTGGAAAGACTGGACCATTTACCTTACGAGCAGAAGCTGATCTATACGTGAGCATGTGGGCTAAAGCAGGAATACCGTGAAGCTGACCAAAAGTGACCCCAGAGCTGAGTTAATGGGACCAAAGAAAGGAAATATAATGGCCAAGAACCATATGGGGATCACTACAGGCAACCTGGTAAGTGCCCTCACACAGATGCTCTTTGTGTCATGCATTCCCACCACTTTCTCCCACACGAAATATAATGGAGTACCCGCGAAACCAAATGTTATAAACTGCATGTTTATAATGCAAATTATTAGTTAGGCCAATTCTCTTGCACAATTAGGCTTATATGCAATTAGAAAATTGAGTAGTACTGTGATGAAACCTGGTGGATTAGCATTAGGATAACAGCGGCATCACGCCATCCACTGCATGGAAGCAACGAGAAGGCATTTGTATGGGTGAGGAGTTGGTCACCAAAGGCCCAGTAAACAGCAACGGCAGGTGGAATGGTTAAGAGCGAACACGTAAAGGGTTACAATAAGATATGTGTACTTGAATTTCTGAGGCTTCCACATTGCATGCATAATTTCACTGTAACATTAAATTCATGAACAATCCAGTTTCAGTCGATGTATATGGCACTTTATAATAACCAAACATAATTGATCCCAAGACCCTCTAAAAAAGAGGGGAAATGTTCAGCTAAATAGGCACGGAAGTTACAAAGATTAAATCATTCAAACAAGTTGTAATCTTTGGTATAATACATACATATAGAGAACCTGCACTCTGCATATGTACATATCATTGACACATGAAGATGGCATTGTATAAATGGGCAGCCTAAGCATCTTGAAAAATTATGAATATGTAAATCTTGAGCATAAGATGGACTGATAAACGAGGCTTCAAAAGCTGCCAGTGAAATCTACCTTGCGAAATATAATATTTTCTTTTTTGTTCCCTTTTCAAAAAAGAATAAGATAACATTGTGGACTTACACAGTGACAGCATGCCCACCAAATGTGTAAGTATGTTGGTGGCGCCTGTGAAGTACAAAACCAAGCTAGTCGGGCCCGAGTGAGTCGCACCTTCAACCTGAAAGAAATCCAACGGCCAATAAGCAAAGAACATAGCAAAAAAGCAGGACGAACACGTAGGATTAAAATGAAAGAAATACAAGAGCTGTCCATGAACAAGGGCAGCTATGGGTAGATAGCAGGCAGTAGTATAGGTGGTCATACCAAGGCCAAGGAAATGACCAAATTTTGTAGTTGTGAAATGAAGGTATGAACTGTAGGGATTTAGACAACCCCTAATATTCCCTATTAGAGTCACAGAAATTTCAGCACAAGCAATATATATATATATATATATAGCAGCAAGAATAACAACAACAGCAAACAAGAAAATCACACATAGATTTTACGTGATTCAGCAAGTATTGCCTACATCCACAGGTCAAACTCCGATCATTCTTCTACTATGTCAACAATGGGTACACAAGTTCGTCTCTAAATATACTGGAGGAATCAAACATCAAGAGATACAACTTTGGAAATACTCAGAACCTCATCTAAAAGGTGGAAATAACAAAACAACAGCAGAAAAACTCACCAGAACCAGCGGTGGAAATCAATACAAGAACTGACATTCCCGAACTCCAAATGGGATGAAATTTTAACTGGAGATAAAAGACATCTTGGACTCTAACATATCCAAAAATTAGCAAATTCTGGACAGTGTAGACCCTCCAAACGAATTTTCAAATTCTGTTGTAGATTGTAGTGCTTCAGCAGAATTCTCTTTCCCTTGTTTGTTGTTTTCAAGTGCTCTCAGACTTGGACTCACTCTTGCACGAAAAAACCTTTCTTCTCTCTTATTAGAGAGAGAATTCTATGATGCCAATGCTCAATTAGTTCTATAGAGAGTTCTCAATAAACTCTTCCCTAACATTCACTTTCCAATGCAATAACAACCAAGTAATTTTTAATGCTTTTGAAAATAGACTTTGACTTTCATATGATTAGTAGAATCCAGATCCTCCACATAAAGGAGGGATCCCAACATGAACACAGTGGTGGCATGACATGCTCCAAATGTATAAGTCCATGTCCTCTTGGCACACCTATCACCTAAGAGAAACGCCCTTAAATTTGCACAAGATTAGCCTTTGACTTGTCATCCATAGAATCTCTCACAACAGCAAGCAGAGATGTTGGACTGATGCCAGACATTAATGAGAACTCAGATCACTCTTAAGTAACAAGATCTAACAGTGAAGGCTAATCTTGCAGTTAGTTACAAAGTGCGTTCTGTTTTCGTATTAAAAACTAAAAATGACAGACATGCATATATGATGCATTAATATTCGTTAACCTTGCAGGACATCTTCAGTGAGATATATATGAAGCAGGCATGAATTCAATCACTTGAACAAAATTATACGATGCATGCAAATGTAGCTCATATGATGATTGGTCAAAATTCAAGCACTTGAACAGATTTCAGTGAAAGACAAATTAAAGAGAGGAAAAAGACCTGAGCTTGTCCCCCATTGAAGAATGGAAGCGTCTTTGAGAATCTCCTTCATCTTCCCAAACACACTTCATACCTGCAAAGGTAGCGTATAACGGTTAGGGCTATAGGGGAGGTTCACGAGAAGATCTCGTATGTTGTACAATCAATGTCAAGTAGAGAGAAACAAAATCTCTTCTTAGGGAGGTGGTCGCGTTTTCTCTGCTTTTGAGAGGAGAAGGCGTATTATTGTAAATGGAGGTAAAGGACGAAGCAACCAACACTTTTATCTCTGCTTTTAGTAAGTGCAGGTGGGAAAACGAGTGGGAGATGATAGTTTCTGATGATATGGTGGGGGTGGTGGACCTGCTGGCTCATGGTGGTGGGTTACAGACGCATGCAATGACCCTGTTACTTTGAAAGGGAAAAGATGATAAAGAGATATTTTCTATTTATGCTGTTTATCCATTTTGGGAAAGTCAAGTGCTTTTGCCATTTTCAGCTAAGGTCCACTCACCCCACCAACATATTTCAACGTCATCATCGCACTCAAATGTTGACGAAGCAACCGATACCTTTAGTAAGTGCTGGTGGGAGATGATATTTTCTGATGATATGGTGGGGTGGTGGACCTGCTCATGGTGGTGGGTTACACACGCATGCAATGACCCTGTTACTGTTTCTCTCTAAAGGAAAACATCAAAAGAGATATCACCATTGATGTATTTAATATTATATCATATGTTATGGTTGAACACATCTCCTTTGATCATAAAAGGTCATGAGTTTAAATCTCATCCTTACCAAAGGTATGGATAGTTATCTATGGATTTAATCACCCCTCCCTCACCATAAAAAAAAAAAAAAAAAAAAAGGTTTCAACCCAATGTGAAATATCAATGGTTCATTACTGTGTTTTCATTAATTTTTATTAATTAATTTATTTATTCTGAAAACAAAATATTCTTCTCTAAGTGTATTTTTGGACATATTAATAGCCTTGAAAGAAAATAATGGTTGTTGTTAATACCAAATGCATTTGCCAACAACAATAATAATGAAGCTGAATTCGAAAATGGTGAAATAGTGACATATGAGCTGACATGAACTACAATAATAATAATAAAACTGATTTTGAAATGGACGAATCAAGACCTCATCATGGTTGGTATTGCAACTACGGTGACATCAATTGGATCCACAAGGCTTGTACTATTATTAGGGGTGGGCAAAAAAAACCGACCAAACCAAACCAAACCAACTAGGTTCGAACCAAACCGAACTGAAGAAATTGGTTTTTTTCGATTGTTGGTTCGGTTTGGTTTTTAATTTAAAAAAATAAAAAATTTTTAGTTCAGTTCGATTATGCTCAGAAAAAATGAACCAAAGTAAAAATCGAATTATAAAAAAATTCTAAATATTAAAGTCTCACCAACCTCTCAGTTTACTGACTTTCTAACTCTCTCA
The DNA here is from genome assembly GCA_021234005.1 of Nephelium lappaceum. Classification (NCBI taxonomy): domain Eukaryota; kingdom Viridiplantae; phylum Streptophyta; class Magnoliopsida; order Sapindales; family Sapindaceae; genus Nephelium; species Nephelium lappaceum. Next base: position 1,028,693 of record CM037996.1, read on the forward strand.
ACTCTCACCTCACTCTCTAACTCTCATCGCTCTTCTAATCTCAACTCTCATGTCACTCTCACTAGAACTGCAACACACCTCCGCCGTTCGTCACTCCATCTGTCGCCGCCATTCATCGCTCCTTCATTCGCCGCCACCGTCCTCTTCTTCTCTTCTTTTCCTCTCTTTATATTTCATTTTTCCTTTTTGTTGCTTGTCATCACGCTCAAAACCACCAACTGTTCTCTTTTATTTGTGCTGGTTTTGAAGGATTTGATGGTGGATCGGTGACAATTGGGGTTTTTTGGTGGTTGGATTTTGACAAAGGTGGGGTTGTTTAACAACTGGAGTTAGAACATGTGGGTAAATCTTTACCCTTTTGTTTTTGTTGGAATCTGTATTTTGTGGTTGGGATTTTTATAAAGGTGGGGTTGTTTGATGATTGTGGCTGTTTTTTGGGTAAATATCTATGGGTAAATATTGTGGTTGGAATATGTGGGTTGGTGTCTTAGTGATGATTTAGGATTTTATAAAGAGTATAGGTCAAAACCAAATAGCCCGAACCGAACTAAATAGAATTAGATCGGATCAATTCGGTTCAGTTCGGTTTATGTATTATATTCGGATGGTTAGTAATTTCAAAAGCCAATTTTTTTTGGTTCAGTTTGGTTTTCGTGCCCACCCCGAACTATTATTGTTTTTCTTTTTTGAAGAGAGTTATATTATTATTGTTGGTTTGAGTATTTTAAAATAGTTGTATTGTCCATCGAAAAAGTTTTTCCAACATCTTATTACTCCTTACACAACTTTACAATTTTGCAATATGTTTTTATACTACACCTTGTAAACACCAAACTAACCTTAACTAATAATACTCACTTTACTATGAAAACGATAGCAACTCTTCCTTAAGCAATTTATAGTTTCCTTATATGATAAATAATCAAGAACAATAATATTAAAAATTAATTTATGTCTTAATAATATTTTTTAAAGATTATGCTATAATTTGAGTTATGAGAAATTATTTAAATATAATTTCACTAAAATATATTATGTAAATAATTTTAGTGAAATATATTTTAGGGAGATCTTTTATATGCACCAAAGGAAACTTAAATAATGCATCTACCAAAAAAAAAAAAAAAAACCTTTTTCATGAACTATTTTTCCAATATTTCCAATATTATTAAAATTTTATTTTCGAAGAAATGGTAAATAATATACTTTTCTCACTATCTAGGGTTTCTGTAAAACCAAAAGAAACAAAAACTATGCTCGGTTGTTTTCTACTTTGTATATATATATATATATATATATATAGTTCTACTTTGTGCCAATTTCACTTTCAAAATCATTTCAACTCCAACTAGAAGCTTGGGCCACCACTTTTCACCATAAGTTTAAATATTGAGCTTTAAATCTTTGCGCAGAATCTTACTAATTGTTCAATCATAAACTCATACCTTATCAATTATTATCTTATCCTATTCTCATATACATCCTCCATTACCAATTCTATATCTTTAATAATATATTCAATATTCTGAGCCTAAGCTCAAGGCAACACATGAACCGATTCAGTAAAATTCAAAATTGAAAAACTATTCCCTCTCAAGTTTTTTTTTTTTTTTTTTTTTTTCGGGATAATGTAAATACTAAAGAAAAAATTACTCATTTCGACACTGATTTGTCAAAGGCGTGTTCTCATATATTAATAATACGCGTCGACACAAAAACATATGTATAATGCACTTGTTTTCTTACAAAACTAATCCAAATATTTAAGCTCAAAAAGTGGAGAGCATATTAATAATTCTAACTATAATATATATATATATATATGTGTGTGTGTGTATGGAAAAGACGTATATACAGGAAACAAAATATAAAGGAAACAAGACATCATAACTTTTACATTGTTTAATTTCTCCTCTCCACAATATGTTTTCATATAACAGTAGCAAATATAAGGGAGGTGGGAATAGCCTTTTGGTCAAGCTATTTGGGCAAAATATGGTCGAGCAAATAAGAAGGCAAATAATACAAATACCTTTTGTGGGTTAATGGTGGGTAAAAAATAAGTCTTGATTGAATCTTTTTATATACAAAGTTAAATCATCATAACAATTACAACGTGGAAAAAATCTAAATAACCCTTGAAATTGAAAGTATTATTAGTTTATCCAAATTTTTTTAAAGAACAAATTACAATTTAGCCTATCGGTTTGAAAATAATTATCGGCGGAGTCAACTTTTGATATTAGTTACAACAAACCCCCTTGTCGTTAGAAAATTCAGTTAGAGTTAACTGTGAATTGACAAAAAGACCAAAATACCCTAACTTTTTAATTATTTTCAAAAAGAAATTTAAAATAATTAAAAATTATAAAATTAAATAAGAAATTTTTTCATCAGATCTCCATCATTCATCTTAAGATGAAAGTGAAGATTAATTTGAGAAAACAATCTTAAAAATTAAAAAATTAAAAAAAAAAACTAAAAAAAAAAAAGAAAGATCTTCATGAAGGTTAATTTGAAAAAAAAAAAAATTTAAAAAAAAAAATTGATTTCTGATTTCCGATCTTCAATCAAACCCAAACATCATCTTTAGTGAAATTCCAAACATCATCTTCAAACATCTAGTGGAAACCCCCCAACATCATCTTCAATCAAACCCAAACATTAGCTTCTTCAAACATCATCTTCAATCAATCCCTAAAAACATCTTCTATCAAACCCAAAAAATAAAAACCAAACATCTTCAAGCATCAACAACCAATATCATCAAAACCTAACATCTTTAATCATCAAAAGCCAACATTGTCAAAACCTAACATCCTTAATCATCAAAAACCAACATCCTTAATCATCAAACAACATCATGTTTTGGGAACTTAGATGAAACAAACCCAAAAATCTAGGTCTATTTTGATTTCTGGGTTCGTTTTGAACAAACCCAAAGAAATTTGGGTTTGTTTTGAACGAACCCTGAGATTTCTAGGTTCATTCAAAACGAACCAAGATTTCCCATGGTTCATTATCAATGAACCCAGAATCTAGGTTTGTTCAAAAATTAATCTAAAGATTTCTGGGTTCATTCACAACGAACTCAGAAATAGGTTCATCCAAAACAAGCCCAAATGTGGGTTCAAAGAAGAAGAAGAAGAGACAAGAAGAAGAAGATTAAAAGAAAATTAAAAATTTTAAAGTTTTTATTAAAGGAAATTAATTTTTTATTTAATTTATTTTAAATTTTTTATAATTTATTTTAAAAGAAAAATAAAAATATGATCAAAAGACAATATTACCCTTATCCAGTTAATTTTAACAAAAAGGTTCTAACGGTAGTAGGGTAAATCGTAATAAAAAACAAAATGTGACTGCACCTGCAATTATTTTCAAACCAATAGATTAGATTGTAATTTACTCTTTTAAAAATATTAGTCGAAAAACTCCCTGGTATCAATCCAAAAGTGGTTTTCATTTAAAATTTGAGTGCCTTTGTGATAAAACCATGAAAAGACGAAAATGCCTTACTAAATTGAAAAATTAAAAAATAAAAATAATTATAATTAAATAAAATTATTTAGTATTTAATAATTAAAATTAAAAAAAAAATAAAACCATAAAATGAAGATTTGGGTTCCAAATCTTCATTTTTTTTAAAAAAAAATCACAATTTTGACATGAAAAAATTGAAGATTTGGGTTGGTCTTTTTTTCATTAAAAAAAAAAAAAGCAGGCACACACAGTTTTGAACAAATAATTGATCTTTAAAAAATCTTCATTAAATAAAAAAAAATGAAGAAAAGAATTAAAAATTTTCTTATATATTGTTAGGCTTGACTGATCCATCTAGTTATGTGATAGTTATACAATATTATGTTTAAATGTTTGATGTAACATAAAATTGTCACATAGATCCATCTTAATTAACCGATGGTTAATAGTATGCTTATCTAAGATAGATATTTGAAACTCGCGTAATTGAAATTTTCACTTATGTTATAATAAATTCAGATGCAGTCCCGCAAATCAAGACTTTGAAGCTTGACATCATACATAAAGTAATTCAGGGAAAAATTGTGCTTCGAATGCTTTAAATACAACTCAACAGGTTGATACATGCTAACTTTAGCCTATAGAGGTCAGCAATTGTAAGCAAAGAAGTCTTTAAAAAAAAATTGTAAGCAAAGAAGATGAGAGAGCAACACCAGAATGCTTTGGAAATAAATGTTAGGCCTTGCAAAAATGACAAAGTGTAAACTCTTTGGTTTGGTTTCTACTTGCAGAGAAAGAGGTGAGTGGTTATAATATAGAAAACGAGCATTTTTGAGGTTTAAGCGTCAGACTCCAACAAAATCAGCTAATGACACTCAATTTATTGATATCAACAGCCACCACAAGAGCTTTTTCAATGAAGCAAGAAGATTCCGTCCAAAAAACATTCAATTATAATCACGTCAGGAAAGCCCGGTTACTGCACGCATGTCATTCATGTCAAAGCTGTATCAATAATAGTACTGCTACTCCCGTATAGGCACTGGCACCACGTGATATCACGTCACATCCGCACGGACTTGTGAAACCTGACCTTGACGTCCCGAATTCGCATCTTCGAACCTTGCCAGACATCAAACATAAACCACCTACCACTTTAATTACACAATGGCAATTAGGGGTGGAGATGAACATATGGCACCCTTTCGAACTATCCGATCCGTGGGTACTCGATTTGATTCTTATATTTATATCAAGGGTGTTCTATTTCTTTGGTTAGAAAATACTATGTCCATAAGTTTAGTTAGGCCCTGAGTATTCAAAATCGAACCGACTAAAAAGACATGCATGTATGTACATAAATTTTTTATATAGCAAAATTACATTTGCATCCTTAAGGTTATTCAAATTTTGAATAACTCTAAGGACATATGCATAATTTTAACTCATGACATGACAGTGACAACCCTAATTAATGTATTCATTGACCGGTCACTTTTTTCTTTGTGCTTTCTTCTTCTTCATTTTCTTCATTTTCTTTCTTCTAATTTCGCCAACACCACTATCTTCACCTTTTTTCACCAGACTGATCTCCGTTCGTCTAGCTCCTTTGCCATTTGACCAAATGGGAACGTCTTCTTCTTCTTGTTTTTCATTTTTGTTGGTAACCTTTTTTTGTAAAACCCTCAAGATTCAAGAACAGTTTTTTTTTTTTTTTAATTTTTTATCTAGCATTTTTTTTTTGGTGTTATCTGGTTTTCTATTTTGTAATTTTTTTGTGTTATTTTATCGACAAAATAATTTTATGTTTGTATTTTTTGTTGAATTTTTGTTGTTTGTGTTTGTGTTACTAGTATTTTTGTGTTCTGTGGTTGATTATTGAAGACTTGAATCTGGTGTGTGAGTGTGTGTTTTTTTTTTTTTTTTTTTTTTTTTGAGTGTTTGGTTTTGGGAAACTTATGGGGAAGTCTGGTGTGGTAAGGAAGATATGTTTTTTATTTTTACACCCACATGTATTTTTTTGTTGCACCGACAAAATAAATAACAATGAACAATAAAGCCCAAAACCGAAGAACCGATTCGACCCGAATCTAACTGAGGGTGTTCAGTTCGGTTCGATTCCTCCCCTTTACTATACAATATTAGGTTCTCCATGTAAAGAACTGAATAATTTTTTATTAGGTTTAGTTCCAGCAGGAACCAAACCAAACATAGTAATACCCACCCTATTATATATATTGAATTTTTTCAATTGTTATTAAATGGCATTAAAGCCTTAAGAAAAATAGAAAAAGCAAGTATTTAGAGTTTTATTGAAACAAGGAGAACAATTAAATTATAAGTAAAACATGATTTCCTAAGATTTTTTAGAACTTTTTTATTAAGATACATACTACTTACAATGAAGATAATAGATTTAGTGTCCTCTGCCATCAAACCAAATTCATATCTCTATTTCAATAAGGTTTATTACTCTTCATTAAACGAATATTTAGTATAATTATTTATACCATTTATAAAGAAAATAAATACGAATCTTTCCCTTCCCATTTTTCTTAATTTGTCATTACTTTGTATGATCCATTTTCTTATATTAGTCTTCTTATTCTGTTGACAACATCATGATAGTCTATTTCTAATATATATATATATATATATATATATGTATATTGATAGTTGGGACAAGTCAGAGATTAGTCGGGACCAAATGATCTTTTTGATTATATAGTACAAGCAAGGTAATGGCTCTCGTATGGGAGAGAGTAACTCACATATAGGTGAGGAGAAGGACCTACACAAAGTGTTGAGACAATTCACGTATTTTTATACGGTGGGAGACTTGCTTTTTATGGAAATAGAATTTGTGTCTTCAAAGCACAAAGGTCAATGACTTTATTAACTAGGCCACTGACCTTCTCTTATTTCTAATATCTTTTGGAGGTTACCAACATAAATCAAACTATAGTTCACACACTCTAATTAAAATGTTTAATTATAGTTTATATGAGTAAACTTATTGTATAGGTGAATAATTTATTATAACTAGTACGATGTTAGCCCCAAGATAACATTGGCCTTTTCCTAATTATAGGTTAAAAATAATAATAATAATGATTTTTGTTTTCCGCCTTTCATGTCTACCACCCCATTTTCACATGAAAAAAACTGTAGTGTTTCTCTTCACATCTGTTTATCTTAGAAACGAAAACGTGTAAAATGACAACTAACTTAAATATCACGTTTCGAAAACAAGTTTGATGAAACAAGTCTATGCAAGTGGTCGTGTACTTGTCTTTATAAAAATTATTCGGTTACCATCTCCGTCCACACACACACACACATATATATATATATAACTTTTATGGTCATTTTCTTTTAATTTTAAAATATTAAAACAAATCAATCAAATTCATCCATTACATTCTCTGTCTTAAAACAAATTTTCTCTCCTATTTGATTCAAATACAATAAATAAATTTGATTAATTTGTCTTAATTTTTTAAAGTTAAGAAACACGTAACCATAGAAAAAATATATATATATATATCTATATATAAATTACTTTTTCTTTTTCTAGTTGTTTTTGTCATACATAACTAATTAAATGTATGTTTGGTATAGTACACCTACCGGTAAAAAGAGTTTTTTAAATCTCCAAAGCTCTTTCTGATTTTTTTTTTTTTTTTTTTTTTGCATTGTTTGGTTTTCATCTAAGTAAAGTTTTTGAGCAATTATAAAACCTAAAATATATCGACTGGGAGAAGCTCAAATTTTGAGTTTTTCAAATAGATCTTTTTGAGCTTATTATTGTTATTTTTTTAAAAACAATATCAAATATAACCCTATTATATTTTATTAATATCACTATATCCTTAAACTTAAAACCCTAATACACTTTTATTTAACATATAAATATTCTATTTTCATTCTACGCATTTGTTTCAGAAAAAAACTCTAAAGGCTCTTCTTTAACTAGTAAGTTTTCTAATATTTTATGTGCTATATTTTATTTATTTATTTTATTTATTTATTTTTTGTTTTGAATTGATTTTTTACATTAAATGTTTTTTTTTATGCACGTATATAAACACTAAATTGGAATGGTATTGTTTTGTAATTATTGATTATTTGAAAGTGAAACCATTGCATATGAATTCGATTTTTGTTAGAATTGCAATTCTTTTCATGTATCGAAATTAATTAATTATGTTATTTGTATTAATTATCAATTTGAAGAATTTTATTATTGTTATACTTTGAGTTTTTAATATTTTATTTCAAAACTCGTACTTTCATTTCATTATATTTTGTAATTCTTTTAATTATAAATGTAATTTTTCTCAAATATTATTCTGAAATATTTTATTTTCCTTTGAATATCCCTTTTTGGTAATTTTACAACTTAAAAGAGTTTTTAGAGGTAATACAATCAAATGATCTATAATTTTTTTTTTAAAATAAAAATTAATCGACTACAACTTTTTTCTAAAAGCTTTTATTATAAAAAACCTACTTCTAAAATATCTATTTTTAAACTAGCTGCTTGAAGAAATTATACCGAATGGAACCTTATTGGTCAAAAACATGAATAATATACTGCAAAACTAGCAATCGACGGATGCACCGCACATCTGTTGCACCAAAGAATCTCACCTCTTTTTGAAGGTACAATAATTCATTTAATAATTCTTTCAACTTACACCAGTATTTATCCAACTGTGTCTAACAACCTTCCAAAATTTTTGCAACGAGTCACTTTAATTAGGCAGGGTCCCTTGTCCTTCAGTGAGGTACTTCACTGGGGTTCCTAATGAGTCACTCCAATTAGAAAGGGTCCCTTGTCGTTCCCTCTATCCCCAGTCTTGTCCCCTCTTCCTACCCTTACCCCCAATCCCATCCTGTTCCCATTTTTTTTCCATCATCGTCTTCTTCCAAAATGTGGAAATAATCAAATTAAATCAAAATTTGAAAAAAATCATATTATGAAATGGGCTACTTATGTAAACCTGACTTGAGGTTAAGCTTAATTGCAAGTAATGAAACTTCTTGATCAAAATTGTACGAACCCCCCCTACCATTAGTATGTTGCAGTTGAAAGATAACGTGAGGAAGGTATAATTGTCTTTTGCATTTAATATTAAATAAATGATTACATCAATATTATTAAACTAATTAATTAAAAACAAAAATTTGATGGGGGACATCCAATCCCCTCAAATGGATGGAAAAGATCTCCTCCATCATTTTTATTAAAAATAAAAAATCTTAATTTAAAAAAAAAATACCTTCGATCAGCTTCATCTTTCATCTTCAGTCTCAAATGCCCACGTTTTCATCTTCAACCTCAATACTCAACCTTCATCTTCAATCCTAATTCATCATCAAAGCACACTTCTTCTATCAACCCAAAAAAAAAAAAAAAAAAAAAGGCCACGAAAGCAAACTTACTTTTTTGATAGAGGAGCAATTTGCTCCTCCTTGAGAGCGATCTGCTCCATCATAAAAGGAGCAAATCGCTCGTATGCAGCATGTGCTCCTCCATGAAGGAAGGTCTGCTCTAATAGAGCATACCTTCGATCAGTCAAATGGAGTGAGAAAATGTTTTATGAGATGCTTAGTTGGCGTGTTATACATGGTGTACTCTTCCGTTAATAACGTGATACATGACATTTCTCTTTCATAAAAAACTAATATTGATATGACATTTTAATAATAACATGAAATATGACATAGTTTTTGAAGTGAAAATTTTTTCATACATAAGAAAAGACATTAACATTAACTTTTTAGGAAAGAAAATATTATATGTCACATTATTATTTGAAAGACACATCTATATCAACATAGCATGTTAACTAAATAGCCCATGAAAGATTTTCTCCAAATATGGTACATCTGGCCTAACCAAATAGGCCCCATCTTATTTGATGTGCTGCGTGTGCACCATCTGATCTAGTAGATCCAATGGTGCAAATGTTTCTTTCTTTTTCATATATTTAAATATATATGTGTGTCTGTGTGTTTTGTTATTAATATTTTTGTGTTTTGTGGTTGAGATGTGTGTGTGTGTGTGTGTTTGTGGTTGATGTGTGTTTGTGTGTCTGTGTGTTTTGTTATTAGTATTTTTGTGTTTTGTGGTTGATTATTGAAGACTTGAATCTGGTGTGTGTGTTTTGTGGTTGAGATGTGTGTGTGTGTGTGTGTGTTTGTGGTTGATGTGTGTTTGTGTGTCTGTGTGTTTTGTTATTAGTATTTTTGTGTTTTGTGGTTGATTATTGAAGACTTGAATCTGGTGTGTGTGTTTTGTGGTTGAGATGTGTGTGTGTGTGTGTGTGTTTGTGGTTGATGTGTGTTTGTGTGTCTGTGTGTTTTGTTATTAGTATTTTTGTGTTTTGTGGTTGATTATTGAAGACTTGAATCTGGTGTGTGTGTTTTGTGGTTGAGATGTGTGTGTGTGTGTGTGTGTTTGTGGTTGATGTGTGTTTGTGTGTCTGTGTGTTTTGTTATTAGTATTTTTGTGTTTTGTGGTTGATTATTGAAGACTTGAATCTGGTGTGTGTGTTTTATGGTTGAGATGTGTGTGTGTGTGTGTGTGTTTGTGGTTGATGTGTGTTTGTGTGTCTGTGTGTTTTGTTATTAGTATTTTTGTGTTTTATGGTTGATTATTGAAGACTTGAATCTGGTGTGTGTGTGTGTGTGTATGTGTGTGTGTTTTTTGTGGTTGAGATGTGTGTGTGTGTGTGTGTGTGTGTTTGTGGTTGATGTGTGTTTGTGTGTCTGTGTGTTTTGTTATTAGTATTTTTGCGTTTTGTGGTTGATTATTGAAGACTTGAATCTGGTGTGTGTGTGTGTGTGTGTGTGTGTGTGTGTGTGTGTTTGTGGTTGATGTGTGTTTGTGTGTCTGTGTGTTTTGTTTTTAGTATTTTTGTGTTTTGTGGTTGATTATTGAAGACTTGAATCTGGTGTGTGTGTGTGTGTTTGTGGTTGATGTGTGTTTGTGTGTTTTGTTATTAGTATTTTTGTGTTTTATGGTTGATTATTGAAGACTTGAATCTGGTGTGTGTGTGTGTGTTTGTGGTTGATGTGTGTTTGTGTGTTTTGTTATTAGTATTTTTGTGTTTTATGGTTGATTATTGAAGACTTGAATTTGGTGTGTGTGTGTGTGTGTTTGTGTGTTTGTGTGTTTTGTTATTAGTATTTTTGTGTTTTGTGGTTGATTATTGAAGACTTGAATCTGGTGTGTGTGTGAAGACTTGAATCTGGTGTGTGTGTGTGTGTGTGTTTTATGGTTGGTGTGTCTGTGTGTGTGTGTGTGTGTGTGGGTTGATGTGTGTTTTGTGGTTAATGTGTGTGTGTGTGTGTGTTTGTGTTTAATCTCACTTGAGTTTAAGATTAATTGCAAGTAATGAAACTTCTTGATTAAAATTGTACGAACCTCCCTTATCGTTAGTATGTAGCAGTTAAAAGATAACGGAAGGTAGGTGTAACAATCTTTTTCATTTAATATTAAATAAATGATTTCATCAATCTTATTAAACTAGTTAATTTATAAAAAAAAATGATGGGGGAGATCCCATCCGCCCAAATGGATGGAAAAGATCTCCTCCATTTTTTTAAAAAATAAAAATTAAAAAATTTTAATTAAAAAAATTAATACCTTCGATCATTTTCATCATTCATTTTTAATCTCAAATGCCCATGTTTTCATCTTCAACCTCAGTAATCAAACTTCATCTTCAATCCAAATTCATCATCAAAGCACAATTCTTCTAAAAAAAGAAAAAAAAAAATGGCCACAATAGCGAACTTGCTCCTCTGATAGAAGAGCAATTCGCTCCTCCTTGAGAACGATCTGCTCCATCATAAAAGGAGCAAATCACTCCCATGCAGCATCTGCTCCTCCATGAAGGAAGTTCTGCTCCAATGGAGCATACCTTTGATCAATCAAATGAGGTGAGAAAATCTTTTATGAGACATTTAGTTGACGCGTCATGCATGGTATGCCTTTCCGATAATAATGTGAAACGTGACATTTATCTTTTATAAAATATTAATATTGGTATGACCCTATAATAATAACAACATAATATGTGATATAACTTTTTAAATAAAAATTTTTTCATAAGTAAGAAAAGACATTAACATTAATTTTTTAGGAAAGAAAAATGTTACGTGTCACGTTATTATTGGAAAGACACATATATATCAGCATAGCATGTTAACTAAATATCACATAGAAGATTTTCTCCAAATATGGTACATCTGGTCTACCAAGATAGGCCCCATCTTATTTGATGTGTTGCATGTGCACCATCTGACTTGGTAGATCTGATGGTGCAAATGCTTGTCTCTTTTTCATATATTTAAATATATACAATTAAATAAATTTAAAAGTAAAGAAATTAAAATAGAGGACTTTTAAAATCATGTATGCTCGATTTTTAAAACTAAAGACTAACTAATCAAGTTCATCAGTTGCATTTAAATTAAATAAGAGAGAGAATTTGTTTTAAGAGATAGAATACAATGGATGAATTTGATTGGTTGATCCTTACTTTTCAAAATAAGATATACTTAATTATAAAAGCATTCATTAAAAATATATGATAAAATAAGTAAACAAGGGTACTTTGTATTTTTTTTGCTCAAAAATTGGTCAAACTGTTAATATAGATGGAAGTCAACCAAAGATAGGGTAGGCTTGTGCAATTATGATCAAAAGGTTTCGCCAGTCACAATTATGAATAAACTTAAGAGGTTTGTGTAATTTGACCAATTAATGTATGTACCCGCGGCTGACAGTAACTGCGTCCACCATTTAAGATTATTCTGACGATATTCCTTCATTTTTTTGTTAATATTAGACCACAAAACAAACTACTACCGTACACATTCCAACTTAATTCAAATTAATGATTTACCGATTAATGAATGGATATATATTTTAAATAAAAAAATAATCATGAATTAATATTTATTCATCCATTGATACATTATAATTATAAATTAAGATCAAAATTAAAATACAAAATAGAATATATAACATAGCCCATTTTGTTTAATACCACCATTTAATCGTAATCCCTAAGAGCGATGATCTTTCCACTTTTAATCTTCAACTTTTTCTCCACTTCGGTATGAGAGGATTAAATCCAATACTTCCTCTTGATTATTTAATTACATAGGGAAAAAAAATATAATTGGGTACCATAGATGTATGGTGTAATATGGTCCATTGCAATCGTACATGAGCTTAATAGAAATTATAATTATTTTAAAATTACAATAATATAGGCTAAAATATCTCCAAATAACAAGACAAAGTTCTTAAATTATTATCCTCTTCGTTGGTTCTATAAATGTATGGCTTTCCACGAGCCATTTTGAGTTACAAATATCAAACATGATCTCCAATATTCAGACTGAGTCAGCTCGGTTGAGTTTTGAATCCTGGTCATCTTACTGGTGGAATGGGCTCACCAAAAACCCCACCACCACCGGAGTCATAACCCTTCTGGCTGCAACACTCCTTGCTGCCATGTCCTTGTATGCTTGGTTGATCAGGAAACCACTTACAAGTTTTCCACCATTACCACCAGGTCCACCAGGCTTGCCCTTACTTGGAAACCTTCCTTTTCTTGAACCTGATCAGCTTCATCGTTACTTTGCCAAACTCTCTGAAATTTATGGACCAATCATAAAACTTCAACTAGGTAGAAAAGTTTGTGTTGTGATTAGCGCACCTTCATTGGCTAAACAGGTGCTCAAAGACCATGATGCAATTTTCGCCAACCGTGACCCTCCAATAGCAGGAATAATCACCGCATATGGTGGACATGACATAGCATGGAGCCCTAACGGTCCTGAGTGGCGAAAGTTACGTAAGATCTTCGTTCAGGAAATGATGAGCAAGACAAGCCTTGACGCTTGTTATGCACTACGTCGACAAGCAGTAAGAGAAATGGTGAAGGAGGTGCATGCAAAGGTTGGTTCACCCATCAATATTGGGGAGCAAATGTTCGTAACTGCACTCAACATCATGATGAGCATGTCATGGGGTGGTTCATTGCATGGAGAGGATAGGAGCAAAGTGGGGAATCAATTTAGGCAAGTGGTGGAACAAATTGTTGACTTGTTGGCAGCACCAAACGTTTCAGACTTTTTTCCAGCCCTTGCTTGGTTTGATTTGCAAGGAGTTGAATCAAAAATGAAGAAGCTGTTGTCGTGGTTTGATACGATTTTCGAGTCCTTGATAGATATTAGAACAAAAGAGAACAAGCAAGGGAAAGTAAGCAAGGACTTACTAGAGTTGTTGTTGGAGCTGAATCAGGAAGAAGATGATAAGTCCTCACTATCCATGAACCAAATCAAGGCTTTACTTATGGTACATACTTATCAATTCATTTTTTTAATGTGCCTACCTTAGGTCTTAAAAATTGAATATTTTCTCATCAATTTAAACTTTTGAATCTAATCATAACTAACATTTTTATTACCTCTAAATTCTCAATAGAAGAGAGAATACATTGGAAAAGATGCTAGATGAAAAAGAAATTCCCATGGTGAAAAGATTGAAGAAGATAGAGTTAGTCAAAGGATAATTTAATCCAAAAACATGTTTCGGGGATACAAATTATCAATTTTTTTTTTTTTTTAACCTTACTTTTTTATTCTACATTTAACTTTTTTTTTTAACCTTACTTTTTTATCCAACGTTTAACTTCATTATCTCGTGTGATTTTAATTTGTCAACAGGACATTATTTTAGGGGGCACACATACGTCAGCAACAACAATAGAGTGGGCAATGACGGAATTGCTACAAAATCCAGAAGCAATGAGGGAAGCTTGCCAAGAACTGGAGAAAGTGGTTGGCAATGACAACATAGTGGAACAGTTTCATCTCTCCAAACTGCAATATTTGGATGCTATAATAAAAGAGACATTTCGATTACACCCTCCAGTGCCACTAGTTCCAAGAAGTCCTTGTAAATCTCAGACTATCTTAGAGTACACCATCCCTAAGGGCTCCAAGGTTCTCTTTAACGTGTGGGCAATGCAGAGAGACCCTAAAGCATGGGAGAGTCCACTGGAATTTCAACCTAAGAGATTCCTGAGAGATGCTGCAAAAGGCGACTATCGTGGAAACAATTTTAATTTTCTTCCATTCGGTTCAGGGAGGAGGATTTGTCCAGGAATTCCTTTGGCTGAGAAAATGTTGCTTTATGTTTTGGCTACTTTATTACATTCTTTTGAATGGAAATTGCCAGAGCAAACAAAGCTTGATCTATTCGAGAAGTGTGGATTTGTTTTGAAGAGGCAAGCACCACTTATTGTCGTACCAAGTGTGAAGTTGTCTTCCCCTAAGCATTATTATTAGTTAGTTTGGCTGTTTGGTCAGTAGCCAGTGATGTGTCATGTCTGATGCGTCTGAAAGATCTTTTGTTGGACAAAATTGATATTTCAACTTTGTCTTTATCGTGTGTTACAAATTATAATAAAGATCGAGTTCTATGTATGCTGCATACATCAGTAAAGTAATACTGTTTGCAAATTGAAACTTCTTTTTAACTTTTCACTCTAGTTTTTTTCTTAATTAAAATATAAATATATATAGGGATATTTATAATTGCCCCCCAACATTTGATCCAAATCTGAAACATCTCCCCCTAATTTTTTTAAAAAGTTGTTTTGCCTCCTGCCATCAGTTTTTCCATTAAAATGTTAACCAAAACAACAAATGACTATTTTACCCCTGATTTAATCTTAATTAAAATAAAATTATAAAAGAAAATCTCCACCGTCCATCTTTGAAATGAACGGTGGAGATTAATTTAAAATAAAATTTAATATTTATATTTATTTAAAAAGTTAATTTTTAAAATTTTATTAAAAATAAAAATAATAAGAGATGGACGATAGTGATCAAAGAATTTTAAAAAATATGAAAAAAAAAAATGTTGCATAAAAAAATTAAAAATTAAATTGAAGGTTTATGAAATTGAAAACCTAGGTTTATAACTAGAACTTCAAAAAATTTAAGGAAAAAAAAAAAACTCAACAAATTGTTAAACAATCCACAGAAGTTCAACATCGAATTCAATCACATTAAATCCACCATCCATAGAAATTCAACACCAATTAATCCACCATCCTTAATCCAATCACAACCCTAAATCACATTGAACCCATAACTTAAACACAACTTCTTCTTTTTCTTCTCTTCTTCGTCTTTCCAAAACCCAGTTTTCTAAGTTCGATTCCTCAAACCTAGAATGGGTTCGAGTTCTAGGTTTGAGAAATCAAACCCCGAAAAAGAAGAAGAAAAGAAGAAGAGAAGAAGAGACAGAGATCAGATGAAGCATAAAGAGAGAGAAATTTTTTTTTATATCAAATTATTTTTTAATTTGATCTCCACCATCCAAATGGACGGAAGAGATCAATCTTTTTTTTTTTTTAAATGCGAGATCAATCTTTTTTAATTGTTTTTTTTTAAATAAATAAATTTTTCATTATTTTTTGTTTATTATTATTTTTTTTATAAATTTATATTTACTTCCAATTATCATTTTACCCTTCCATCCCTAATAGCAATAGACTAAAATGTTAATGGCGGGGAGCTAATTATTCATTTAATTAAACATTGGGGAGGCAAAAGGCTAATTACGAAACTAGGGAGAGACGTTTCAAATTTGGACCAAACGTTGGGGGGGAAATTATAAATATCCCTATATATATATATCAAAAACTAGAAAGAAAAAAGCACAAAAAGCTCACAACTAAAGTCTTAATTTTATTAAAAAGAAAAGACTTACCAACCCAATCAACTTCTTACTTCATCTCTCTATGTTTTCTATGCGTTAAACTAAATTTGTGATTTTTTTAACCTTAAGTAGTAATGCCTAGTACTCAAAAATAAAAAAATAAAAAATAGTCGCCAATGAGCGAGAGAACAATGTTTTAGAGAAGGTGCCTGGAGGTTTGATCGACGGTCAACGGATCACCGGTCAAACATGGTCAGATATAAAACAATTATCAAAAGATTGTGAATTGTCAAATACAACAAACAACACTTTGAGTTTGTGAGTTTATCAACAAACAAAGCTACAAAAAAAAATTTAAAAAAAATTTACAACACAACAAACGGTGACTACTTCCAGTTGGTGATTGGTGAGTCGGTGACTACCACAAGCCTTCGAGTTTGATGATGGAGAGACACAGACGAAGTAACACCACCACGGAGCTTGAGGACAAAAAGGTAAAGGCATCATCTTTTCATTGAGAGTACGACATTAGAAAGAGAAAAATGTTAGAGAGATATCGATGTTGGACAGACTTTGAGGTTAGCTGGGAGAAAAGAACGACTTTGGAGAAAGAAATGTGAGGTTTTTCTTTCTTTTTTTTTTTTGAGAGAGAGAGAGGTTGAGGTCTGTTGGGGAAATACATGATTGACGGTAAGGGTTCATTATATTTGATATTTCACCTAAATCAATATAAAACAACATCGTTTTGGTCCTCCAACCATTTTGAAAAAAATTCCTTATTTATTGAAGGGCAAATTGCACAAACCTCCATTGAGCTTTGGCATAATTACACAAACCTCTCCTGATGTTTGGCATAATTGCACAAAAATGATGATGTTTGGAAAACTCATACTCACCTCACTTGAGGTTTCAAAAACTCACTACAAACCTCACTTGTCATTAGATAGCTATTAATGAGCAATCATTAAGGGTAAAATCGTCAAATGACATTAAATCCTATAAGGATATAAATTTTTAATAATTAATATTAATATATCTTTTTAATTTAATTAAAAAACATACATATATATATTTAAAAATAAAGGCAGATCTTCTTCTTGTATGTCACTCTTCTCTCTCTCTCTTTTCAGCACTTCATCGCTCTCTATTCTCACTTCATCACTCTCTCTCATCTTCCTCTTCTTCTCTCGTCTTCTTCTCCTTCTTCTCTCATCTTTTTTTTTTCTTCTTTTCTCATCTTCTCGACTTCTTCAAACCTCAAGCAAAGGGAGACTGGCTAGGTCTCTACAGTTGAAGACCCAGATGGTCTCCATCAGGGACCAACTAGGCCTCCATCAACTCAGGTGGTCTATGGAGACCACCTAGGTCTCCAACGATGGCGACCCAATTTCGGTTTTCGTGGGTCTCCACTAGTGATTGTGATTTTCTTTTTCTTTTTTCAATTTCCTTGTGTTTTTTTTTTTTTTGTTTGGATGGTGAAAATATTTGATGTTGGTTTTGGTTTTTTTGGGGGGGATTTTCGTTAGATTTAGGATTTGAGTTTTGTATTAAATTTAGTGTCTTGAGCTTAGTTTTTGATCCATTAAGAGATTGCTTTTGGTTTTGATCAATTCAAGTTTACTGATTTACTGCTAAACTATGTTTGATTTTTGCTAGATTTGAAGAAACTATGTTGGTTTTGTTTTCCATTTTTTTTTCTGTTTTGTTTGTTTTATTTTCTTTTTTATTTATTTAATTTTTTTTTGAAAGATCTAGGATCGAAACTCAAATCTTTAAGTTGAGGATCTGGGTTCTGAACCCAAATTTTCAAACATTTTTTAAAAAAAAAATTTTTTTCTCTTTTTTTATTTTTTTTTAATTCTTTGATTAAAGAATGGAGGTTGTTTAAATATGTGTATTATGTTTGAACTAACGATGATGAAGAATTTATGTTGATGATGATGAACTAGTGAAGATGAACTGGTGAGGTTGAAAAACTGGTTATGAATTTTCTTTTTTTCAAATGTGTAAATTTATTTGGGCTTAAACTGGGGATGTTGGTGATAAATTGATTGGATAAAATTGATGATGAACTGATGGGATGAAAATTGATGAAGAAAGTTTGATGAAAATTGATGATGAATTGATGGTATGAAATTTGATGATAAAAATTTGATGGAGATGATGAAGGAGATGATCAAATTTATTTTTTAAATGTTTTTTAATTAGTTTTTAAAATAATATAATAATATATTAATTTATTCATAGGTATTTTGGTACTTTTGTTCACATTGATTTTGACTGTTTGTGTTACTTAACAGCTGATCCATGGCAGGGGAGATTTGTCGTGAGTTTTTAGAACCTTGAGAGAGGTGAATGCGAGTTTCCCAAATATTATCATTTTTGTATAATTATACCAAACATCAGGAGGGTTTCTGCAATTTGCCCTTTACTAAAATAATATTGCTCTCCAAGTTAGTATCCAAGTTCGGATATCTCACATCGTTATTGGCTTGTTAGTATCGAAAGATTTAGCCACAGTGGGTTATAGAGAACAAAATACCTTGTAAGTTGCGGTGAAATGAAGCTTTTAGGCGCATTTTTTGAGATACAGTGGTGAAATGGTGGAGCTGATAGATCCCTCCAATTTATGAGATAGTTTTATAGCCGTTGGTTATAGTACCAAGGTCAGTTGGTCACATTTTTTTAAGCGTATGAATGTCTTTTTATTATTTTGCTTTCGATATGTGCATGAGGGTATTATGGTCTTTTCATTGGTATTTAATGGGTCTGTTATTATTTTATCTCATCAAACTTTTCATTAAGGGTAGTTTAGATATTTCATAATTTTTGATGAAAAATGTATACTTTTTTTACTGAAAAAACTGGGCGTTTGCCTAATATTTTAGAGTTATTTTCATAATATCCATAATATTGTAAAGCAATCAAAGCCAAAAAAGCTCCAGTTGGATCTGTTGGTCCTTTTGATTTGTTGCATATAAGGCTTGTGCCTTATCTATCCATTTAAAGCTACCGGTGATTTTTTTTTTTTTAATATTAACATCTTACAGATTAAAAGACTATTAGAATCTATCGAGATAGATAATTGATAGTGCGGTCTAAATGACTACCCCACAGTTCGGAGATGACAACTCCTACCAAAAGAAGACTCACACTTATATCTTATGTTTTAAAAAAATAAAGATGTGACTTGAACCTTTGGGACTAGTTTGTTACATGGGTTTGGATAATTTTCAATCCAAACTCAGCATAGGATTGGAAAATCAATCTCCTACCCTTATTATTATTATTTTTTTAATGCTGTTGTGGTGGTGATTGAATAAATCAATCCCTTGCTTTTTCATTCTCCTTTTCATGCTGTTGTTGTGGTGCTTTTTCACACCTTATGTTAAAAATAAAAATAAAATATAAAAAAATAAATGTAAGACTTGAATCCTTATGACTATTTATTATATGTGTTTGGACTAAGTTTGGATAATTTTTAGTCTAAACTCATGTTTAGCATGAGCATGAGATTGGAAAATTAATCTTATGCTTTTTTTATTTTCATTTTTATTTTATGTTGTGTTGGGTTAAATCAAACCCACCACAGCAGGAGGGATAAATCAATCACTTGCTTTTTCATTCTCCTGTTCACGTGTTGTTGTGGTGCTTTTTCATACTCTTTTTTTTTTTTTTTTCTTTTTTTTCCTTTTTCCAACTTAATATAAAATTAAATTATTTATTTTAAAAATTAAGTTAATACATTTATTAAATATTTCTAAAATATACTATTCTTTAAAATTAATTATAAAATAAATATTATTTTCTCAAAAATTGATTTTAGATAGTTATATTTATTTATAAAATATTATTTTATATTTTATATTATTTTTCAAGTTAATTTAAATATTTTTAGTATATGATATAGTTATTTTATTTAAAATTAATTTAATATGTTTATAAAAAAATATCTTTAATATTAATTAAAAAATTTTATTTCAGATTACAATTAATTGAAAATAAATTTGTTTATTTTTAAAAATCATTTAATTATTTAAAATTAATTTTATCCAATCTTGTTTTCCATCAAACACATCACATCATTAATTTATCATAACATTTGAAATTTCATAGATAGTAATTTTGAGGAATAGTATTTTCAGAAGAATAGTACTTTTAGATTAATAGTATTTTCAGATAACTAGTATATCCTGATGAATGGTATTGTCGGATGAATAGTATTTTCAGATGAATAGTGATTTTTCTGAAAAATAGACCAAGTAAATCACAAGTTTTAGAATAGGTATTAGAGTTTGATGAAACTGGAACCGAGTGAAAATGAGTCAACTTGAATAGTTTTCAAGGGCTCCGAAAGTTATTTACGAAAATGCCCTTACGGACGGAAATATGGATATTATCGATCTAAACTCCGTTTGAATTTTTTGAGCATGAGATTGAATGTTAAGACGTCCAATTAGAGCATTACATGGTCAATTTGATGATTAGGTGACGCGACCCAACCCGGATACCTCTAACTCTGATCTAGTAGGTCACGCCGGGCACCCCAACGGATCCCTCTCAGACCCGACTCGTCGGGCTAAGCGAAACCCGTGGAGCGAACCCTAAACTTTTTCATACTTTCTGAAACATCATTGGGTTGGGTTTTCTTTAAAAACTAAAAACACGTAGGAAAAATTTTTAATTTTAATTTTAAATTCATTTTCGAAACTCATTTCTTTAACAAAATTTCGGCAGCATAACAACTGCATTTTTAACGTTCCCGAAAAACCTGTTTATAGAAAAAAACAACACTTCGATTAAAATTTATCACCAACCCAACTTCTGGTTGGGCTAGGTCTCAATCATGCATTTGATTTCCAAATCAACTCAATAAAATCCAAACACAATTTAATAAAACACATTTAATCAAAAACAATTTAAAAACATCCACAAGTGATTAATTATAAATCAATTATACACTTTTAAAATATATTTACATGAAAATGACAGATGCAAAGTCAACTGCTCAAAATATCGTCGTTTCGCGCTGGCTCACCCGCTGGAGGTAATGCTACTGATCGGCTACCTGTTGAGAGTACCTGAGGAGGTTTTTATATAAAACAGAAAATAATGAGCTAAAAACTCAGTGAGTGATAATTTATCTTTTATTTGAAAATCTGTTTTTCAAAACGTCCTCCTCTAAAAACGTTTGAAAACTATTCTTTATTTTTAAAACGTTTCACGCTTAAATCTCTTAAATATCAACTTAAACAAGAGCTTTCATATATAAACACAAGCACGTATTTAAATACAAAACTTGCAACTGTAAATCATAAATAACTTCAATAATAATTATAAAATATCTTTTTTCTCAAATCTGATTTTCTTTTTTAAAACTGTTTCCTGATATCTTTTAAAATTACCATAGTATCCCTAAATCTGGGGTCTCTCGAATCTAGCGGCTATGTGCGGAATTTCTCAGCGCTAACCATAGCTCATCAACTCTTGAGACATCTCACGGCTATGTGCGGAATTTCTCAGCGCTAACCATAGCACACGAAACACTACCCCACATCAGTATGGCGACTCGATTGACAGACTCTGACACTTATCCCCCTGGTTAGTGACTTATCCCTACCCAGGACTGTGCCAACTGAAGTGGGATAGACCGATCGGGTCTAAACTGATCTGTAATCTCTGTAAATCCCTGAGGCGATACTTTCTGGTTTTGAAAACACTTTTCCTTTTCTACTTTAACTTTTTGGTGCAAAAGTACAAATCTCTTTTCTGAGTGCGTAAAACACTAAAATATGATTTCTGGGTGCAATAAGCACTAAATCTCGTTTCCTGAATCCGTTAAGCACGAAAATATCTTTGGTAAGTGCAAAAGCACAAAATAGCATCATTTCAATTTCTAAATTCATGCTCATATCCATGCATTTAAAATATACTCAAGTAAACAATTAATTTATCAAATCAAACTTGATAATTTGAAAATATCCTTAAAATCTTTAAATAAAACTCACTCACAAAACTATTGACTGAAAATGGCGTGTGCGGAGCCCCTACTCCTCTCATCTCGATCCTCAAGCGCCCTCGTCACCTACACAACATATGGAAACATAAATTTACGTTCACGTTACTTCTGGAAACTCGAAATTACACAATCGTCCATATATGATCCTTTTTACGCGCAACTCTCCATTTTGATTTCTAATATTAATCTTTCGCTTTTAATAGCTTCAATACTTCTAATTAAACTCATTAGGGTCATCCAAACACTCAACGGATGTCATAAGGGTCAATTTATGAAATTGTCATTTAAACTAGTTTATTGCGCGTTTTAATCTCTCTCTAGCTCTTTGACATTTCTTAGTTCTCTAAGCTCCCAATATACCTAAATCCACTTGTTTTCCAACTTATTTTTACTCAAAATCAACCAATAAACAAATCAAATTAACATCCATTTCGAATAAACTTAAATCATCAATAAAATCATCAACATCAAAAGTAAACAACTCACCCCTTATCTTCCTCGCGAAATCAATATTTCTCTTCGCTTTGACTTCGTTTAGGAACTTTTTTGGGGGTGCTTTTGGACTGGGTTCGGTTGGATCTTCCTCTCTTTCCTCTCCCTTGCGCGATCTCTCTCTCTCGCGGTTGATCTCTTTTCTTTTCTCCTCGTTCTGCCGCTTCTCTGTGCGTGCGCGAAAGGGCTGGTTCTGGTCGCGTTTGCAGCTGGATTTGAGCTAGGTATGGCGAGCTTGAAGGACTGGTTTAGCTGGGCTGGGTTCCGCAGATCGACGCAGCTCGGACGACAGCTCATTGCCATTCTCTTCTGCTCTCTACCTCGCGCGATCTGCTGCAGATCTGGTGGAGTTCGGCTGGTCGGTCGGCGAGCTAGATTCGACGAGCTTCTCGGCTAGACGAGCTAGATGGACGACGAGGTAGCTGGTTTTGCAGGTCAGCGACGGGACAGCAGCTTGGCGTTGTCTTTCTCGCGCGATCGGAGATGTTCGCTGCAGTTCTGCTTCGTTTTGCGTCGTGCGGCAGCTCTGCTTCAACCTGCTTGGTTCTGCGGCGATGGCGCGGCTAGTCGGCGTCGGCAGCTGGTCGGCAGTCTTCTTCCTCCTCTCTTCTTCTTCTTCTCTTCTTCTTTCCTTCTCTCTTCTTCTCTTCTCTTCTTTTCTCTTCTCTCTTCTCTCAGCGACAGCTCTCTCTCTCTCTCTCTTTAGATTTTTAGACAAACTTTTGGCTTCTATTTTCCTCCCCAAACTATCGTCAAAATGACGGTCACGTCCTGCTAAAATTTTAGTCTCCTCCCTTGACTTTTAGCTTAAATTCACTTTGACCACAATTATTAAAATTTATCTTCAAATTAGTCCCTTATTCACCCTAAAAATTATTCGATTTCCGTCATCATTTGATCTTTCTGTTTAATCTCCAATCGAATTTAAATCGACCTCTATAGGTCCTCTATGACCTTAAGCATATCCATATACCATTTAGGGTCTCCAATAATTATTTAGGGACTATTTTCGGGAAATCCATAAAATCAAATTCGAGGGCTTACATTAGGTGACCATGGAATATTTTTGTAATTATTTAGAAATAAATAAAGATAATTCTGAATCCGATCAAAATTTCGAAAAGATTTTCGGATTCAGAAAATTTTGAAAGGGGTCTAAATGGGTATTAAGATACTCAAGAGGTAATTAGAAACTCAAATGATCCTTTCAAAAGAATTCAGATTGAAAAGAAATCAATCTGAAAATCATCGGAGACAATTTAGTGATTTACGGAGAGTTGAAAAGAGGCATAAAATGATTTTAAAAGTCACCAAGGCTACTTAGAGTATGTATATAGTCTGAATATAAGCCCCGGAGAATTCTGGACGGATTTTGAAAAAAATTACCGAAAAAAGCGGAATCCAGGCGTTCCGAAAAGTTTGAATGAATAAAGATAATAAAGGATAGACATGTGGGGCAAGCACCATAGGAAAGTGACAAGTGACACTAGTGGATAAGGATGAGGACACTTGTCAAGTATTGAATGGAGGGTATTTTTGCAGTTTTAACAAACCTTAGAGGTCAAATTAATATTATAGCATTTGTTAGGGGAAAATGGTAATTTTGCTGAACTTATATATGATTTTGGAGCAGAAATCAGACCCAAAACAGAAGTAGTCGTGCAGAAAGAAAGAAATCGTGAAAAAAAGAAAAAAAGAGAGAAAGAGAGGAACCGTGACAGAAAATGAGAAAGAAGAAAGGAGAAATAGGTATTTTGGGTATTAAGTTTAGAAACTCAATTTTTGGTCTATTTTTGGTTTAGAAATGGATGGAGACTTAAAATAGGTATGGGTCAAGAAAATCATTAAGTTAAAGTTAGGGTTTTATGGTATAAAGTTATGAAATTTAATGGATTGTAATTTTAAGGCTTTAGTTGATTTATTGATGTTTAAATGATGCATTTGGATATGATTTTTTAGCTTAAAATGAAGAGAATGCATTAGTTGTGTATATATTAGTATGTGGACAAATTAGGAATTTCGTGTAATTTTTCTAAATAAGTTCAATTAGTTGGATGTTTTATTGTTGAATGATTTTTGAAGTGTTTTAGGTGAAATTAATGTGATTAGAATTGAAGAAAATGAATAGAATGAGTAGTTGTGTTATATACTAGTATGTGGCTAATATGAGAATTTTGGTGTAATTGAATGTCTTTTGAGTTATGGATGAGTTTATGTGAAAATTTATATGATATTGAGATGATTTATTAGAAGAAAAATCAAATATATGAAGATTTATGTTGTATACTAGTGTAGGGTCAAATTATGTTTATGTATATGTTGTGTTGATTTTGATGCTTGAATGAGTATTATGATGTGTTGATATGAAATGGAAGTGATTGGAATTAAAAGAATTAAAGAAAATGATGATTTGGTGTGAGTTTGAATTTTTATTAGTATAAGGGTGAATATGTTTTTAATTGAATCCATAGAGTTGATGATGTTAAGTGGTGTTTTTGTGTGATTTATGGTGAATGAAGATCAATGGAATGAAAATAAATGAAATTGGTTGAGGTTAATGTAAAAGTGATTAATTGTATAGAAAATGAAATTCTATTAGAATAAAATGTATTTGTGACTTAAAAAGTTTAATTGAATGGTTTAGGATGTTAGAAGTTTTAGAAGATAATTGTAGTGATTTTGATGTCAAAAGTTGAAGAAAACATGATGAATTAGTGTTAATGCATTTTTTTTTAGTCAAGTATGAAAGTGAGGTTATAAATGGGTTTGAACTAATTTAATGTGAGTTTATGGCAAATGAAATGTTATTAAATTTGAATATGTGGAGAAAATTGATAAGTAGAGTATTGTGTGTTGAAATTGGCTAAGTTGTCTAAGGGTGGTTAATTAAGATTTAAGTGATGCTAGTGAATTTTTAAAGTTCCAAAATTGTATATTTGGGTATGTATTGTGAAGGAAATAATGAAGCTTGGAAATGTGTAAAGAATGTGGAAACATGTATAATAGCATCCTTACTAGTTTGGGTTCAAATTAGTTAATGTTATCCAATTGATTTTATTTGATTTGATTTTCAAATTTTGGGTTAATAAATGTTGACTTGGTGAATGATTTGGTTGGAATGAAAAATTATTAGGTGAAAGACAAGTAATTTTAGAAGAAGAACGGATTTTTTCAAGGGTACTGAGCAAAGAAAAATAAAGCAATTAGTGAGTATAAAGTTGTGTTTCATTAAATTTTAGTGTTAGTTTACTTTAATTATGATTTTGGATTGATTATGAAAGACATAAGTTTAACTGTGAGTATAAAATGATGTTTTTATTAAAGTTTAGTTGTTAGCCTACTTTGATTTTGAATTGAAGTGATTTTAATATAAACTTGCACTTACTAGTTTGTGCATGTTTCTAAAGATTTAAAAGAAATCAATATTTTTAGTTCATTACAGATTAAGTATTTATTACTTTAGTTATATTACAATTTATAGTATTTGAATATCAAAGATTTCAAGTTTAGACCAATTGTAGTATATTAAATTTTATAGTATTTGATTATGTAAAAGATTTAAAGTTTAAGCCAATGATAGTTTATGTTTTTAGCAAAAGTTATCTTAGTTTCCTAAGCATATAAAAGAAAGTTTTCAAAAGCCAATAGACCATTGAAATGATGGAATTGACGGAAAAGATAAGTTTAAAGACCCGACCGTAGAACCTTATGTGTGTGTGGCAAGTATTGGGGGCGTGTCACAAACATCGGGGGAATGAATGACTCGTTCCACTCAGAGTATGTCAGAGTTGGGTTAAGTCTATTGAGTCATCTCCCTACATGTAGGGTGATATCTCACACCACTTATGCGATGTAGCATTCTACTTTGTGGTGGTGGGAGGTCTTCAGAGTCACGGTGAGCGGCGCTAGTTAATCGCTACGTGACGTCGCATTGCACGACGCTAGTTTAGTCGGCATGTGACTATGTTTTTCACTCATATTGTGTGGCGTTAGTTTAGTCGCTATGTGGGTTAGCAGCTTTATTGGATTTCCATTTGGTATGTTTTAGAAAAAGAAACCGAGCCAAAAATAGAAGTTAAAGCGAAGTTTTAAAAGTATGGCTAGCTATTACTAGCAAAACTTTTAAAATTTTATGCTCAGTAATGATTTGAGAAAGTTTAATTGTTTTAGCCGATTTATAGACTTTATGTTTGATAAGAAAATAAATGTTTATAAATTATTGGAGAGTATTTTATGAAAAATATTATTTTCAGTAAACAAAAGATAAAATACTCACTAAGTTCCTTTAGTTCATTTTCTTTGTTATATGTTTTTCGAAAAAACCCTCTCCAGGTGCAGGTATAAGTACCCAATTAGTCGGATCTTCTATTACAGATTAGGTAGGTCTCGATCGACGATGGCTTCTATGACCATAGCTTGCATATTGGCACTTCCGAAATTTGATTTGTGCAATTGAGCATATGTATATATGTTTTTATAAATATTTTGATATAAATTATGATATAATGTTTACAAGTATAATATATATATTTATATATTTAGTTTTAAAATTTATTATTATATTTTGATCATGTAATGATTATATGATGATTTTGAAAATGAAATGTTTGGGTTGTGAAATGATTGTGACGGATTAGAGATACTATTGGTAGTTGAGAAAATGGAATTTTAGAAGTATACAAAATTTTATGCAAAGTTAAAGATTTGGATATGTTGATAAAAGAGAGGAAACTCTGTCACTTTTTCCTCAATTTTTTTTTTTTTTTTTTTGCAAAAAACCTCTCAACCCTAAATTTTCATTTAGAATCAATGAGAAATAGAAAAAGATTAGAAACAGTTTGCTCCGCGGAATTCGAAAGTTAGCATTAGAAGGATTCCGTTGGGGTGTCGGGCGGGGCTGCTAGAGTCCGAATTAGAGGATCTAGGGCGGGTCCGTCATTTATCCCATCTCATATTGTACTAAACATATGATTGCACTAATTTATCCAATCATATTCAATCTCACGTACCAAACAGGACCTTAACATCTTAGCATCGAGGTCTTAGGTTTAAGGGATGTATTTAATCACTCATACTAAAAATGCATAGGCATCAAATAGCTATGATTAAATAAGTAAAAATTATGCACACCATCTACTAGTGCAATTAGTTGAGTACCTCCCTTTCCTCATATAAGGGTGGAGGTACAGTCCCTCCTAATGAATACAGTTAAATGAGTACTACCTCCCCACCTCATATGAGGCTGGATGTTCAATCAGGGCAGCTCAAGAACTTTAGAGGCTCTAGGCGAAAACATTAAGCGAGACCTTATTTTATATTTATTATAAATTATTATTTTTTATAACAAAAATATCTTACTTACAATTTATTTTTCTTGTCTTTCGAGACATAAAAATACTAACTATAGTTTTGTATTCTCAACTTTTTACCATAAGTTTCTCAATAAATGATAAATCTAATACATTTATTTATTTATTTTTTGTGACATTGCTCATCTCATGTACAGTTTATTGGTTTTATTTTTTATTTTTAAAAAAAATTACTTCTGCTTAAACAACTATTAATTACATATATTAATTGTCAATAATATTCAATGAGCAATATAGGTACATTTGGAAACGAGTCGACCACCTTAAAGCAATACCTGCTTTTGGAAACAAGTCGATGTACCCCTTAACATGTGTTTTGAGATTAGGAAAATATTTATTAAATGACTATATATATATATATATATATACTGGCCACCATAATAAAGTCCAACTGCTCATCTTAGCCTTCAATTGAAACTCTTAAATTGATTATAGGGATAAACCAAATAAACTATAAGAATATTACGAATTGCTGAATGTCAAATGTAAACCACTATTATGTGTAATGGTGGAGTTTGGGTAGGCCAAGCTTTTTGGGTAAAAAATTGTTTTAATTTTTTTAGATAGATACTAATTATAATTTAATAATAAATTTTTTTACATCAATTTAATAGTTCAATAATCAAAATTTAATAAAAGATAAGCATTTGAACGTAAATTTAAACGTGTCTCTGAAAATAAAAATTAGATTAATTCACCTGAAATTAAACTTTATAAGTGCATAATCGATCATGTGCATTAAAATGGTCACATAAATTGCGGAGGCACAAGTTGAAACATTTATTTGAATTAATTATGGCATGTCAACATATGAGTGTGATGATGAGGTGAAAATATGTAGGTGGAGTGCAAATCTCTGCATTTAGCTATGTCACATTCAGCAAATAATTTACCATGCAACACTTTCTCTACTATCTCTTCTGTTGGATAGGGACCCTAGAAATATATGGTGCTCATTTTGTGGTATCCTCCACCGTGATTTTCCCCTCATGGTCCCCATAGAGTTGCAGTAATAACTCATCCGGCCAATTGAATGAACTTTATACTACTTTCTACATATACATCAATAGTAACTTGTAACATGTAACTTCTTTTTTCCAATGGATAATCTACCGCTTCATAGGCATGGGCATATAGAGGTGGGTAGAAAGCCATAGATGAGTTTATCTAATAATGTGAACAAATTCATTATGAGCTGAGGATACCACAAAATGAGCACCATACATGAATTAGATTTAACTTTTTCCAACCCCTCAATTTAAAAAAAAAATAATTAATTAAATTTTTTTTTTTTAAAAAAAAGGGAAAAGCAATGCATGAATTAAAGAGAAACAAGAAAGGCAGACCCAGTAGAAATATAATACAACAATTATACAAAGAATACTAGAGATCTCAACTTAATGATGTTTTATATGACAATTCATTTCACTTACCACTATTACCGCAAAGGTGGAGCCCCTCTCAGGCTCGGGTAGGCCAAGTTTTTATTGGGTAATAAATTGTTCTAATTTTTTCAAAAAAGTACTAATTATAATTTAATAATAAAATTTTTTACATCAATTCAATAGTTCAATAATCAAAATTTAATAAAAGATAGAAAATAAAACATAAACTTAAACCCATCTGAAAATAAAGTTTAGATTAATCCGCCTGAAATTACTTTCTTTCCTATCATTAATTCCACAAGGACAACTTCAAAACAGTATCCTTTATTTTTTCAATCAACTGACTGGTCTACAAATATTCAGGGTCTAGGTACCCAAGAGTGCCTTCGATCATTGTGAATAATTGAGTTACATCCATTAACACCAACTTGAAGGCACCAAAATAAGACAGTTTTGTAGTGAAGATATTAAGAAAATATTGGAAGACTTCACATCTTTATGGATGATTGGAGACTATCCTTAGTCGCGTTTCCTAAGGAATGAAGGATGCCTTATCTTTGTTATGAATATGATCAAACAAATTATCATTATTGATATATTCATAACCTAATAAAGGGACCTCCGTTTGTAGACAACAACCTAAGAGCTTGACTTGGTGACAATATTATTACCATTTGGTTTCTTTACTGCCATTGGGTTGTTATCATACTTTGTATACTTTTTCTTTCTAACGCCTCCCATTCCACATCTACAAAGTTTGCATGCTCGGGTGTTGTGCAAGAACCAAGGGTTCAGGTGGAACCCGCACTCCACCCAAACCCATAAAAATTCAACAAAATATTTGTTTGTTAGCCAAGAACCATCAATTCCATAAGCACCAGAGACTTTAGTTTCAATGTTGAATGGATCTTCAAAAAAAAAAAATCACTTGATCAATAAGAGCAAAAAAATCAAACAAAACCAAAAAAAAAAAATAATAATAATAAATACAACAATTTTGAATATCTATTAATTTTTTATCTCACTTTATTGATGAACTCATCACGATCACATGAAGATTCAAAGCATAATAACAACTTAAACCTCAATAATCACCATGATTCGACAGATTCACTTTCATGAAAACACAAAATTACTCAAAGGTTTCAAGATTTAATATTTTAATATAATGCAAGAAACTGTCAATGTATATTTCAAGATTTAATATTCTAATATAATGCAAGAAACTGTCAATGTATAAATTTTTTATTTAAGAGAATATAAGATTACACAGAGTTAACATCTTGAAGAATAATTCTAAGCAAACAAAATAAAATATACAGATAACTGCAACAGCCAAGGAAAGATTCACAAACTTTTCCTTCTGATAAACATGTCTGCATGTTCACTACCATTGAACAGTGAACATGTTAAACAAGTTTCAGTTTCAGTTTCAGTTTCATAACATACCATTACAAGTTTCGGTTTCATGCGATTCAATTCCTTCAAACAAAAAAAAGAAAAAAAACAAATGAAAAACAATAAAAGTTAAACAAGTAAATCAAATCATTTGATTAACCACCTAAACCAACAGTAACAACGCCAGTAACACATGCATTAAATGCCAATGATAAATATGAGATGCAAATATATCTGGAATTCTGATAAATTCAAACCTTATTGTACTGATTTCCGCATAAATCACTACTTTAACTAGTTCTACTCCACAAAGCTACCACATTTCATCTCAAATATATCAGATCTAAAGAACCAAACTTGAACCACGAAAAAAAAAAAGAGAAAAAAAAGCCACCATTCATCGTTTACCAAAACAATCACAAGTAAATACACATACCCATTAAAAACCAGTGCAAAAAGAACAGAACCCAGAAATTAAAAACGGAAAACATAACCAAAAACCAAACCTTTAAACACAGAAATCGCACACCAACAGTATTTGAAAGGAAGGAACTTTGAACCAACAGTAAGAAGATGCAAGAAAAAAGGAGTCAGATTAGTACCTCAAGGCCAAGTAATCGCACCCTAGTGTGAGAGAAAGAGAACAGTTGGTGGTGTAGAGAAAAGAAGCTGAGGTGTGAGTGTGAGAAGGTGTAGTGGGCGCCACGGAGGAGGGGAGGGGAGGTTAGACGGCGGTAGGTTAGTGAAAGAGAAATTGTATGTAAGTGTAATGGTTAGGGCGGTAGGGGAGGTTCTCTGACAACAACGAGAAGATCTACAATGTGAAGTAGAGAGACTAGAGAGAAAAAATTACGAGCTAGCAATCTAAACTCTCTTGTTTGGTTTGTGCTTGTAGAGAAGAGGTGAATGGCTCATCTCTTATATAGACAAAGAGCATTTCTTTGGTTTTAGCTTGTCAACTATAAATCACTGTTATGTGTAAAGGTGGATTTGGAAAACCTAGGGCGCATTGGTTTTGAGTGAGTCTGATAGAGAAAAATACAAGCTACAAATGACACCACATTTCTTTGGTTTTAATGTGAGCTAGCTAGCTAACTGGAATTGGAATATAATTGTGGTATCCTCTCCACTATGATTTTTCCCCTCATGGTCCCCATAGAGTTGCAGTAATAACTCACCCGGCCAATTGAATGAACTTTATACTACTCTCTGCATATACATCTATTAAAATAAGAGGAAATAATATTTATTTCACTGTATCTGTCACTGTACAATGTTGAACCTATTTATAGGTTGAAAAACATAATACAAAAATGGGAAGAAGAATAATATATTACAACAATAGTAATAGAATTATGTCTCATAATGATGATTGATATAATTGATGATTGATTGATATATTAACATCCCCCCGCAAACTCAAGATGACGAGATGAATGCAAGTTTGAGTTTGGAAACCAATTCACGAAAACGACCTGGAGGATGAGATTTGGTGAAAACATCGGCAGGTTGATCAGCTGAAGCAATTGAGTGAAGTTTAATAGTACTCTGATGAACATGTTGTCGAACAAAATGATAATCAATTTCAATGTGTTTGGTACGTTCATGAAAGACATCATTATGGGAAATTTGAATAGCGTTATGATTGTCACAATGAAGAAGAGTAGCTATGGCGTGGTGAACTCCCATGTCTGTAAGTAACCAGCGCAACCAAACAAGTTCTTGAGTAGTGTCAGCAAGGGCTCGATATTTAACCTCAGTATTAGATCGAGCTATAACAGTCTGTTTCTTACTACGCCATGATATGAGGGAATCTCCAAGAAAGAAGCAGTAACCAGTGGTAGATCGTCGATCAGTAAGATCGCCAGCCCAGTCTGCATCTGAATAAGCACATAACTTTAAAGAGGTGTGAGTAGAAAAATGAAGGCCATAAAACATCGTGCCTTTGAGATACCGTAACAAATGAATAACAACAGCAAAGTGAGTGGAATGAGGAGAAGACATAAACTAGCTGACAACATGCACAACATATGCAATATCCGATCGAGTCACAGTCAAATAAATAAGGCTGCCAGCAAGTTGTCGATAAAGAGTTGGATCACTAAGTGGTGTGCCTTCGAAAGATGTTAGTTTAACATTGACTTCCAAGGGACTAGTACTTATTTTACTATCAGTTAAGCCAGCACGAGCAAAAAGATCTGAAATCTATTTTGCTTGAGAAAGATAGTAACCATTAGAGTCCGAAGAAACCTCGAGTCCAAGAAAATAACTGAGAGAGTCAAGATCCTCCATCTCAAATTGTTGTTGGAGATCATCTTTAAGATCAGAGATACCAGTAATATCGTCGCCTATAATAATCATGTCATCCATATAAAGCAACAAGAAAACAGAACCATGACTAGTCTTGCGAAGAAACAGTGCAGAATTATAAGAGCTGGAGACAAAGTCAAACTGCATAATGGTGGAGGAGAACTTGGCAAACCAAGCTCTAGAAGCCTGCTTGAGCCCATACAGTGTCCAACGAAAATGACAAACCTTGTGCGGAGGATGTGAGTACCTTGGTGGTGGTGTCATATATACCTCTTCAGTAAGATCCCCATTAAGAAAGACATTTTTCACATCTATTTGAAACAAATTCCACCGTTTGATTGCAGCGACCGCCAATAAGCTACGAACAGATGTAAGTCGAGTAACTGGTGCAAATGTTTCCTTATAATCAATTCCATATTCCTGAGTAAAACCTTTGGTTACGAGACAAGCTTTATAATGTTCAACAGACCCATCTGACTTTGTTTTGATCTTATATACCCATTTGCATCCGATTGCAGATTTATTAGATGGAAGATCAACCATGTCCCAAGTGAGTTCTCAAGAGCTTGTAATTCTTCGGTCATAGCTTGCTGCCAAACAGGGTCAGTACTGGCCTCTTTATAAGATTGAGACTCATACAAAGAAAGAATGATGGAAAAACAATGAAAATCATGAAGGGTTACATGTAGTTCCCTTACCCGATTAGAACGACGACGAGGCAGGTGAGATTGCTCAGGAATGGACCGATCAACATCAAGAGCATCTGTTTGAGTCTCAGATATACTGTCATTGGGAAACAAAGAAGCAGTAGGATCTATAAAAAGTTTATTATGAGAGGTATGTGATGTGTGAAATTTGGATATAGATGAAAACATTTTGTGTTCCCAAAAGACAACATAACGAGAGATACGAAGACGATTGGAGATGAGATCTCAACAACGATAACCTTTATGTTCAATACCATAGCCAAGAAAACAATATAAACGAGCTTGAAATTCTAATTTAGTCCGTTCGTGAGGATAAAGCAAAACGAAACAAGCACATCCAAAAATTTTTAGATTTTGATAGTTTGGAGGAGTGCTATAGAGTCGTTTATAAGGAGTTTGATTTTCAATGACGGATGAAGGAACACGGTTAATGGTATATACTGCTATTAATACAGCTTCTCCCTAAAACTTGTGAGAGTATATATTGTTGTAAATGTTGAACCTATTTATAGGTTGAGAAGCATAATACAAAAATGGTAAGAAGAATGATATATTACAACAATAGTAATAGAATTATGTCTCAATAATGATGATTGATATAATTGATGATTGATTGATATATTAACAACATCAATGGTAACTTGTAACATGTAACTTCTTTTTTCCAATGTATAATCTACCGCTTCATAGGCATGGGCATATAGAGGCGGGTAGAAAGCCATAGATGAGTTTATCTGAATACTGTGAACAAATTCATTATGAGTAGTTGAGGAAATGCCTTGGAAGAAGACATTTAATTATTTAGGATAATCCCAAGAAACCCATTGTAGTTTGTAAAAGTGTCAATTTTACTATTATAGTTTCATTTTTATCCAAAATCCTCCTAATGTTAGAAAATTAACAGAAAAGGATCATTTGATAATTTATGACTTCATCATCAATTTGTGACCATCAGGGGTGTTTTGAGTATTTTTATTAATTTCAAGGGTGATTTTGAATAAAAATGAAACCATAGATGGTAAAATGAACATTTTTATAAACTATAATATGTTTTTTGAGATTATCTTTAGTTATTTTTAGGAAGAAGACATTAATAATTAGTTGAGCCCACATTGCTTCATGTTCTTATGTATCTATGCGGAGGTTACAATATATTTTTGAATAAAGACCCATCCATCATCTCCTTATTAAGAAATATAAAAATAATTTTGTTATCTTCTCATATATAGCATATTGATTGTATATAATCTTTAAGATATAAGATAGCTATCGAATTTGTTGTCAAAGATAACTATTAATAAATGTTACACAATTGAAAGTGCTACCTTTCTTTTATTAAAATTATTGGGAAAAAAAAAACTTGCTCGTAACTTTTTTTTTTTCCTTTTTTTTTATCAATTATGAGACTATTAAATATAAAAATATGTGAATAAATTTATTTTTAAATAAAATTGAAATTTGACATCCAAAGGGTTAACTGTCCATCACGATCTATCAAGATTTAACATTATATGAACAATCAAAATATTTATTATCATTATTTCAAAAAAAAAAATATTTATTATCATAACCCGAAGAAAACCTATAAAAATCAGACAAATATCCCTTGCACATATTGATATCTTATCGCTTATTTAGAACTCCAATTTCATATCATAACAAGTTTATGTTCTAAGCCATGTAATATATTTTTATAAAATTGCAAATAGGTAATCTCTCATAGAAGTGTCTTGAGTTTGAATAACTTTTTTCAAAAAGTTTTTCTTTTTTCTAAAGAAACTTTTTTCAAAAAGTTGATAATAATAATAATAATAATAATAATAAAAAGATTATGCATGCTCAATATCGAACTAATTTTTCATTCCATGAGCCCACAAAAATAAGTGTTAAAATTTTTAAGCCCAAAGCTCTTGGGTTTAACATTTAACCCATGAATGTACACGTTCGAATTTGGAGACCAATGCCTAAACGTTACAAGGTCACATAAAAAAGTCATTGACCTTATAGTGCAATGGAAGCACACAAAGCCAGCCTTGGTGTTGTCCAAGGTTCGACACCCCACCTTCAAATAATAAAAAATGAGATTTTTTCTTATATATATGGATTATCTCATACCTAGGTGTGGGTGACTTTCAGTTGTATGAGAGCAGCTTATTCAAACCATGCAACTAAAGTCCTATCAAGTTTGATTCCGATTGTTATTTGGACTCGTCCTAGTATCTCAAAAAAAAAAAAAAAAAAGTAAAAAATATAGTTTTTTATATTTGTTTTGACAATTTCTAGTTTGATCTCTTCAACTCAACTAGTCTTAATTAAAATTTTAATTTTCATTAATCATAATTAGCAAGAAGTAATGCGGTATCTTATTTAATTCAGAGTACAATTCTTTTTTTTTTTTTTATTGTTTTAAATTCGCATTAGCTCAATTATTTTTATATTATCATTTTGATAAATCAATCTTTTATAAATTTTATCAACTTGATGTGTTCATATATGATATTTACAAAAAGGAACAACGATGTTATTTTAAAGCAACCTTTAGATGCCCAAGTTACAGAACCAAAGTTATATTGTGTGATAAACAAAATGCCTCTAATATTTGTTATTAAATAGTACACTTATACATTCCAAAAAGAAAAAAATAGTGCACATGTAAACCTAGGTCATGTTAGTTTAGTTCCTAATCAAACCCTTTCAAATAGTGCTCCCTTCAAGCCCCAAACAAGAGAGCGGCTAGATGACCAAAGGACTGGCCAACCACCAACAAACTAAAGCACAAGATAAACCAAAGAACATAAACAAAAGAAAATCAGAAGCCCTCAAAATAGACTATACAATACAACCTCCAAAACCCAATAGTCAACTAGTGAAAAACACCTTCTGGACATCAGGACAAGGCACCTCAAATGGAAATCCATCCTTACAACAATCTGATCTCCATCTTTAACTTAAAAAGCATCCATATAGGTCCATCAGACCAAGAATGAAATGCCAAATCTAGTTGGGATCACACCAAAAAGCAACTCCATCACCGGCCAGGAGGAGGCTAAGGTTATTGATTTCCCCATCACCTACAAAAACAAACCCACCAAAGCAAAACAGATTTTTAGAGTTGGGTCCAATTTCCTAAAAACCCCAAAAACAAACTAGAATCGTAGATGAGAAGCCCAAAAAGAAGGAGACAACAATGATCTGAAGGGAAAAGTGACAAGACGACGTCGAAAAACGACCCGAACCGACTTGGGAGAACTTCTTCTATAAAGCTTTCTCTCACTAAAGGGAGAGAGAACTTTCTCTCTTCAATGAGGGAGCTTCGAGAGAATAACAAATTTTACATGTGCCTGGTTTCCCTCCAACCTTCCTTGATGGTTCCCCTTGAGAACCATTTCTGGTATTTTTGTGTTTAAGTTGGTTGCCCCAAATTGGGTTGGCTCTTTGGGTTGTAAGTTTGTGGATCCGAAGTTTAGGTTTGTCACTAATGACGTCTCTAGTTTCTCAAAAAGAAAAAAAAAAACCCTTTCAAATTCAAAATATTTTACTTTTCAAATGGTTTATTTTGTTATTTTTCTATCATGGAGTGCTTACAAATTGAGCTACGAATTCTTTATTGATCAACTTGATCAACTAAAAAAATGAACTCAATTTTTGAGATTTTAATCATCTTAACCACGTGGAAGCGATGTTTGTAAGAGTCAGAGAGAAGATTAATATAAACACACTTATAAAATTCCCATGAACCTCCGTCCAAGCTTTGTAGACTCCGAAATCTTAATTGATCTATTGAATTAGACGTTTTAATTACTATGAAGGTATGTTGGCCTTGATTGGTATTGGTTAGCAACAAATGACAAAAAATATGACTTTACAATTTTACATGTTTAATCCAATAATGATAAATATAATAATAACATTTACATCAATTATAGATTGGTTAAATTAGTTGGTATAAACTCCTCTTCATTATAAATTTAGAAATCTATATTTAAAATCTGAAAATATTTTTGTTCCAGTGTGTTGAAAGCGGATATAAAATTATATATAAATAAATGAAATGGAGCAACAAACATATAAAACTATCACATATAATTAATTAAGTTAACCATGACTAATTCAAAATTTAACTTCTTTTATTTTTTTCCTTTTGAATTGAGTGAATTAGAAGGTGGCATTTCTAGTCTTTTTGTAATTATATATTACATTATAAAATTCATTTGAGTAGAAACAGTCGATTGGATGTTTCTCATATGTGTCAGATAATTCAGCTGCAAATAAACTTTCATTAGTGTTTTTTCACAAGTTTGTGATCCATCAATTAAAATATTATTTATTTTCTAATAGAATATAGACTATAATGAAATTACTTTGTAGGATATTATATACCTTTGTTTCTACATCTGAATATAAGTGGAAATTGGTATTTAGCAGAGTTATAACTCTGTCATCGCATCAATAGCAAACCTGCACTACACAAACACTTTTTTTTATCTTCGGATAGAATCAATGGGACCACTACTCTCTCTAAAGTCAAAATCTTTTATTTAGTTATGTGACAAACCAAATAATGGGTCGATACAGATTCCTATCATACAAGATGTATTTGCTGGGTTGTAGATACTTAGATACAGGCATTTTCCTTTCTTGGTGAAAACAAGAGAAAAGGGTCTATCCTCGTTTCTTCACTTTAAAAGCTCAAATAGCGATCATCAATTTATCTCTAAAAACTTTTGTGTACGAATGTGTATATATCGTTCAACCAAGCCATCTCATACATCAATATCCACCATTAATCTAATCTTTATAGACATTTGGGTACAGAGATTTTTTCCATTCTATGTCCTAATCAATCTCTAACAAAATCTTTCTCATCAACAATAGTGTTTTGAAGTAGACAGCTAAGACACTGTTGGCTTAACGAAAGTGGAGCATCTCTAGAAAGACTGAAATCCAAGTCAAAAGTTACCGCATGGCTGAGCATGATTAAGCCATTTCTTTTTCCTATTGTAAGTAGTAGTTCTAAAAAAGAACCTTTTAGAACTTAAAAGAGCTTAATCAAAGGAAGCGAAAGGAAAATGAAAGATTTTCTATCATCATTTTTTTTACTAAATTTTTAATAATTTATTGACTTATCAGTATAAAAGATAATGGATAATCAAAATTATATATATATTTTCTCTTTTATATTATTTGAATTTAAATTTTTCTCATAAAAAGACTAATATTATATCAATAGTGACAGAAAATCTTTGTTAAAAAAATAAATAGTTGATGCCGAGAGAATAGCAAACAGTGTTGGAAAGCTGATGCCAAGCACCCTGTGACCTTCACTAGATCACTTTTGCCAGCTGCACAATCATCATCACCTTGATATGGAGTACTACCAAATATTATATATATATAGAGAGAGAAAAGATATGATTGAATACTTTTAGGGTAATCGGAGGTGTTTTTATGGATGCAAGTTAATGTTAGTACTAAAGTAGTGACTCTCCAATTTAAGAAAAGAAAAACTCTTTCTTGTTCTCTGTTTTCTCATTTCCTAAATTGAAAAGCAACTACTTTGGTACCAACATTTACTGGCACTCATGAAAAATCTCTAATTACCCTCAAAATCTTCAATCATATATTCCCTTATTACACTTCTGATTATTACGCATTACCCCTATTATTTGTATTTGTAAGGCTCAAATCTAAGTGAATTCATGAGATTAATTGCAATCCAATTTATTGTTGGTCATTTGGTTGGAACAATCCAACAGAATTTTTATAAGCATTATATTGAGCCCAAATGAATAAATCAAATGGCTCAATAAAGTAGTACGATTTATAACATTACTTGAATGCAACCTTTGATATGTTGCTCACTTTCTATAAAACAAGGAAATAATGGGCCAACTGTCCACCAATTCGGTGGACACCAAGCCCAAGCCAAACAAACATTTGGCTTAGGAAAGTCAACAATTTGATACGAGAAAGAGCACAAAAAATTGGTGGGGAGAAATGAGACTGAGTCGCGGTGGACAAAAAGAATTAAAAAAAAAATATTTCAAAAAAAAAAAAGAAATAAAAAGAATTGTTTATAAATGAGAAGTAGTGAGGGGGTGGCTTTTATATTTACTAGATAGATACAAATAATGATATCGAAGGAAAAGGAACCTGATATAGGCGGTTATTATTGTGTCTTAAGTCACCCCCACCCTTGCTCATATCAAGGTTCGATCTACATCTTCCACTAAACGTGAATAATTTTTTCATTTTATATAGATAACCCTCTCCCATTTTTAGCAATAAGAATCCGGACTCTACTTTAAAGTCTTATTCTAGTTGATCTCGACAATATTCGGACCTTATGCCAGTTTAAAAAAAAAAAAAAAACCCTTAAACAAATTATCTACTAATTTCTAGTAACAAGTGAATGAGAAATTAGCGCTTGGGGGTGTCAATATAGTGGTGAAAGTGCACCCTTCCTTCCTTCCCAATCATGGGTTCGATTACAGCAAGCGCACCCCATATTCTAATCAACAAAAAGTGGGATTACACCAGTGTGCTACTAGCTTAGTTTCGATTATCTTCTAGGCTAGTCCTAGTGATTCAAAAAGAAGGAAAAAAAATAAAAGTGAATGAGATACCAATCGTTGGATTTAGTTGGATCATGAAGAGCTAGAAGGCTATAAAACTTTCCAAACTCGCCACCCCTTGGCTTTGGAAGGGTTTTGTGGAGAGTGAAAATGAAATATAATAGTTTTGTGGGCAGCTGTGTATTGAAATGGTTATTGTGAAATGTCTCATCTTGTCAAAAGACATTCAATATTTGTAATTTGTGATTATATAGTATGCATAATTAATGTTAGGTTATGAATTGTAATCACAAATTACAGATATTGAATGTCTTTTGGTAGGATGAGACATTTCTTAAGCCATCATAGTCTCCATTGACACTTTGGAAATTAAAATTCATGAAGTAGACATAAAAATAACTTACAAATTGAACGTCATCTTCCATGAGCTCCGGTGTTGCTGCTTGAATCAAGTCAATGCCTTTCTGGTAGTCCAGCCTCCCGATGAATCCAATCTACAAAGTCGAACTAAAATAACAATTGAAGGAAGATGTAGGTTTTGCTACGAATGTCTGTAGAAAAAGAGATTCTAACATCTTACCAGTGGACAATCAAGCCGAATGGGAAGGTTTAATTTCTTCTGCAAAGCAACCTTGCACTGAACCTACACTTCGTAAACACTCTAGGGTTATGGAATGGTGTCATAGAACAGTTGAGATTACAAACTTAAAAAAATAAATAAATAAATCAATAAATAAAAAAGACCAGACCTTTTCTCCAGAAAAATCATCAGCAGAGCAATGAGAAGTGAGACGCTCATCTTGGGATGGATTCCACTCGGTTACATTGATGCCAGTTGTGATTCTTGACCAATTCAACATAAATTAGTTGCATAACAACTAAAACACCCATATACACATTCATATTATAACCATAAACTAATTCATAATGGGACATGAGGAAACACGCCAGATATAACCTGAGAGTCTCTTTAGTATGATTTGTTCATGTTTGGAATAGTTATTCACAAAGGTTAGATCATAAATAAAGGTTGAAATCAAATATAGTTCCTATCAAAATCAGATTCGGTGAAGCTTTCTGATATAGAAGCTTTGATTTTTGTGTTTCCTGGATAACCTCAGACATTCCATTTGTCATACTAGACAATAACACAAAATCCCTAGTTAAAACTTCACAATGCATACCATCCAAAACACTCTTTCGACTACTTAATAGCTCGTGGAAGCCATATCCACTTTCGACAGTGGTTATTTCCCATGAATAGCCCTACAATTTAACAAAAACAACATAGGAATATACTAATGACCTTGCTAACTGTAAGTAACCGATCAGATGTTACAATTGCACCCTTCAGAACATTGGTAGCTTCACCAGTGTCAAAAGCATGTGTGCTCACCCATGTGGGAAACACCCACTCTAGTGCTTTATACCACTATAGTTATTTGATAAATTTTTGAATTGTAAGGAACCATGAACAATATAAATTTAAAAATGAGAAGTTTTCCAAAAATATAGGGATTAAAGTGTAGTTCTCCCTTTATTATGGTTTAATTTTTGGTTGGTAAACAATTAATGATTTGTATTTGTTAGTTACTATCACACCCAAAAACTTAAACTAATAGGAAAAAACTCAACTACAGTATTTAAGACTTAAGGTTAACACGTAATACGCCCCTTCACGTGTACCATGGGCAGATAACGGATGATAAATACATGTTAAACGCCCTCTACCATATAATGTGTAACGAGAAGATTTTCAGATAAAGAGATGAGACAAAGTTTGAACCAAAGACATTCAAGCTCTGATACCATATTATTTACTATCAGGCTAAAAAACTTAAATTGATAAGAAAGAGACTAACTATAGTATTTAAGATTTGAGGTTAATAAGAGACATTATTAACGAGTTGGTGTTGTAAAGGGGATGAATTCCACCATTATTTTATTGTTAAGTAGAATGTGATTGGTTGAAATTTAGGCAATTTTTATTGGTTAAAATATTGGACTGAGTTGATTGGTTGTGTTGGGTGGTGGCTAGCCGACTTCAACTTTTCTAGCCGACCCATTCCTCTATAAATAGCTTCACTCATGCAAGCTCATTTGCACCCAAAAAGAGAGAAACAAGTATAATAACATTCGGTGCTGTTTAGTTCTCTTTTCTTCATATTTCTTCTATTGTGTTACAGATTTTATTGTAGAAGAAAACAACGGACGCCACCACTGTTTTCAAGTCCACATTTCCAGCCTTCGTTTTGAACACATCCTGTTGTTAGTACATCCTTCTTTTTCTCTTCACAATACACACGTATATGTATACGTACACCTGAGAATGCTTCTGCAGAAGATAATTTTAAGTATCAAGTAATTTAGAAAACACTTGGTATATTTTATTTATAAAATATGCTGTTTACTCCTTGTTTATTAAAAAAGTGTCTTTGTTTTTGTTTTGTTTTTTTTGGTTCTTTTACAAAACACATCCCATGAGAGTTGTTAGCGAAATTGAAAAACACTCTGATATAACGTTATAAATACTGTTAATGGATATATAATGATTAACGAAATTGATGTGTGGAGGTATTGTACCATTATCAGAAGCTAAAACTCCATGTTCAGTTAATAAAGATTGTGTAATTATAGATTGTCCTGGCGTCCCTGTATGCATTGCAGGCGTGTGTTTATGCCAAAGGCCTGAAGAAAATAATAAATACTGTAGATATGCGGCTTGTGTTCGTTAATGATAAATGTATGTGTTATGCAGAAATATTTGTCTCGATATATGATGTATTTGATCCAATGTTTTCAATTTCCAAAGGTAATAATAATAATAGTAATAATAATAATAATAATAATTATTATTATTATTGCAAAATTTGAAAAATGAATATTGGATGGACAATGGATGCTTTCTTTTTAAAAAGCCGGCAGTCTAGACTTGGGGACCATGCGTATATCATATCAATTCAATTTTAATTTGTAGTATTGGTTGATTGAGTCAATACATTCAACAATCAAGTAATATCTAGCAAAAAAACCTGTCATTTGTACCTTGTCTTTTTTTTCTATCAAACTCACTCAAAACCATTGCACCCCTGGTTTTCTAAATCCACAAGACAACTGCCTCCTACTTTATTTATGTTTCCATTTCAAAATTTGAAAATTGAATATTGGATGGAGGTCAGGGGACTTGGGGGTATTAGGGGTATTATGGTAATTTAAAATGGAAACATAAGTTGCTTGTCTGAAAAAGCCAACACAAAAAGACATTACATGTATGCAAATGTGCGAGTCAGGACTGTAAAACATGAGTTGTTTGACTTGTCTTGAAATTTGATACACCAAAGCCTTCAGCCAGGAAAATAAGATGAAACATAAATAA
This sequence comes from Nephelium lappaceum, assembly GCA_021234005.1. Lineage (NCBI taxonomy): Eukaryota > Viridiplantae > Streptophyta > Magnoliopsida > Sapindales > Sapindaceae > Nephelium > Nephelium lappaceum. The sequence continues at coordinate 1,072,570 of CM037996.1, forward strand.
AGGTTAATATGGAAAAAACAAGAGAACATCCTAAACATGCATACCTGCACATCTCAGGCCGTCATAGTCTCTACCGATATTGCTTTGGAAATTAAAATTCATGAAGTACACATAAAAATAACTTACAAATCGAACATCATCTTCCATGAGCTCTGGTGTTGCTGCTCGAATCAAGTCAATGCCTTTTTGGTAGTCCAGCCTCCCAATGAATCCAATCTACAGCGTCGAACTAAAATAACAATTGAAGGAACATGTCAGTTTTGCTATGAATGTCTGTAGAAAAAGAGATGTTAACATCTTACCAGTAGACAATCAGGCCGAATGGGAAGGCCTAATTCCTTCTGCAAAGCAACCTTGCACTTAACCGACACTTCATAAAATCGAATGATGTCGCAGAACAGTTGATACTGGAAACTTTAAGACTAGACCACCTTTCCAGAGAGATCATCAGCTGAGTAATGAGAAGTGAGATGCTCATCTACAGACGAATTCCACTCGGTTACATCGATGCTGTTTGTGATTCCTGACCAATTCAACATAAATTAGTTGCAGAACAGCTCAAACAGCCACATACACGTTCATATAAAAATTATATACTTATTCATAACGGGACATGAGGAAACACACCGCATATGACCTAAGAGTCTGTTTAGAATGATTTATTCATGTTCAAAGCAACTATTCACAAAGGTTGGATCACAGATAAAGGTCGTTACTAATAATAGGTCCTATCAAAATCAGATTCGGTGAAGTTTTCTTATACTGAAGCTTTGATTTTTGTATTTTCTGGACAACCTTGGACACTACATTTTTCCTACTAGACGTAAATTCCCTAGTTAAAAGTCTAAAATGCATACCATCCAAAATGCTCTTTTGACTACTTAATAGCTCGTATAAGCCATATCCACTTTCAACAGTAGTTATTTCCCAAGAATAACTTACCTTGAGTGTTAAAAAGTTCAAAAGCAGATAATAATTGCAATTTACCAAAAAAGAAACCAGATATTTCTTCAAATCAAACACTCCAAAAATAGGAATATACTAATGACCTTGCTAACTGTAAGTAACGGGTCAGATGTTACAATTGCACCCTTCAGAACATTGACAGCTTCGCCAGTGTCAAGTGCGCGCGTCCTCACCCATCTGGGAAACACCCACTCTAGCGCTCCGGACCATTGTGGAGGTAGTCCAAAGTTCTTATGAGCTGCAGCAGGTTCAACACCCTAGCATTCACAATGATACTATGTGAGATTAGTATCCTAGACATCTACTTCCATAGTTTCACAAGAATATCTATCATAAGATGCAGACCGCATGCTTCAGAGAGGCAAGTTCAAATAACATTTCAAATAATATGGCATTCGGAGAGCATCAAAATGTTACTTAAACCTGATATGCAAGGTTGCGTATAACAAGAATACTTCGGACATGCTTATAAACTTCATATGGACGATACTTAGATGCCAGATGCCAAAAGCCTGAACCAGAAAGCACGAAATCAAGACTAGGAGGTTAAATATATTTTCTTTCCTAATAATTTAGGATAAGTTTAAATAAATCTCCAACTAAAGATGGAAAATAACTTACACAGGCACAAGGCCAGCATGCCAGTCATTGACGAGGAAAAGGCATTTCTCTCCATATGTATGTATATCCTCCCAATGGAAGCACTAGTGGAGCTTCACATGTTGTATAGCAAAGCAAAGTGAAGCGAAACTGTAAAACCAAATGAGAAAAAGACTTGTCATCGTTTGTGAATAAAAAGTTCTTAGTACTTCGTCAGCCTCGACGCTCAACACAATCACAAGCCATACATGGTTATCACCAAAAGCACGACAGTAATCACCTTAAGGATTTCCAGGCCTGTGATATGACGGATGGTCCACAAACACCGATAAATTTGGAAAAGAAACAATCATCAACAGAAAAAAATTTCTCCCTATGGAAAAAAATATTGTAAAGAAAGGAACAAGGCTCGACATATTTATAAGAGAGGGCCCGGAGATATTTTACCCAATCAACACCTTCTCTATACTCATGGAAGAATGAAACCTCTTGCACACCTCCCACACAGGGTATCAACAGCAGCAGCAAAATTCTTGTCTGCAGCAGTGCCATTAAGGTATCTAGGAGAAACAACCATCACACGATGTCCATGGGCAGCTAGTGCTATAGGCAAAGAACCACAAACATCTCCTAATCCACCAGTTTTTGAATAGGGCGCTGCCTCAGCAGTGACAAAGACGACGTTGTAGGTTACTCGAGTTTCAACTTTCGTCTCTGCTTCAATTCTTCACCTTCCTCTACTACATGAGAAGCTTCATCTTCTTCATGAGTTGCAATGACCTCCCGTTATCCTATAGTTCAAGGTTACAATTGCACATTTGTTTAGCATCCACAATATATGAAGTGTTAAAATGCTGATTGACCTCCTCAATAGAGAATATCACAGTTAAAAGTACGGTCTCATGCACATCAGTCACATGAGAGGCCGAAGCATAATAAATTACAACCCCAAATTTACCAATCACACTGTCCTAATTTTTTTACTCCAATTCACCAAAGTATAATAAAACCTCAAAAATTTTGTGAACAAATGAAAGAAAAGAAAGCGTTAACATAAGATCGACATAAAATATGGTATTGGATTCATAAAATATAAATTGAGATATAGCATGCTTGATGAATTAACTTACTGCTAACATGCTTTCTTTTGATAGCACATGATAAGCTTGTGTTTGTTTAATTGTCTCCTATAACCTAATTCAGCGTATTTAGTACCTTTTAGATGTATATGGTTTCGTTATCAAGATGTGGACTATATTAGTAAAGTTTTAAATATTTCTCCACAAAAACAAAAAAATCTCTCAACGAAGCACTTGTTTCTCAGTCCACAGGACTATGTTAAGCATTAGAACAAGTTTCGTAATTTGCATTTTGTGATTCAGTAACCATAATCATGGCGCTGTATTGAATATGCAAATTGCAATTTAAACTCCACAGTAATATTTAAGAAAAACGTTTACTAGTAGTATTAATTTCCTTGTTTTATAAGAAACTGTTCAAGAAGGACCATCAAGGCTAAAAGCTTAAGGACATTTACATTCCCTATACCTTCACCATTGCCTCCTCAAGCATAGCGATTGAAAGTTTCGACAGTATCCTAGAAGACAGAAAGTGGCATTAAGAGCACATATAAACCAATTAAAATAAAAACAGTTTCTAACTATTTGGATTTTGAACTCACTCCTAAGTCCTCCAATGGCGTGAACGACTAGTATGCTTCCATATCTCATTGCATACAATTGATTTAGTCTACAAGGTTCGAATCTTGAAGGCAGCAATAGTATGTCACAGCTGTTTATTTTAGAATTTCATTAGCACCAATATCCTTTAATAGGATGTAAACTATGAAGGAGAATTTTCCACTTCAAATTTATAGACTTAAAAGGGTAACGTTTGTTATACGGCATCAAATTCAGTTATCCATGCAAATATCTCAAATTGTAAATGTGCTCAAATGTCTCAAAATGTAATCTCACAAGTGTCCAACAATAAATAAAAGTGTGGCATACTGCAATAATCTTACAACACATCTTGAATCTAATTAATCTTAACATAAACCGTTACATGAAAAACAAGAGAATAAGAGTGATCTTTAGTAAAACAACATTATAGATTTTAAATTCCAATCTCCAACTCACCCCAGTACGATATCAACATGTCCCAGAGGGCACTATAAGCTCACAGCACCACCAACTATATCTCTGACTCAATTCTTTACATTCAACTATAACAAAGACAACAACTTTGGTGAATAAACCTAACCACATACACACCTTTCTTTATAAAAAATGGTGCAACATAAGAAGATGTTTACCAGAACCTAACTACTATCTTTTGTTTAGTTGAACCTAAACCATGATTAATCTCACTCAAAAATAAATAAATAACTGATTTATCAAGTCAGCCACAAGTAGACAATAATGAAAAAACCCAACAAAATATCTCCACCACTTCAAATCACAAACAACTTTTTTTTACAAAAAATAATAATTTAGATAAATGAGACAAAAGTAGAAAAAAATGAATGAACACAAAATGGAGCATCCAAATCCTAATAAAGAAATGCTAATATCAGTACACACCAAATATTAAAATACCATATAGTCAAGCCAAGTACTATGCTAAAACAAAAAAGACTATTCATGTACATACCTTGGTAGCCATTGAGAAGGTATGGGTCCCCTTGGTAACCATCTTTGCACTTACAAGATAATCGTCGGCACTGTTGTTTGCAGCTGATGGTTAATAACATGAGGCATGTTCATTATATGCGTAGCTTGGATTGTTCATTGCTTCTTTACACCTGTCTTGCCCAGTTATTACTCACTCAATCGTTGTAGGAACTATTTCTGCCATATTTGATAGATTTTTGATAGAGAAATGGAATTGGCTATATTCAACAACAAACGCGTAGTGGCATGGAATGTCTTTCTTCATTAAATCTTTACATCTCTAGCTACTATAGGTAATAGATTGCACCGTCATGTTATGTAGCCTTTTAGGGATATCTATCTAGAAACATCTAGAGCCAGAGCAAGATCCCTCAATCGCATAATCTGGGCCCTCACATATGGATAAACACCCCTACATATGTGAATTATTACCTATCATACCAATGATTTATCCATAAGAATCACAATCGATGACTGTCAACTTATTTTGAGTGTGAACCATAATGGAGGAATTGCCTAAACAATGGAAGAACATGAACGAGATTCCATTGTTGCAGTCTACAAATACTAAGCTTTGTATTTGTAACCGATCTTCCATGTTTATGCTAATGACCTCCACATTTGCATTCGAATAAAAAGGTTTGGAATGGCTATAATGAGAGTGGTTGCAAATGATTAAGAAAGTTTCATGTTTGTCAGTAAGATAACAACTAGGCCTCATACTGAAAGGATATGAGATTTCAAGGTCTCCATACTTAGTAGGGCAACCAAGCATGGCTTTGCGTAATTGAGTAGTTGCTAGTGATGTATTAGCTCCCATTAATAGTAACATCTCCACCACAACTACTTGCAGAGATAGAAAAAAGAGAGAAACCGGTTGATAGGAAGAGAAGGAAGGAGAGAATGATTGTTACCTATATTTCATCCTTACATAGGATTGTGGGGAATAACATGTTTGCCATTAACAGAAAAACATGTTAATCAACCTTTGGCATGCATATCTCTTATCTGCAAAGCTCTATCTTTGTGCAAATTCTACTACAGATGACTTTGACCAAGACATGCCACCTAATTCACCTCAATCCTAAAGAAGTCTGTCCTGGTCAGTAAGAGATTTCAATAGAAGATGCATACAATGAGTTGTTGAATAAACAACTTTTGACATGTTTGTGAATAAAGTGTTTGTGAATAGTTAGTATAGAGTGAACATATAAAGGAATGCATCAACACAAAAGATCAATTAACCACTTGTAGTTCCTGAAATATGGGATTGAGTGCAATGTGTCTCGAAGTAGTTGTACTGAAGATGCTACTAGTAGCTAATACAACACCAACAATACTTCTCTTTTTTTTTTTTTCCATCTCTTTCCACCAGCCTACTTTTCTCTTTTTTCCATCTCCCTATTCTTCTTCTATTTTTTCCATCTCTCTGAGTAGTTATGCCATTAACAGCACTACTAACTACTAAATTACCTCAAACCAAGCCTGGTTACTCTACCAAGTGTGGACACTTCAAAATCCCATGTTTATTCGGGACAGAGCTCGGATGTTACCTAAATGACAAATATGAAACCTTTTTAATAAATTGTAACCACACTCTTTACAACTCTCTCAAACCTTTTTATTCGAATTTAGAGGTGGAGGTCACCAACATAAACAAGGAAGGCCGGTTGCAACTACTGAGCTTAATATCAGTAGATTGCTATAATGGAACCTCATCCCCGTTCTTCCTTGATATGGGTGATTCTTCCACCATCATTGACACCCATAATAAGTTCACAGTCATCGGTTGTAATTCATATGGGTATACGTCAGTGGTAAGCTAGGTAATAGAAATTATACCAGGCTTTGCATGTCCTTGTGTGATAGCCTAGATGATGTGATCGATGGATTTGCTCTGGCTCTAGATGTTAACACATCGAAACAAAAAGATATATTAAAGATATACAATCCATTGTTTATATATTTTCATATTTATCTGTCTTGTTTTTCAGTTACACTAACAAAAAGTTTCTTTAATTTTATTTTCAGTCAAAAATCATGGTATGATTTTTCTTACCAGGTATTGTTTTGTTTATATTTACCTCTAATTGAAGACCACAATCATGGTAAAAAAGAAAATCTAGGTCGTAAAAAATAGAATTAACTATAAAAATTTCAGAAATTAATAATAATATGTAGTCATGAATCCTAGCCACATCATATTTAGTTTTCTATTTTTAATTATGATTCTCATCCTTGTTAAACAATTTCAAAATTTTCCAACTATGATATGTTATTTAACATAAAAACAAACAATTTTAGTTTTCAAATTACTTAAAAAAAAACATTTTTTTTTCGTTAGCTCTTTTCTTGATATGATAATTTTAATACTTTTAATATGGAGACAATGTAGAATAAATTAAATGAATATGCAAGACTTCACCCTAATTTGCAAGTTAATTAGACCTCCATCCACTATTCTACATTAACAAACAGAATGATTGAAAATTGACATGATGCATGCAACTGCACGGATCAAGATCAAAGATTCAAAATTGACAAAGTTGAAGTACCTATGAGCTCCCTCAACACAATAACCAAGCAACCTGACCAGATTCTTGTCATTCCACTTCAACCTTCAACTCCTTCTCAGCCTGTCCCCTGTCACCAAACAAACAACCCCTTCAAGTTCCATACAACTCTTGAACACGCAACAATCAAACACCACATGCAACTAAAATGTAGTACCCACCTGTTGTTGAGAAAACTTGCCTTATATTATTCTCTAGCCAGGGGTCTCATTAGGCTCTTGTCAAGAAGTGTTCCTACCATATATATATAATTCTACGGTGGGTAGCTCTGAAACTTAAAATGGCAAGTAACAGTTGAGAGAAGAGGAGAGGGTGGAAAGAACGAGACGTATGAGAGGGAGGAGAACAAGGTATATGACCAAAATTCTGTAGTTGTGAAAAGAAGGTATGGACGCAGTGGTGGCACACCTATTATCTAAGTGAAACGCCCTTTAATTTCTGTATAGAATCTCTGTATTGTGGGCTCTCACAAAAGCAAGCAGAGATGCTGGACTGATGCCTGACATTAATGAGAAGTCAGATCACTCTTAAATAACAAGATCTAATAGTGAAGGCTAATCTTACAGTTACGAAGTGCGTTCTGTTTTCGTATTAAAAACTAAAAATAACAGACATTTATGATGCATTATTCATTAACCTTGCAGGACATCTTCAGTGAGATATGAAGCGGGCATGAATTCAAACACTTGAACAAAATTATACGATGCATGCAATTCTAGCTCATATGATGATTGATCAAAATTCAAGCACTTGAACAGATTTCAGTGAAAGATAAATTAAAGAGGGGAAAATGACCTGAGCTTGTCCAGCAAGGACGACCAAGAATGGAAGCATCTTTGAGAATCTCCTTCATCTCCCCAAACACACTTCACACCTGCAAAGGTCTCGTATAATGGTTAGGGCGGTAGGGGAGGCTCACGAGAAGATCTCGTATGTTGTGCAATGTCAAGTAGAGAGACCAGAGAGAAAAAGTCTCTTCTTTGAGAGGTGGACGCGTTTTCTCTGCTGCTTTTGAGAGGAGAAGGCATATTCTAAATGGAGGTAAAGAACGAAGCAACCGACACTTCTATCTTTGCTTTTAGTAAGTCCAGGAGGGAAAAAATTAGTGGGAGATAATATTTTCTGATGATATGGTGGGGGTGGTGGACCTGCTCCTGGTAGTGGGGTACACAAGCATGCAATGACCCTTTTGCAGATCCAAGTATTATATTCATCCGAGCCTCCAATTTACGTCTCCATGAAGCCACCTTCCTAAGTTGCCATTGTCAACATGTTCATAAACAAGCATCCTAAAACAGTCAAGTAACTATAATCAGACCCAAGTGAGAGCATCACATAAAATCAATTAAAGCTAACAAATCATCAGATGAACAAAAAGTCCATGCATGCAACTGCGCAAATCAAGATCAAAGATTCAGAACTGACAAAGTTGAAGTACCTATGAGCTCCCTCAACGCAATAACCAAGCAACCTAACCAGATTCTTGTGGCGCACACGTCCAATGGCTTCCACTTCAACCCTCAACTCCTTCTCAGCCTGTCCCCTGTCACCAAAGAAACAACCCCTTCAAGTTCCATGCAACAATAATCAAACACCACGTGCAACTAAAATGTAGTACCCACCTGTTGTTGAGCAACTTTGCCGTATATTATTCTCAAAGCCAGGGATCTCATTAGGCTCTTGTCAAGAAGTGTTCCTGCCATATATATATAATTCTATGTTGGGTGGCTCTGAAACTAAAAATGGCAAGTAACAGTTGAGAGAGGAGGAGAGGATGGAAAGAAGCACACGTATGAGAGGGAGGAGAAGAAGAGGGAGCTGGGTAGAGTGAAATGGAAACAAACATAAATAAAGTGGGAGGCAGTTGTGGGATTTGGAAAACCAGAGGCGAAGTGGTTTTGAGGGAGTCGGATGGAAAAAAAGACCACATTTCTTTGGTTTTAATGTGAGTTAGAAGGTGGCATTTCTAGTCTTTAAAGAAAGACTTAAGCCGTGGGAGAGCTAGTTAAGTAACTGGAATTGGAATATAATTATACGCGTGCAGGGCATTGCTTAAAATGGAGTATCACGAGTGCAAATCTCTGCATTTAGCTATGTTACATTCAGCAAATAATTTACTATGCAACACTTTCTCTCTGTCTCTTATGCTGGATGGGAACCCTAGGATTATATGGTGCTCATTTTGTGGTATCCTCCACTGTGATTTTTCCCCTCATGTTCCCCATAGAGTTGTAGTAATAACTCACCCGGCCAATCGAATCAACTTTATACTACTCTCTACGTAAAAATACATCAACTGATACAAATCCAGAAATGCCAATCGAATCAATGGTAACTTCTTTTTGTTTTTTTTTTCTGACTGATACAAATCCAGAAATCAACTGAAACCAAGAGAGATTAGACTATGGGATACGGTTCGGATAGTAGCTCTCATACGGGAATGAACATCTCACACATAAATGGGGGAAAAATCCATGCAAGGTGGGGGAACAGCCCACACAATTATTTGATAGAAAAGAGGTTGTGGGGTGTAGAACCATGCACTTAAGGGCATGGGGTGGTGCCACTGACCTGCTACACGTCAACGGTAACTTAAAACATGTCACTTCGTTTTTAACTTTTTATTATCTTCTTATATATAACATGAGTAATTGATTGACTGCTACGGAATGTGAACTAATTAAATTGTGAAGAAGACTGCAGCCGATGCTTTAACCTCTAGTACCAACTGCAGTTCAAGTTTGATCTCAGGTTTAGAATCAAGCTTCAGCTGAGCTCGTGTTACTCCGTGTAGAAGTTAATACAAAACCTTGTGTCCAAAGATTGATAACGAAAGCAGATTATTTTGTGTTGGGGCCCGGCAGCTATGCATTGAAATGGACCAGAGACATAATTTCGAAAATTGCTTTTAAAAATTATTGTTGAACCATTTATTAATAGTCTTTTTTTTTTTTTTTGTTCAATTATTTATCATGTAAGGAAACTATGAATCAAATCTAGCAAGACTTACTCTTGTTTTCATATTAAAGAGATTAATATTAGTTATGACAAATTTTGGCATATTATAAAAATTAAATGATTAATTTATAAATTTGTAAAGTAGACATAAGGAGTAATTAAATGTATATTTAGTACAACTTATTTACTAAACAAATGAACTTTTTTAATCCACAAAGCTTCTTTTTTTGTTTCACTTTTTTTTTTTTTTTTTTTCGGGTTTGGTTGTTATCTCAGTAGAGTTTTTAAATAATTATAAAAGTTGAAATACATCTAATGGGAGAAGCTGACATTTTTAGCTTTTCCAAGAAAATCTTTTTGATTATAGGTTGAAGGGCACCTTAAATTTTAATTGAATTCATGTGATACCATAGGGTATTAAAGTGTTTGAATGTGGATGATGTTGAATAAACACCAATTAAATGGAAAGAAATGGAAATTAGAAAGTATTGGATGAATTAGTAATGGAATTAGTTTTGATGTAATTGAAGTTTAGTTAAAGTGAATTTATTTTAATTATGGAATGGACATGTTATTGATGGATTTTTGGGCCTAAAATGGTGAATTATAGGTGACCAAATTGAAGTCCAAAAGTCAAGGAAAATGGGAGGATTGATTAGCCACCAAGTGATAAAAAATAGTGATTGCAAAATCATATTTTTACCATGTTATGTTAAAGTTGTTTTGATTGTAAAATAGTTCAATTATTTCATGTTGTTATGGAAACTAATACGTGATTTAAATGATCCATTTTAATTTGAATGTGTTATGGTTTATGTATGAAAAAAATATATGTAGTGAAATGTGAATTATATGTCATTCAAAATGATATATGGTTATTATGAGCAATTGAAATAAATGAACTCAATTATGAATGGCATAAAGAAATTATTGAATTTTTCAAACCTAATGGATTACACTATTTGTCATGGAATTGACGGTATTTGAAAATATATATCTGTTTAGACCCGATCGGAATACCCCTGCGTGTATGGCAAGTCCTGGGATGGGTTGTCACTAACTCTGGAGGAATTGAGGGTGCCAGTCGAGTCGCGTCGCCAAATATATGCAAGGGGTATTATTGCACTATGGATTTAATCCGCTGCGTGTTAGTGGGATATCTTCTGTATACACCAGAAAGTGTGAAAGACGCTGGGCGTGAAGCACTGATGGCTATCACTAGTGTTGGGGATAGTGGTTCCTCCCGCCCAGTACGTGTGACCATTATCTGTATGCATCTGAAAATCCATTAGTGGTTTTGAAATTATATGAAATTCTGTTATATCTGAAACTATTTTGAAATTATATTATATATGAAATTTTATTAAAATTTCTGAAATAGATTACCATTTTTAATATAAATTTTTATCTACTGGTTCTAAATTTTATTATTTTGGAATCTGAATTCTATTATTATAGACTTTGAATTTATATTTTTGAAAATTGTAAGAAATAGAAATTTTTATAAATGTTTTAGGGAGATTAGCCTTTTAGAAAAAAATTTAAGTTAGAAAACCTCGTACTCACTGAACTTTCGTAGCTTACATTGATAAATTTTTGTTAAAAAAATCTCCCTAGGTGCATGTTCCAGCTGACAGGATACACGTTCCCCTTCATTCAAATGAAAGTAGCTGAAGAAATAAAATTTCTATAAATGTATAAATGGCAATGCACAAAAGAATATATGAAATTTATTTTTGGTTGTAAATATCTTTTGAATGTAAATATATTAGCCATAATTTAATTATGGTTAACTTTATTCTGTAATGAAATTAAATCAATTATTTTTGGATTGTAAAGTTCTGGATTTGTAAAAAAAAAAAAAATTATTTTCAAATTTGATACTAAACTAATTTAATTTTATTTTTTTAGAATTTGTGGCTAGGGATTGTCATTGAAAGGGACCTGATGTCCATTTGGAAGTTGAGAAAATGTATGAAACCTTAGAAGTGTAAATTTTGATTTGCAAGTTGATTTTCTAAATTTTAGCAATCCCGAAAAACAGAGGAAACTCTGCTGAACTTTTTAAGAAATTTTAAACTATAGAAGATAGATTTTAATGAATTTTAAGTTTCTTTGAATTTTGATGATTTTCAGTTCTAGGCTTTGCTCCTTGGTTTCCCGGCTGGATGTAGTTGAATAGAATCCAGAGGGATTCTGTAAGGTGCTAAGCGGGCACCTAGGCCCCGTAAAGGAAAAGGCGGGGTGGGCCCCGTCAGGGTTGGTATCAGAGCCTGGATATTGTCTGATCTGTTGTCTGTTTTTTAAAGTGGTTTTAATGTTATTAAATGACTTTCCGTATTTGATTGAATTTTCAATAATAATTTTATTACATCAATTGTGCATTGCATAACCAAGTTGGTGATTGAAAATTCACAAAATCATGCGTAGAATAGGTCGCCCAGCTAAAAGAAGGGGGGCGGCAATGGTCTCTGCACCTACAGTAGAGAGAATAGATGAATCTGTTAATGTACTTACAGAGCACCCTCCAGCAGGACCATCCCACCCACTAGAGCCAGTCATAGTAGAGGTTAATGTAGAGCAGATGGCTCAGACACTAGTGGCGGCATTTCCTCAATAGCCACGGAAGGCTGGAGTGTCTATAGAGCGCACCAGAAAATTGGGCGTGAAGTCATATGATGGTACAGGGGATCTTGAGCATGCTTGGTCTTGGATGGAGACCACAGAAGAGATTTTTCAGGTTATGGGGTGTACAGACGATCAAATGGTCACCTTCTCCGCCTTTCGACTAAAAGTTAAGGCGAAGGACCGGTGGAGATCCTTACAGAGGCTGAATCCAGATGGGGTGACCTGGGCAGTGTTTAAGAAATAATTTTTAGAAAAGTTTTACTCCAAGAGCTACCAAGACTCTAAGGTGGAAGAATTTTTCATATTAGAGCAAGGACCGACGTCTGTTACAGATTATGATAAGAGATTTTCAGAACTGATCCGGATGATTCCATTTATAGCTAATAATAAAGAGCAGAATATAAAAAGATTCATAGTGGGCCTAAATCCAAAAATCAGGGCCTACGTGTCAGCTATGCTCTACCCACGGTATAGAAAGCTAGTGGAAGTAGCTATTAGGGTGGAAAAGCGTGTAGAGGCCATCCCAAAGTCGAAACCAAAGCAGGCCCAGAAGCGCAGCTAATCAGGCAGCTACTCAAGGGAACCCAACAAGCACACTGGATCAGGAGACAGATCAATATGGTTCAACAACCGTCAATAGAATCGCGAAGCATAATCAAGCCAAGGCTCCATGACCTCACCAGTTAGTTCTAAAGGCCCTAGAAGGAGTTGGTAGAGCAGACCCGCTTATAAGACATGTGGCAAGCCACATACGGGTGAGTGCTACAGAGAGAGATCCAGATGTTTCAAATATGAGCAAAAGGGTCATTTTATGAAAGACTGCCCACAGCCAGCTCCAGTAGATCAGTTAGGGCCACAGACTGTAGCTACTGGACAGACCAGTGAGAGCCGAGGTACAAAGAGAGTCACACAAACGGGAGGACCCACTGGTACCAGTCAGCCCGGGGAGGTTCAGACCGAGGAGCATCATTTAGTGGTCAGTCAGGGAGGCCCCGTACACATACTCGAGTGTTTGCAATCACCCAACAGGAGGCAGAGGCAACTCTTAAGGTGGTTACAAGTATTTTTTCCCTTTTTGGCCGAGATGCATTAATTTGATAGATCCAGGTGCCACCCACTCTTTTGTATCTGTACACTTTTCTAAGACCACCAATGGAAAACCAGAACCAATAGACTGTAATTTGAGGGTATCACTTCCTGTAGGGGATATACTGTTGGCAGATAAAGTATATATGGATTGTCAGGTGGTTATAAAAGATCAGAAATTCCTAGCAAATCTGATTTTACTGGACATTAGAGACTTTGATGTGATAATTGGGATGGATTGGTTGTCCAGACACCACGCCACAGTTGACTATTTCCGTAAGGAAGTTAGATTTGTTAGAGATGGGGAGTCCGATGTCATTTTTCGAGGGGTACGAAAGTTACTAGCTAGTAGTTTGATGACAGTGATGATAGCCCAGAAGATGCTATGGAAAACACATCAGGGGTATCTAGTATATGCTATTCAAGCAAAAGAGACTAAAGTGAGATTGGAAGTTATCTCTGTAGTCAGAGACTTCCCAGATTTGTTCCCAAACGATCTACTTGGTTTGCCACCTAACCAGGAGATTGAATTTGAAAAGAATTGGTTCCTATGACGCAACCTATATCTAAAGTACCCTACAGGATAGCTCCTTTAGAGTTAAAAGAATTGAAAGTACGGATGGATAAGCTAGTAAGTAAAGGGTATGTTAAAAGTAAAGAGTTTGTTAGGCCGAGTACCTTAGCATGGGAAGCCCCAGTACTGTTTGTCAAAAAGAATGATGGCAGTTTGTGGTTATGTATAGATTACAAACAGCTCAATAAGGTAACAGTATGGAATCAGTATCCCTTTCTCAAGATTGATGATCTATTTGATCAGTTACAGGGCCCAGCGTGTTCTCCAAAATAGATCTGAGGTCCAACTATCACCAGTTGAAGACCAGAAGAGAAAATGTTACCAAGACTACCTTCAGAACGCGGTAAGAGCATTATAAATTTCTTGTCATGCCATTTGGGTTAATCAATGCCCCTGTAGTGTTCATGGACTTGATGAACGGGGTTTTCAGGCCTTATCTGGACAAATTTATGATAGTATTTATCGATAACATCCTAGTATACTCAAGCAATAGGGAAGAACATGAAGCGCACTTGAGGATTGTGCTATAGACTCTCAGGAAACATCAATTATATGCAAAACTAAGTAAATGTCAGTTTTGACTAGATCAGGTGGCATTTATGGGGCATGTGGTGTCAGCAGAGGGAATTTCAATTGATCCCCAAAAGATTGAGGCAATAGTGAACTGGAGACAGCCTATCAATGTTACAGAAGTCAGAAGCTTTCTAAGGTTAGCTGGTTATTCCAGAAAATTTGCAGAGGGGTTTTCAATGATTGCTACTACATTGACCAGGTTGACCAGGAAGGAAAAAAAATTTGTGTGGTCATATCAATGTCAGCAGAGCTTTGATGAATTAAAGAAAAGACTGACTACGGCGCTTGTTCTCACCATTCCTACTGGTAGGGATGGATTTACAATGTACAGTGATGCCTTGAGGCAGGGCCTAAGTTGTGTGCTGATGCAGAATGATAGGGTGGTTGCATATGCTTCCAGACAGTTGAAGAAGCATGAATAGAATTATCACACACACGATCTAGAGTTAGCTGCAGTGGTCTTTGCTTTAAGAATCTGAAGGCATTACTTATATGGAGTCCCTTGTAGGATTTTCACTGACCACAAGAGTCTGCAATATCTGTTCTCGCAAAAAGAATTGAATATGAGACAGAAGAGATGAATGGAACTCTTCAAGGATTATGACTATACCATCGCATACCATCCCGGGAAAGTTAATGTGGTCGCTGATGCACTGAACAGGAAGCCCACAGGTTCCATCTCACATCTGAAGGTTGTATACCTCCCACTGTTCGTTAAATTGAGAGCTTTAGGGGTGCAGTTGGAGATGACTGATTCTAGGGCATTATTAGCCACTTTTCATGTGCGCCCCATTCTGATTGATAGAATCTGAGAGTTACAGCTTCAGAATCCGCATCTGATGGAACTAAAGAATAAGATTGGATCTAACCCACCGACAGACTTCTCACTAAGGGATGGTGGAACATTAGTGATGGGTAACAGATTATGTGTTACGGATGTAGTTGATTTAAAAATAGAGATTATGGAAGAAGCTCATTCATCAACCTATGCAATGCATCCGGGAAGCATCAAAATGTACCACATCCTGAAAGAACACTACTGGTGGAAAGGGATGAAGAGAGACATTGCAGAGTTTGTCTTCAAATGTCTCACCTGCCAACAGGTAAAAGCTGAACATTAGAAACCGACAAAGTTACTATAGCCACTCCCCATACCTGAATGAAAATGGGAGAAGATCACTATGGATTTTATGGTAGGACTTCCGCACAGCCAGAGTGGCCATGACGCGATCTGGGTAATTGTTGACAGATTAACGAAATTTGCCCATTTTCTACCCATCAAGAATAATTATTCTCTAGAAAGATTGGTCCGATTGTACATTGATGAGATCGTGAGGCTACATGGTACACCCATTTCCATAGTATCTGACAGAGATCTCAAATTCACTTCTCGATTCAGACCCAGTCTTCAGAGAACTCTAGGCACCAAATTGAATTTCAGTACATCGTTCCATCTACAAACAGATGGTCAATCGGAGCGTATTATTCAGACTTTAGAGGATGTACTTAGAGCTTGTGTTATTGGATTCAAGGAAAGCTGGGATACGTACCTACCACTGATAGAGTTTGCTTATAATAATAACTATCAGTCCAGCATTGGTATGGCACCGTATGAAGCACTGTATGGGAGAAAATGCAAAACACCAGTGTGCTGGGATAAGGTAGGTGAAAGGAAACTAATAGGTCCCGAGCTTGTCCAAATTACCTCAGAGAAGGTAGAAAGTATCAGGGACAAGCTGAAAGTAGCTGATGACAAACAAAATAGCTATGCAGGCAATAGAAGAAGGGACCTGAAATTTCAAGTACGCAACAGAGTGTTCCTCAAAGTGTTGTCATGGAAAGGGGTGTTACGATTTGATAAATGTGGGAAACTGAGCCTACGCTATATTGGGCCATATGAGATTACAGAAAAAGTAGGGGAAGTGGCATATCGACTAAACTTGCCACCATCACTGGCCAATATACATGATGTATTCCATGTTTCCATGCTCTGTAAGTACCTAGCAGATCCTTCACATGTATTAAAAGAGAGAATCTAACTTATGAAGAACAGCTTGTACAGATTTTAGATAGAAGAGAACAGGTTCTGCGCAACAGGGTCATTCCATGGTTAAAGTTCTATGGAGGAACCATGCAGTAAAGGAAGTAACACAGGAGCATGAGAACGGATGAGATGACAGTACCCCCACCTATTTTGAACAGGTATGCGATTTAAGTTTTATATGTTATCTAAAATTTCGAAGACGAAAATTTAATGAGGAGGGGTAAATTGTAGGACTCCAAACTTGTATTTTATGATTAACAGTGAATTTATGGATGAATAGTAATATTTTCGGATGAATAGTATCTCCGGGTGAATAGTATTCGATGAATAGTGAAATTTTGAGACGGACCCAGAAAAATCGAAAATATTTAGAATGGTTAGTAGGACCCAATAAAACTGAAACGGAGTAAAAATGAGTCAGTTTGGGTAGTTCTGAAGGTTTCGAACGTTACCCGATGCAAACGTCCTTATGGACAGGATTGTGAATACTGTTGACTTAAGCTCTGTTTGAATTTTTTTTGAAGCCATGCATTGAACCTTAAGATATCTAATTAGAGTATTGTAAAGTCAATTTGATGAATAGGTGATCATAGAATTAATTTGGAATTTATTTCAGAATGAATTGTATTAAATTTTAATGTTAAGGATATAAATAAGATTTTATGATAATAAACTCATTCTAAAAGCACAATCCATATGATTATTGATAGACCAATGATGGATTAGCACCTAATAGTCATGTTTTGACTAAATTTGTGGTGAAGATTAATTAGAATTGATTAAAGATAATTGAATGGATAATTATGAAAGTTTATGGCCAATTAGATTAAAACAACTCATTAGGGCTCTTGTGATTTTTAAAATGTTAAAGGGGCAAGATGAGATTGTGAAGCAATTATAAAAGGGGTGTTGACCGACCAAAAATTGAAGAAAAGAAAGAGAGCATTCGAGCAAACAAAGAGGATGAAGAATCGAAAAGAAAATGTTGGGGGTGTGTGCAGTCATGGAAGGGACCAAGAGAGCTGCTGGTTTGGGGTGAATTCTCTCATGCTTTTCATCCTCTTAGCACCAAGAATCATCAAGAAACTTAGGTAAGTTAAGTGATAAGTTTTAGAGTTAATTTAAAGTGATTTTGATGAGTTTTTATGGGTTTTGTTGAAGATGGTGGTTGATGGATGAGTTGATGTTGTTTGTGAGTTATTTGAAGGTTGTTTATCATAATTTTAAGCTTAGAATTGAATTAGAATGTGATATGAGTTTGGTTGGATTTTGTTAATGTGTTGAAGGTTAGAGTTTGAATGGATGATGATGATAATTGATGGGTTTAATTGATTTTAGTTTATTGAACGGTAGATGAGTTAGATTGATGGTGATTTGTGTGATTTAATTGAAGAAAAATGAAATGAATGATTGTGTGTGTGTGGAGATAATGGATGGCAAGAATGGTTGCCTAGTGTAGGTGTTGGATTTTAATGTGTTTAAGAGTTTTGGTTGATGAATTAATTGGTATGGAGATAATTGATGGAAGGAGTTTTAATTAAATGGATGAATTGGTATAAAATATAGTTTTTGTTAGGTTGAAGGATACCTTGAATTTTAATTGAATTCATGTGATGCCATAGGGTATTAAAGTATTTGAATGTGGATAATGTTGAATAAACACCAATGGAATGGAAAGAAATGGAAATTAGAAAGTGTTGGATGAATTAGTAATGGAATTAGTTTTGATGTAATTGAAGTTTAGTTAAGGAAATGTGAATTTATTTTAATTATGGAATGGACATGTTATTGATGGATTTTTGGGCCTAAAATGGTGAATTATAGGTGACCAAATTGCAGTCCAAAAGTCAAAAAAAAAAATGGGAGGATTGATTAGCCACCAAGTGATCAAAAATAGTGAGTGCAAAATTATATTTTTATCATGTTATGTTAAAGTTGTTTTGATTGTGAAATAGTTAAGTTATTTCATGTTGTTATGGAAACTAATACGTGATTTAAATGTTCCATTTTAATTTGAATGTGTTATGGTTTATGCATTAAAAAAATATATGCAATGAAATGTGAATTATATGTCATTCAAAATGATATATGGTTATTATGAGCAACTGAAATAAATGAACTTAATTATGAATGACATAAAAAAATTATTGAATTTTTCAAATCCAATGGATTATACTATCTGTTATGGAATTGGCGGTATTTGAAAATATATATTTGTTTAGACTCGATAGGAATTCCCTTGCGTGTATGGCACGTCTTGGGATGGGTTGTCACTAACTCTGGGGGAATTAAGCCTGTAAGTCGAGTTGCGTCGCCAAATATGTGCGAGGGGTATTATTTCATTTCGCGTTTGCACTTTGGATTTAATCCGTAGAGCGTTAGTGGGATGTCTTCTGTATATGCCAGAAAGTGTGAAGGACGCTGGGTGTGAAGCACTGATGGCTGTCACTAATGCTAGGGATAGTGGTTCGTCCTGCCCAGTACGTGTGGCCATTATCTATATGCTTCTGGAAATCCATTGGTGGTTTTGAAATTATATGAAATTTTGTTATATCTAAAACTGTTTTGAAATTCTGTTATATATCAAATTTTATGAAAATTTCAGAAATTGATTACCATTTTTAATATAAATTTTTTTCTACTAGCTCTGAATTTATTATTTGGAATCTGAATTCTGTTATTATCGACTTTGAATTTATATTTCTGAAAACTGTAAGAAATAAAAATTTTTACAAATGTTTTAGGGAGGTTACCCTTTTAGAAAAGAATTTAAGTTAGAAAACCTCGCACTCACTGAGCTTTCGTAGCTCACATTTTATAAATTTTTGTTAAAAAAACCTCCCCAGGTGTAGGTTCCAGCTGACAACATACACGTTCCCCTCCATCCGAATGAAAGTGGCTGAAGAAATAAAATTTCTGTGAATGCATATGTGACAATGCACAAAAGAATATATGAAATTTATTTTTGGTTGTAAATATCTTTTGAATGTAAATATAATAGTCATAATTTAATTATGGTTAACTTTATTCTGTAAGAAATTAAATCGATTATTTTTTTATTGTAAAGTTCTGGATTTGTAAAGAAATTTTTATTTTCAAATTTGATACTAAACTGATTTGATTTTATTTTCTTAGAATTTATGGCTAGGGATTGCCATTGAAATGGACCTAAGGTCCAGTTGGAAGTTGAAAAAATGTGCGAAACTTTAGAAGTGTAAATTTTGATTTGTAAGTTGATTTTGTAAATTTTGGCAATCTCGAAAAACATAGAAAACTCTACCGAACTTTTTAAAAAATTTTAAACTATAGAAAACAAATTTTAATAAATTTTAAGTTTATCTTAATTCTGATGATTTTCAGTTCTAAGCTTTGCTCCTCAGATTCCCTACTAGATGTAGTGAAATAGAATCCAGAGGGATTCCGTGGAGTGCTAGGCGGGCACCTGGGCCCCGTAAAGGAAAAGGAAGGGCGGGTCTCGTCACGTACTAGGGACCGTTTGCAACATTAAAAAGAAAAAAACAAACAATGATAATAGCAAGCCTACAACTAAGATTGTTGTATGTGTCATTTTTTTTTGTTGTCAACTGCAATCGATCCCAAGTAGCAACATAGAGAGTCACTCTAGCCACCATAGCGACTGTCACTTTGGATAACAAGACAAGCTCCGGTGGTTCAATCATCGAGAAGGCTCTACCGAAGGAAAGAGAAAGTGGAAAGAAAATGTGACTTTGAGGTTGGTGGTAGGTAAGGAAAGAGAGTGTAAAGAAAATGTGAGAGCCCGCTTTCATACCTCAATAGATTTTATGATTTCGGTTTGCGTGGATTTTCCAACTCAAAACCGAACTGAACAAAAAAAAAAAATAGTTTATAAATTAAAAATCGAATCAAACTGAATATAAGTGGAAAATTGATAATTTTGATCCGATTTAGGCTCATTCAATTCAGTTCTGGTTTTTTTGTCCATCTCTACTATCCATCCCTCTTCTTCATTTGCATTGGCCATAACACACCTCTTCAACATATCCCTAGTGTCTTCACCACACCACACCAAACTCTAACCCGTAAACAATAACAACAAACCTTAACCACCACTTAACATCCAACAATTGAAGTAACTAAGGGATTGATAACAAAATGAGAGAGAATTACACTTTTGGGAATGGAAGTAAAGAAGAGAGGCGAGACTTGTGAGATAGGTGGTTTTTTTTTTTTTAATTTCTAATTATATTAAATTAATTTGAGCTTAAATTTACTTATTTTTACCTTCATCATTTTAACATTTTAATAGAATTGAGAATACAAATAAGACCCATTTGGCACGTGGGATTGGTAAGATAGGATTAGACAGAATTTGATAAGATAATAATGAATGAGATAAGATTTGGTTAAATTAGTGTTCCAATATGTTTGATAAAGTTGAGATTGGATTGGAATAAACTAAAAAAATATAATATTAGATTAAATTAATTTTCAATTATATTAAAAATGAAAAATTAAAAAAAAATAATTATAAATGAAAAATTAGAAAATTTATTATAAATTTTAGAGTAAATTACAAATTAACTACCCAGTTCAAACTTACTTTCACGCAAAATTTAAGTATTTATTACAAATTGCCCACCTGGCCATTACCTCAAGTCAATTATCTTTCATGATGAACAGTGTCAAAATGCAACAAAGATGAAAATGCTTCTAATGGTTGACAGCTTATATATTTTGACTAGTTTGAACAAATAAAAAATTGATAAAAAGACTATAATACCTTTTTATTGAAATAAATGTTAAAATAAATTTACATACAAAAATTTAAAAACTAAATAAAAAGAGATGAAGAGTGGTGTGGAGAGAGACAAGGATGAGAGAGATCATCAGTTGGTTGATCTAGTTGTTAGTTGTTTGATGTTGGTCACCAGCAAAGGAGACCTACATCATCAATGGAGATCTTAGATCTCCATCTCCATAAAGATTAAATCTCCATGGAGATGGAGATGGGTGGAGATTAAATTTCCTTTTTCAGTTTTTTTAGTTTTTTTATAAAAAACGAAAACAAAAAAAAATTATAAAAAAATTTAAAATAAAGTGAAAAGAGAAAAATACTCCTAAATGTTTTAAAATTGATTAATTGTTGACTAACCTAAACTAACGATAGGTAGCTAAATTATAATAAACTTATAAAGTTTACACCACCTGATAACAGATAACAGGTTTTAACTAGGTGGCTAATTAATATGTAACTTGCTCTAAATTTTTTTTACTAATTGATTTTTTTTTTTTTGAACATAATACTAATTGATTTTTAATGCATAAGAAATGAATGTAGATTTCAATTTCCTACCGTGACACAAAATGAAGGTAGGCCTGGGAAGGAAGATAACCCTTCCCTCTCTAGGCCCAAACACAAGACTTGATGGGTTTAGGATTTGAAATCTCATCCCACCCATCAAATCCTATCAAACTAATGGGGCAACAAAGTACTAATACCATAGGGAGATATAAGAGAAAACAAAAAATTACGGGGCGTAACGTGTATTTACAAATCTCAACGTGGAAATAATAATTTTGACAAATAATCATTTTCCAAAAATAAAACTAAATAACATGAATACCTGTTACAGTGGAATTTCTTGAAGTCTGCAGATTCCATGCAAATTCCTTTCCATCTTGAAGGGATTTCGCTCATTCCAGTGCCTTCGAAGCTTTCAGACTCTGGCCATATACCTGGACCTTGCAATGCAATCATTTTAACGAGGGTTAATCAAATATATATCTACAACTTTTATTTATATACATGGAATAATTTAGTTTCATTCAAGAACACCCTCCTAAAATTATATAAATGTTAGTAAATCTGTTTATGTTAATTTTAAAATATAATGTTGTTGTTTTTAATTATTGTTATTATTGTTTATCTTTCATCATTTTATTTTAAAAACTGATTTAAAAGCTACAAATAATTTCTGCCATGCCCCACTCTTTTTCAAATTTCGTGCCCAATTTCTCTCTTTTTTTTTTAATTATTATTATTATTTTTATTTCTAATATAATTAACCTCCTTCCATATTTATTGTCTCTATTAAACCTAATTTTTTTACTTCTAATATTTTTCCTACTCTTAATTAATTAATATTTTTATTTTCAATTTTATTCTTTTAATTCTCTCCTATATAAATACTATTTACTTCTATATTTTATGTGCTACATAAAATCCATTGATAATTTACAAGTTTAGTAAACAACCGTTTTTTTTTTTCTTTTTCTTTTCATATTTATTTGACATCTCTTTATTTTCTCTTTGACATATTGTGACTTATAAGGTTAGTCTCCTAAATTAATTATTTTTTAAAATTTATTTATTTTTTAGTTATTTGAATTTAATAAACATCACATTAATAAACCTTAAAATTTTCAACTTTAAATTATTTATTAAAATTATTTATGTATTGTCATGATTCAATTTTTTAAATTTTTTATGTTTCTTTTTTATTTATTTTAATGATTTTATTAGAATTTTTAAACATAATATTATTTGTTTTACCTAAATATAATTTATGTCTTTTTTTTATTTAAACTATATAATGTTATCAAACATTGTTTTACATAAAACCATTATATATTTAATATGTTCTTAATTTTTGATATTTTTATTACTTTATTTATACGCTTCCCGAACAAATTTTCTAAGTTTGTCATTGCCTAACTAAGTTTGATTTGAACCCAAACATCTGGGTTCGAAAAGAAGAAGAATAGAATAAGATAAGGAGAAGAAGAAGAAGAGAAGAAGAGGGGATGAAAGAGAGGGCGGTGGTCGGCGTGGGAAGGGATGTTGACAAAGGATGGGGGGAGGGGTGGGTGTGGTGAGTCTATTGTTAGTTTTAAAATTTTTTATTTAAATTTTTAATCTTAATTTAATATATATATTTCTTTTATATATATATATATATTTTTATTATTTTCTAGTTTACCCTAAATGTTTTATTTATCATTTTACCCTTAACTTATTAACGGTGACTACTTTTTCGAACGAAAATTCTAACTGTTAATTGAAAAATTGATATTTTTGAAAGGTTGGAAGGTTTTTTAAAAATAAAAATAAAAGTTGGAGATAAAATAGAATTTATCCTTAATTTAATAACATATATTTTGATTTTTGGGAATCTGGTCCCACTCCGAAAGACTGGAATGATTGTTCATCCTCTTGTGCCAAGAAAGATCAAGAACATCTCATCTTTTTTTGCAAAGGGGGAATTATTAGGTGCATTATAAAATTTATAGTTACTATTTCCAAGAAAAAAAAATTATATTTAGATGTCAGTATCCAATACAATGCATTTGTTCAAATCGAATTTCAAAACCTCATTATAATTCTAAGAGACAATTTAAAAGTAAGAGATTATAAATTTGACATCGTTGTAAATTTTAGGGTTAAAACAAACAAGTAATAAGACTTATGTAGAGAACTTAGAAATGTAGAGAAAGAAGAGATTATGGATGAGTGTAGAGAGAGTGGTCTTCATTCATAAAAATGGGATACAATTTACATAAGGTTGACGTCTATTTATAGGCAAATGTTGATTTTGATCTATCAATTAAATCTGGCCAACACAATATCTAATTAAATGTTAAATACAACTTGCAAATATGGATTTGGCAACTTGATAAGTTGATTAGGACTTGAGATAAGTTGATTAGATCAACTTGATGATTAACAAATTCAATTTGGAATTTACTTCTTCATGAAGTGAAAGATTATACTAATTTTACAACATACGCATGTTTATTTATTTGGAAAACTGCAAGCATCATTCAATGATTTCATGCAATCATATTTCTCTTTCAATTTTATTTGGATGTAATTAGAAGTTATAGATGATAGGTTGATTGTGACTGCATATATTAACGCTCATAAAATTTTAATTTGAACCCTTAACACAGGTGAAGATCATCCAATCTGAAATTGGATCCTCAACACCATCAACCCAGCAACCCATATCATCATCAACCCTCAACATTTTTCATCTAGGTTCCAATCGAACCCAAATGATTTGGGTTCGATTGAAACCTAGATGATGTACATCATCTGGGACGAACCCAAATTTGATTCAAACCTAAATAAACATAATTTGAGTTCATCTTAAATGATGTTTGTCCTAGGTGGTGGGAACCCACCACCATCAACAAAAAAACAAAAACAAAAATAAAAAAGAAAGAGAAAAGAAAAGAGAGAGAAGAAGACCATATAAGATAAGAGAGAAGAAATTGTAGAGGATAAGAAAGAATATTAAATTAATTGTTTCTTTTTATAGGAATTTTTTTTACTAAATTTTGATCTCCACCATCCATTTATGAGATGGATGATAGAGATCTTTTTTTTAAAATTTTTTTTTTCATTTTTTAAATTATTGGTGGAAACCAAATATGGTTTCCACCATTGGATGGATGCCATCCAACCATGGAGGTTCAACCTAGAATCCACAATATTTTTCTTTTTAAATTTTTTTTTTAAATCTTTTTCATGAGCAAAATAGTCATTTGATCAAAAATTCTGATCAACCGTTAAAGTTGAAGAAAGTCAACTAACAGTGTGAGGGCTAGCTTGTATGATAAAAGGATAAATATACTTTTGTTTGATTTTAGGCACATCTTAGAAAAATGTTGTGCGATTCATTCGAAGAAATAGTAAATCCAATCTCAACTTTTGTAGTTAACTTTTTATTTTATTGTGCACTTATGTTCTATTCAACTATTACACATCCGATTGTGGAAGTTCGACCTAGAATCCACTATATTTTTCATTTTTTTTTTATCTTCTGCATGGACAAAATAGTTATTTAACCAAAAATTCTAATCAACTATTAAAATTAACAAAAGTCAACTAACGGTGTGCGGACTTGTATGATAAAAGACTAAATGTGTTTTTGTTTGGTTTTAGACACACCTCAAAAAGGTGTTATGCAATTAATTTGAAGGAATAGTAAATCCAATCTCAACTTTTGTAGTTACTTTTTACTTGATAGTGCACTTATGCTCTATTCAACTATTGCACATATATAGACAGTTTTAAAACCGTGTTGATCCATTACCATGGCTAAAACTGATCAAATTTTCCACAATTATTGTGCACAGTGGACTCGACCACCAAATAAAATAGAACGAAGAAATAGAAAAATAGAAAAGAGAAAGTGTTAATTGAACAAATTGTACCAAACATGGAATGAGTGTACCCTTCATCAAAATAAATTAGAATTAACAAGATGTTTAACCTAATTATATACAAAGTAGTTGGATTTAAACAACAAACGGAGACCTTTTATTGTAAAAGAAGAATTTCTAGTAAATCTTATAATACTTTAAGTGAGATTTTAATATTTCTAAGAATATTTATATTCAGTTTTAACTTAATTAATTATCTATAGAATATAGTATTATTAGCAAATAGTATTATTACCAATTACTTTATTTTCTTTCTAGGTAGGAGTATAGGATTCATTATTTAATGATCAATTATATTTCCACTTTGTGAAAAATAAAAAAGAAAAATGATAAAAAGAAAATAATAAAGAGGTTTGACTAAGGTGATGGCCCTTATTTATTTTACTGATTTTTTATTTTTTAAAAAGGTTAAGTGAATTAAATATCTATCAAGAATAATCAAGAATAGGTATCTACTATTTGTGAAACAACTACCTTCGTATATTTATGATGAGAAAAACATCATCTTTTAATTTTATATGAGTTATTCTATTTCTATTATAAGGGCGCTTATTCGAAACCGCCATGTCAATCATCCATTTCAACAATGAGGCAAAAGCGCACAAGCCTTGCGGGTCATATGTGAGTTCATGTAACTTTTGTTTGCTGTCAAGTTTTCAAATTTTAAATTTATTTATCAATTTTTTTTTTTAAGTTTTATTTATCGGTTTCCGTTTCTGCAAAGGAGCACTTGCCTTATCAATCACATGTCAGGTTTATTCAGTACGCAATAATTTTACATGTATGGACGAGCGGATCGCACGCGATATCATGATTATATTCCAAACATGTATACACAAGCTGATTGATGTTGTATTTATCCTGCAAAGTAGCACGTGCCTTGTCAGTCTTATGTCTGGTTACTTTGTTCAATACGCAATAATTATACTGGATAATGACAACGGTAAAGATTGGGATGAGTGACAATTCATTATAATGTTTATTCCTCCCCCTTTTACACCCTTTGTTATAGTGTATGGTAACGTAATCATTTTCTCCTGTGTCTTATTAGAAAGACATCATAACATGAACATGCAGGGCAGATATTGTCGGTATCCAATACGATACATTTGATCTAATGAAATTGCGAAAGGTCTTTTAAGAGACAATTTAAAACTAAGCGATTTTAAATTTGATGTATGTTCATTTATTTGAAAAACCAATTGATAGGGCCCCCTAAATTCCTATCTTAAATTCGAGGAGATCCAGTGATAGACTGAAAAACTATATATGATTCTAAATTTTTTGATAGAAATTATTTAGAAATCTAACAATATATAGGATGATTTAATAAAAATTTCAACAATATGACAATTATTTATCCAACAATTTCATCCTATAATAAATGAAATGTACATTTCTAATATATTTCAAAAATCTCAATTACTTAGGACCTCTGGTCCCTCATCCAAATCTTATTTTAACACAAGTAACATTGTATAACATATATATATATATATATATATAAAGTAGGCTAGCTTTCATATGAAAACATAATTATAAAGTATGTTTATATCATTTGTAGACTCAAAAACAAAAACATAAGCGAAACTGACGGAAAATCAAATATTTTACAACATTAAAATATAGTACAGTAAACACACGTATGATTACATGTCATGAAAGATATAAAAGACATGTACAACATCAAAATATGATTTTCTTGCGTCATTTGATCAAGTGGCCCACATCTTCTTGTTTAGAAATTTCTTTCGAGACCTGACGGTTGCCTAAAAAATGGTTTTAAAATATAAAAGAGTAAGTGTTAACGCCCAGCTCGAATCTCATAAAAACTTTTCTTTAAGCTTTTCAATACAAAATAAACTATACAAATCAATTACAAACACTTTGAAACATAAAATGTAGCACTCACTTGAAACTCAAGCTTGATTTAAGGCTTTTCAATGGTCTTCTCTTGCCCTTCTTGCTTCTTCTTCACCTACACGTCACATTCTAGCTTCGAATATACAAATTTTAACATCATAAAACTTATTACATAGCTTTTAACTCAATTAACCCATTGAAGGGTATTTTCACTAAAAGGCTTTTCTACTTGGTTTCTACTTAACCCAAGTTTTAAAATTTCGATTTCTTTTCATAATTCTTATTTATTCTCACCTAGGAACACACCCATATATACGAAAATAATTTTCTGATGCTTGAAACGAAAATCACCCATTTTGGACACCCTTTGGCCGAATGGTATGTAGGGACTCCCCCATTGATTTTCTTTCCTTAATTCTTGCTCTATTCATCCCCTTAACTCTCACTTAAGTTGGTCCAAAAATCAAACCGAAAAGAAATGACCAGCAGGTGGAGGTTTCTAGCTAAAACACCATTTTTTCGACGCTAATTTAAGGGCAATTTTGGCATTTTTCATTCCTAATCTCAATTCTCTTTTCTTTAATGTTATTCACACTCAATTATACTAATTCAATGCATTTAAACACATAGAGGAAGTGGTATTACATAATACTCATCAATGCCCTTCATTTGGGCTACTAAGTGAATGTTGTCTATATTGTTTTCTAACACTTTCATGAGCGTATCATAGGTTTATCTAACATGAATTTAACATGGAATTATGCTTAAAACTCTTAGATTTCATTGGCATTACATACCCCTAACTATGGCCTTTTATGCCTTTATACGCATCAAGTTCATTTCATTCAATTTTTCCATGATTAATCCCTTTGTCATTTCATCAAACACCTAACAAACAACTTATCTCATTTAAACAAATCATCAATTCAAACTTTAGGGTTTCTCCCATATAAACCCTAGCTTAGAAATCTTACATGGTTCCATTAATTTTTATTCTTGCTTTAGGTCTCTTATAACTCAAATCATGATATACATGAAAACCCCCATAAAAAACCAACTCAAACATCAACAATTAACATCATTCAAACAAGTTCAAAGTCATGAAACTTACCTATTTTTGGCTTGATTTTTGTTCTAGACTTGGTCTTCTAGCTTAGAATAGCTTGAACTCTTGGTTTGGAAATCAAAAATTGGTTGAAACCACTTGATCCACCCTTCTCCAAGCTTAGCTGAACTCACCCAAAGTCTCTCTCGGTTTTGCCTCTTTGTCTCACGATTTATGGCGATTTTGTGGTTAGGTGGAAAAATTCAACTTTAAATACCCTAACATTTTCAAATGTGACAATTGCGTCATTAAAAATTTGGTTATTATCTCTTATCTTTGCTTAATTCAAATTTGACCGCTAATATGAAAATTTGTTTTCAATTTGGTCCTTTATCATACTAGCTTATAAGGACTTAAATGAAAATAACCATTTTACCATTCTACTTATTCTCCAATTGGGTTCAATTAATTTCTAAAATTTCCCTACATTCTTTGGACATTTTCATTAATCATTTAAGATTTCCAATTATCACTTGGGAAACCGTAAATATAAATCAAGGGCTTACATTTATTATTACCTGAAATATGTTTTGTTTTATTTAAAAATATTTTTAGAAAAATTATATCCGCTTACTAGACGTTAGCGCTCACTTTTTTATAAAACCGATTTTTTCAAATATCCACCGCAGGTTTATGCAGATTATTGCAGATCATGAGAAGAACTATATGATGATGAACACTTATATTTGTGTATATTATTTTTTTTATTTACCAGATTTAGTAAATGTGTTTCCAGAATAGTTTTACAGATGAAATATCATTTCCAAAGTATTTTATAAATATTTTATATATTTAGTAAATGGGTCCAATACGAGAAATGTACATAATTTTGATTGGTTCAAATTAAATTGTATAAAGTGACCATCAAATTTAAGATAATTTTTCTAAAAGGTTTTTAGGAATTTTAGATTCCAATAAAAAAGACCTCAGTTTTCATGAGATCTTCCCCGACTAGAGAAAGGAGTTGGGATGAGTCATGTCAATGATAATTTTAAATTGGTAATTGATGTTGATGATTTTGCTGGATTGATGATGATTTTGGTTGAAAATGAGAGGGAGGAGAGATTGAAGATGATTTTCCAAGGAGTTTCATGCTAAGGGCATATAGGTAATTTCATTTGACTACAAAATCAACACACAACCATCTAAAAATAGTAAAGGACAATTTTGCCTTTCAACACCTTTTAAACGATCAAAGTGACCACTTCATGGTCAACTCCAATCAACCCGTACGTCAGGGGAGGATGCTGTAAAAAAATAAAAAAGTTGTGCGCACTTGTGAATATCAAATTTGCAAGTTAGTTGTGGGTAATTTTTCCTTTTATTTTATTACATGATGATTGATGATATTCAATACTAAAAGTCGAAATTAAAAATCAAATAAATTTTTTAACAAAAAAAAAAAAAAGGAAAAAACAACATCCGCCCTCGCCAACCGCCACCAGCGGTAGAAAATCTCTATTGTGGTGGAGATCATAACAGATCAATCTGCTCCAGACGAAGGAGAGATCTTGAGTAAAGAGAAGGGTCAGATGAATTCGCAGCAAGACTCCAGACCTGAACTGCCAGTCGTAGAACATGTGTTGTTTGTTTGTTTGTTTTTTTTTTTATTTTTTTTTTCTAATATTATTCAATAATTAATATTTAATAACCATGCCATTGCAAAACAACAGCATATAACCTTCAACAAAGCATCCATAAGCCAGATGGTTACACAAACTAAATGCGTTTAACTAAAGATTAAGTGGTGGTGAGTACAGCATCCATGAATTCTGCATCGTTACCCATACCTTGCAATGCTTCAGGCGAAAGGCAAGCTTCAATGTCTATGCTCCCTTGTTTCGCTCCGGGATAAATTGTTATCTTCCCATCAGATTTGTTCCCAGGCCCACTTCTGACTGCAATAGGCCTTCCCCACCCAAAGTCAATACCGTAAACATTGTGCCTCGGCGAACTACTTGCGCCAAAACCATTACTTGTTGTAAGACTGCCCGGTGCTACTATCATCGGATTTTCTTTCCATGTCTCCAAGTACTTCCTTAGCTCTTCTTCTGTGTGCATAGCAATCATCTTGTTTATCTGCAAAGCCACATAACCAAGTCCTTGATCAAGTACCTCGCCTGCTTTCAAGGTTATAAACCCACAATGAACTGCATTTCCCAAGTATTCTTGTGGCAATGGTGGCTGAAATCTTTGTCTAGCACCTATTAAGATTAGAAAACTCGTCTCTCGATTGGGTTCCGATGTTTTATTGCGGACAGCAGATCGCCAGATATGAGATAGGAGTGCTTGAAGAGATGAGATTTTGTCTGTACCAATCTCAGCATTGGCCTTTGCTTTGAGTTTCGCTATCCTTTCAGCTGGGAAATGGAAAACTCTTTGTTGCAAAGGTGGTGGAACCAACCTATGCTGGAGTTGTTCCTTCTTGAAGATAGGTATGCGGATGGGATAATCGGTATCAGGAAGAAGCCAGCGTTCAAGAACTGGAGGCTTAGATAAGGAATCAAAACCTCGGGAAATTTCAGACCAGGAATTGAAAAAATGCCAAAAAGATGTGCCATCGACAGCAGCGTGATTGATGGTACAGCCAATGAAGATACCATCCACAAGCTTAGTGACCTGCACTGCCAGCAACGGCTTGGAGGTACCCTCGTAGTTTCTAACCTCATTTCGTGGGAAAAAAGAGTAGACTATATGATCAGGGACGTAAGTTGGTTCGATTATATCAGAAACAGAAACGCCATCAGCTACAGCATGTACAAACTCGGCACCTGCATTGTTGCAATCTATGTAAAACGATGTTGTTTCATCTCCATTTTCAATGGTGGCAAAACGACCAGCTAGTGGTAGAAAGAAGTCTAGAGTACGTGAAAGGGATGTTCGAAGGTGGTCGATTATGGTTGCATAAGGATCAGGTTTTGGTTTGTGGAAGACAAGTCCCTTTTGGATGGGACCAAGCAAGAGAAGCTGAAGATCCCATGGAGTTAAGTCAATCCTACGGTTTGGTTCTTTGTGACTTGACGCGCAGACTGTGCTGGTTGAGATGACCCGAAGACTTGCCATTTTCTCTTCTACTATTGCTTTCCAAAGAGATGGACGATTGATACCAAATCTGATTTACATGTACAAAATCTCTGTTTTTGTCCGTGCGAAACGAGCAGCTCTGATTTTGGGGATGGAGTCAAGATAAACTGAATTCGATCGGATCGTATCGCTTCGGTTTCATCGGTTTTGCTGTGACTTATATTGTAAGGCTCCAATCCAATCAACCCAGTAGAATTTTAAAACAGGTATATATAAATAAAACAGGTGTTGCTTGACCATGCTTTGCATGTTAAAGCATGACAACACTTGGGTTAATAATATATATGGTGACCACTATATATATATAAAATAGTGGCTTAAGGTGGTCACCACACATATATATAGTGACCACCTCAAGCCTATATATATATATATATATATATATATATGGAGACCACCTCAAGCCACTATTATTTACCCAAGTGCTGTCATGCTTTATCTTTTATATATATATATATATATAGACCACCTCAAGCCACTATTATATATATATATATATATATATTTATAAGCAACAGGTGACAAAGCCATTCCATTCAAAACCAAAGAAAATTTCAGCTGAAGGGAAATAAATTGAAAGCCGAAGGAAGGAAAAAGAAAACAATAAAAATATTTTGGGGCTGATTTCGAATTGATTTGGTGTGCAATAATTTCAGTTTTAGATTCAATTTTCGATTTGATTTTATTAGTTTTAAATAGGATCTTATGTTAATTTTAGGCAAGGAAGAACCCAAGGAGAACACAAATGCTATTGGTTCGAAATAGAGCTTGAAATTTAATTTGTGACTCGATTGTTTTATTTAAATTGAATTAATTATTTATAGTTATATGTTTCATATTTTATTATTTACGGATTATCATAAATTAATTATTTGTTAGTTAATTAAATTCCTGAATAGTTTATTTTAATTAAATTGATTTATTATAATTATTTAAATTTCAGATTTTATTTATTCAATTATTATCAGAGAAAAATTATTTAATTAGTCTATTGATTTATTGATTATAAATTATGATTTATGATTTGATATAAAATATTTATTTATATTATATAAAAAAAGATTTATTGAGAATTATATTTATATTTAGAAATAGAATATTTATTTATAATAGTGTGCATTTAAGATTTTTTATAATTATGAATTAATCACTTATTTATTTCATAATGAAAAGTCAATAATATTCTTAATTTAATAATAATTTTATAAACTAATAATTTATTTGAAATTTAATTTTTTTAATTTATAAAATTATTATTAAATTAAGGGTGTTATTGACTTTTCATTATAAATAATTTATTATTATTATTAATTTGTTGTTAAGAAATTATTGGGGATAGATCAATCTAACTTTGCCCTACTAAGCAGTTACAGAGATCAGACTCTTGCGTCTTGTCGAGCTAATTTTGGAACCTCTCAGTACAGCCACCCACAAGTTTGATTCTGCATACTCCATGGCGATTATTCATCACGACAATCAATCATTTAATTCATCAAGAAGTGAATCGAAGATTCCAGATACTTAGCTAGTAGTCGGCATGACAACTTTTTGTTATTTTCTGCTAAGAGATATATATATATATATATATATATTTTTTTTTTTTTTTCTGAAAGTGCTAAGAGATACTTTATTCTTTTTTTTTTTTTTTTTTTGAAATTTCTGCTAAGATATACTTAATTAAGGAGAGCCGGTTTATGTTAAATGTGAAAACACGGAGTGTTTTGTATTGAATGTAACAATGTACGATAAAATAACTCAAGGAAGAATATTTCAATAATAATAATAATAATAACTCAAGGAAGAAGAACAACCGGAGATTTTCAAAGCTCTCTAAAGGCGATTGAAAATGACATAAAAATAAATTATATTTTTTGTAAGGGTAAATTTTATATTTAAAATATAAAATGTATAATAGATTTTATACAACTTTCTACATTAAACAAAAAGTATGGTAAGAAAGTATATTGCGAAAATATATTTAGGATTACTCTAATGCTGTCATGCTGATATGCTATTATTATTTTAAACTTTTCTTTTATAAAATGACTGTATTATTGTAGATGACTGATGATGTTAGGTTTGGATGTATTTAAAGATGATGTGAGATGGAGATCCAATTAAAAAAAAAAAAAAACTTTTAAGATGTTTTTTTTTTTTTTCAAAATTAATCTCCATTATTTATTTTAAAATAGATGGTAGAGATCTAGTAGAGACTAATAAAGATGAGACTTAAACTCTTGACTTTTTAAAGTCAAGGTGGATACTTAATTTGTAACGGTCGGCCCCAGCCTCGGCCAACGACCGACCGGCCAAGTTAGGGCTCTCCTCTGGGCAACTAGGACCTGACCATCTGGCAGGTACTATCCCTTGGATCCCATAGGGGTTTTCTGGCATTGGTCACGCCTCTCTCGCCATTCAAACCCAGAACCAGAGGATCTTATTAGTAACTGGGAAGCATGGCGAGTACTATCTAAGCTAGTAATAAGATCATTTGGTTTTGAGTTCGAGTGGCGAGGAAGACATAACCAAGGCCAGAAAACCCCTGTGGGGGCCAAGGGACAGTACCTACCAGATGGTCAAGTCCTAGCGGCCCGGAGGCGAGCCCCAACCTGGCCGGTCGGTCGCCAGTAGAGGCCAGGGCTAACTGTTGCATAAAAAGGTGTTTTTTTATGTAACGGTCGAATACCGACCGGCCAGGTTGGGGCTCTCCCCTGGGCGGCTAGGACTGACCACTTGATAGGTATTGTCCCCTGGTCCCCACATGGGTTTTTTGGCCTTGGCCATGCCTCCCCCGCCACTCGAACCCAGAACTAGAAGACCTTATTAGTAACTAGGAAGCATGACGAGTACCATCTGAACTACTAGCTCAGATGGTACTCGCCATTCTTTCCAATTACTAATAAGGTCCTCTGGTTCTGGGTTCGAGTAACGGGAGAGGCGTGGCCAAGGCCAAAAAATCCTTATGGGGACCAAGGGACAGTACCTGACAGGTGGTTGGTCCTAGCCACCTTGGGGCTAGCCCCAACTTGGCCTGTCGGTTGCCAGCCGAGGCCGGGGCCGGTCGTTACACAATTATTTATATTAAATGGTGGTGTGTTCCTCATCATGAAAATATGAAGGTGATTGTTTTGCGAATAGTATATATTTAATCTCATGTCAATTCTAAAGGTGGTGCAGTTTTATGTTGAACCAAACTTGGAAAAAAAAAATGGTTCCTAATATATATTAAGTGAATATTGAATGATTTGGTTCAGTTTAATTAAATCGGTTAATTAAATTGGTTCCTACACGTTTTAATGTGAGTTCAATTAGATTACTTTATCCTCTCTTTTGATAAAAGTTACATCGTAAGTTAGAAAAATAAAATGAATAGAAGCTAGAGATACTTGATGTTATTGTAAAAGACTACAAAGTTGAACATCCATTTTATCATCGATAGGAAAAAACTTGACTGCATCAACATCTTTGGTTGTAATTTTGTTTTGTTTTATTTTTTATTATTATTATTTTTTAATACAAGTTGTAATTTTGTTATTCAACCAAATTTATTACGTAATAAAATTTGTTACATATTAAAATTGAAATAGAAAATGTAACAGTATGTTCTATAATATATATATATATATTTTCTCTATTGAAGATGATAGATATTAGAATGAGAGGAAAGGCTGGTGAGTATTGAAGACTTAGAAGTTAATGATAACGATTTTTTCATGTCTTTTATGTTCACAAATGAGAATGCCACACACCAAACCATGAGGTCTAAAATGACCTTGGTGTCTCTAAGGTCATGTCTTATAAAATAAGGTCTAATTCTCCAACTTTTTGATGTGCCTCTCGGTCACATTACAAGTCAACTACTCACAGTCACAACCCATAGAATATTAGTTACAAATTAATTAATTAATTAATTAAAAATAAAAATAAAAAGAATTAGATGTATTGATTCAAATTTGTTTGAATTAAATATTATTTAATATTTTAATATTAAATTTAAAGGATAATTTTACTTTTAGTCCAACTGAAAATGAAAATTTTATTTTTAATACAAAAGGAAAAGTTATTCATCTTCATTTCCAAATGAAATCATTTTTAACATTTTTCAACTAATGGAAACCAAGATAACAATCATGGAGGACAACGAGATAATTGGACAACAACACAATTGAAGGCATTCGGGCTGATTCTTGAAGGCAACTGAACTTTGTTGAGCTTTAATTGGATGCAAATTGGGCTAGTATTTATTTGTTTGAATTAATTTGAGCCTAATTTGGACAATGGATTTGGTTTTAATTTAGCTTAGTCTATTTAATTTTATGATAGACTTTTTGGGCTGAAACATTTAATTTAATTTAAATCTAAGTGGATGTGTTTAGTTAAACCCAACTGTTAGGGGGTTAGGGTTTTATTTTGTAGTTTATTAAAAAGGCTTGTAACGCTAAGCAAATATATCATTGATGATGAAACCTATTATGTTTAATTGAGAGAATGAATTTTCTTTTTTGTCATTCATGAACGTGTGATCATATCAAGCTATACTTGTAGCGATAAAAAATGACTTATCTCCCACCTTCTTATCTATGTCTTGAGAGTGACGTCAATATCCTTCTTTTATAATTTTGGTTCTTGATTGAGTTATAATCATTGGGTCAAAATTCTTTATACCTTTGGTTCTTGAAGTCATATAATCAACGGGTCAAATTTATTTTCTTTTATAAATCTGTTTTAATCTTTTTTGGGGATTGTATTTTAATTTGACTGTGAGTGTCATATCTTATATATAAGAGGTTCGCATCATCAACCATTTGGAATGATTCATGTACAACTTTGCATATAAAATATTTAATGCATGTGAAATGTTTTTATCAAGAAATATTTTATGGACATCAAATATTTCATGGACATCACATATAAAATATTTTTCTCAGAAAATTTTTCATTTGCAATATTTTCATAAGGAAACACTTCACATAGGTGAAATTATTTCATGTATATGAAATATTTTCATCAAAAAGTATTTTATATAGATAAGAACATTTCATGTGCAATATTTCATGTGAAATGTTCACTTACATGAAATCAACAAAATAAACGAAATTTTGTTTGAAGTTAAGTGAATAACTTTAGTTTTTAGGCCAAAAACAAATTTTTACTATTCTAATGGGTCATTTTTTCTAATTTTCATTAAATATATTTTCATCTCCTACAAAGTGTTTTTTCCTAATGGTTTGAAAATTTGTCAAAGCACATGTTGAAAAATAAGAGCAAGGGTTGATGACACAAACCCACATATCATTCACACATTAAATTAGCTCTAAATTCAACCATCTCACTAAAGTAGTAACCGACCATTTTTTT
Organism: Nephelium lappaceum; assembly: GCA_021234005.1. NCBI lineage: Eukaryota > Viridiplantae > Streptophyta > Magnoliopsida > Sapindales > Sapindaceae > Nephelium > Nephelium lappaceum. The sequence continues at coordinate 1,109,864 of CM037996.1, forward strand.
TTTTAAGTGATGGAGAGCATTTCTTTCATTTTACATCCTTTATAGGCTTATGGAGTGTGAAAATGGTAGTAGAGTAACCTCACTAGCTATTAGTGCTAAACTATCCAAATAAATATGTCGCATTATCCAACTAAAATTATTTAAATAATATCATTGTATGGGTGCAAGATAGACCCAATGAGAAGTAGACACATTAGCATAACAAAAATAGGACACGTGGCATACAATGCAAACTTCAAGCGAAGGTGAAGTTTGGATGATACGCTAAACTATACAATTAGTATAACCAGTCATCAAAGGAAAGAAACTTGCCTTCACAACCAAAAAAGCTCTCAAACTTGGTGAACAAAGAAGTCAGCTGAAGGAATTTAAAGGCAGGGGACATCGACCTTTGTGAAAACTATTCCAGTATATCAATGATAAATGTCCAGCATGGAGCGAATAACTGTCAACACGAAAATGATTCAAGCAACAAGTGACAAGTGTCATCGTATGCATCACGACACCTGAAAAGTAAGTTTTTTGTCTCCTTATAAAAGTTGATTTAACGCTTTATTAGTGGGTTAGTTAGTTCTTAGAGAATACACACTCATTAAAATAATCACAAATAAATATTGACTTAAGCATCAGAAAATTCTCCCTGAGACAACCTTCGAGCCACCTTAACGAGGGTTTTAATTTGTTTTGCAGGTGGAGTTATAGGCTTGCAGTAGATAATTGTCCTACCTAAGGAAAGGGTCGTCCGAAGGAATTGAAAATCTTCACATGACAATTTAGGCTACAACAATCATAAGTTGAATTATAATATAAAAATAATTGTATAATCAGGGACAGATTCAACACCAGTGTAGGCTACAATAATTTTCCTTAAGTAAATCTTATGAAAGTTAATCAATTAAGAAACAAAGCTATATTTAATAAGAAGGGACATAGTGAGTCTTTAAGTCTTAACCATAAAAACAAATGCATTTTTCTAAAATAAACATATCAACAACCAAAAGAGCATTATGCTTTTGCCAAAAGAAAATCAAAATTTACTTTGTTTTCATATGTTTGAATAAATATTGGAACGATGTAGCATTACTTATGAATTACTATTGTAACTATTGGTAAGTAAAATATTGTCGAAAATGTTGTTCGAATGATGTAGTAAGTAGTAAGGAAGTTCACAACTATCCCATAAGATATAGAATGATTTGTAAGAAATTGGATTTTTTTTTTTTTTTTTTTGTAAAAAGGAAGATTAAGCATTAACAAAGTAGAAATATTTTTGTGGCCCAATAAATAAAGTTATTCATTTCTAGTATCAAACAAAACTTCACTCGATTTTGTCCATTTCACATAAGTGAATAGTCACAAGTAATTTGTACATAAAATATTTCACCTATATAAAATGTTTCTTGATTAAAACATTTCACGTACGTAAATATATATCTGATGTTGTATATGAAATGTTTCAAGGGGTTAAATGTTTTTTTTTTTTAAAAAAAGGATTAAAGTTTCATTTTAGAGTAAAAACGAATAACGTTTGTTTTTAAGTTATGCATGAGATAGAAATAGTATAACAATTTTAACCATCCATTATTTTTTATGGTGGTATATCATGAGATTATAAAAAGCTTTAAGAGAGAATCCTATCTCATTTTTACACATATTTTGCCTACACTCTTCCTCAGTAGATAATTATTAGTTTTTATTAGTTTTTAACTTGAAGTATGATAGTGTATAATCTTAGTAAATTCAAAAATATGAGTTTTTGGCATATAGTATACATATCACTAACAAATTTTGTTTTCTTTTGTTAATTTCCTTATGAGCACCAAAAGCAGCTATTATGTGTTATATGATCGATCAAGTACATATAAATTTATTTTTACTCATAAATGCAGAGAATTTTTCTTAAATTTATTTTATTCATCGATGCAAAGAATTTTTCTATCTTCATATTTATATTTGTTTAGTAAATATCGATCAAGATATTATGTCCAACTAACAATTTTCTTCATATATATATATATTGGTGGGTCCACATAGTTTTCTCAAAATGATATATAGTCTATTTTAAAAATTTCTCATGATTATTTTAGTTTGATAGTCATCAACTTGAATCAAAAATTAATTTTCAATTAATATTTGTTTTGGAGCAAATTATATTTAGTTATTCAGTTGAAAAATATGTTCAAACAGGGCAAATTTTTGACATTTATTACAAATCATCCACCCGCCATTTGTCTATTTCCTTTAGAGTTAATTGGTTGAGGGGCAAAGTTATCTTTTGACCTTATTTATATTATTTTTTTTATTTTTCTTTTAAAATAAATTTTAAGAATTTTAAAATAAATTAAAATAAATCTTAAGATGGATGGTCAAGATTAATTTAAAAAAATAAAAATTTAGATAAAAATTAGAAAATAAACTTTTTTTAATAAGATCTCCAAGGTCTTTCTTAAGATAGACAACATAGATTAATTTAAAAAAATAAATAAATAATTTTTTTCATCAGATTTCTACCATCCATCTTAAGGTGGATAGTAGAGATTAATTTGAAAACAAATTTAAAAATTAAAAAAGTAATCCCTATATCTTGAGCTAAAATCAATCTTGATCCCTGAGTCTCCTCTCCTCTCTCTGCCACCATTGTTGTCCTTATTTTCATTCTCTCTCACATTAACATATAGGTTCATCTTTGTTGCCGACACGCTTCATCCCTCAGTTCATCCCTCAATTTCCTTCTTTCTTCATCTCCACTGCTGTCGCTCTTCATCTGGGTTCGAACCTAGATAAACCTTCATTTCATCTAGGTTGTCGAACCCAGATGAAGGTTCATCTAGGTTTCAGATGAAGATTTTTTTGCATGTGAGATTGGATTGAATTGAATTGAATTATTTTGATGAGATTTGATTGAATTGAATTGGATTATATAAATTAATATTGTGATCTGTTTGATATTGTTTGCATAGGATTAAAAATAATATTATCCATTGTTTGATCTAGTATGAGATTAGACAAAAAATAATTATGTATTTTATTATTTTTATAAAATAAAACTAAACATATTTTAATATTCCTTTAAAAAGTAAAATGTAACTCATTAAAATTATTTTTAAAATCGAAATATATTATTCTTTAATATTTTAATAAAATATATAAAAATAATATTAAAAATAAATTTGATGTTTCATATAATTAATGTAAGAAAGGAAATTAAAAAAAAAATTTAAAAAAAAAAGTCCCTTGTTAGTGGGATAAATTTAACCCACCAAATTGGTGGGTTAAATTTATCCCACCAACATGGGATAAATGGTTGCACAAGATTGGAGAAATTCAATCCAATACGACCACCAAACAAGAGATTGGATTAAAATTTATCCAATCCCGATCCAATTCTTTGCAACAATCAACAAGGGATTGGATTGAAATTTATCGAATCCCAATTAAGAGTAATATTGTAATAGGTCGTGTCCACATGGCTTTTAAATAACTTAAACATAAAAAATACTCTTGCTTCTTTTTTTTTTTTTATCAATAATCAGCACTTTTTATGTATTTGTGTTGTATCAACTTCAACATTTATTTTAAGTTATAATCATATATCTTATAATTATATACATTTTTTTTAATTCTCTTTATTGTATGTATTTGTATTTCTTCAAATTTACAAAATTTAGTTTTTAAATTCTACTTAGTAGCTTAAAATTTATACATTAAAGGTCACAAAATGTGAATTCAACTTTATGCAATTAATGTTAGTACTAATTCTTATAGGAGAGTGTATATAAATATAATAGATATATGCCCTTAATTAAACTGGTGTTATAAACAATCAAGGTCTCAGAAATATTCATCCACAAAAGAAATTCAGATCCAAATAATTATTACAAACTTCAATTATTGATGTCAAATGGCAAATGGCAATGGTGGCCACATGGTTTATTTTTGAAAGAAGTATTCACACGGTTCTTGATGAATATGAATTTCTTTTTTGAAATATCGGTTTTTCCAAATTTCAACCCTATTAAACCAACTAGTTATGTTAGGTTGCCTAAAACTTGTCCAAATTTCGATGTGACTTATGAATTATTCACGATATATAACTTACAAAGTTATCTTGTTATTTATATTATGTTAATAATTTATATATCATATCATTTATATATTTGATATAGTTTTTAAATAATCTAATATTACCTACCATAAAACAACTCGGTTTAATTAAAATAGTTATGATAATAATAATGTGTGCAAGTTCAAAAAACAATAATAATTATTAGAAAGAAGAAAATAGGGGAAAAAATTCAGGATGTTTGAACGGAAAATCTGGATGTCTAATTTATCCATATAAGTGATTTTATTTCAATAAGATTTGGAATCCAAGAAATTAGAAATTTATGAAAATTTTTCTAAAAGGTTTTTATTAAATTTATATTTCAATAAAAAAGATCATAGTTTTCACGAGATTTTCCTGGACTCAAAACAAGAGTCAAGATGGTCTTGTGTTGATGGGATGAGGTTTTAGTGGTGGGTGGAGATTTTATTGTTTACATGTGTCCCTTCCTGATTTGTTCAATTATTTTTTTAACTTATTTAATAATTGAAAATATTATAAATTCAATCCAACTGTCCCAATTCATATTTGTTAAATGCAATTACCTAAATACGCTTACACGCTAACAGATCTATCATTTTTTGGACGAAAACCACTAACCTACTAACATTTGGGATTTTTCAGATAATAATTTGAAAACCAGGAATGATTTAATATTAGTTTTGATTCGGGGAGTTATTTTGATAATATCTCTTAAATTCATCAATTAGATTATTAAGTTAAATACAAAATACTACCAAAATAAATTCTTAGCTGAATGATAATCATCTAATAAATAGAAATTAGTTCACTTTATTAATTGCAAGATGAAGGGAAGTAAAGGAGAAACATGTATGAGAATAAAAAATATCTCTCTCTCTCTCTATAATAATAATATATATATATGAAATTAATAATTAATCATAAATGATTATTGATTAATTCAAAAACAACTGCAAATAATTAAATTTAACTACTAATAATTGAAAAATTGTTGATAAATAAATTAAAAAAAAAAAGAGACAGAGAAAAAGAAAAAGAAGAGAGAGAAAAATTGAGAATACTATATCAGTATGTACTAAAGAGAAAATAACTTATATAGATATATATATATATATATATGAGTGATTTAATAATTAGGACTACTGCTTCTTTCCAGTCTACCTTTTAATTATATGATGATCCGATAGCTCAAAAAACAACTAGGGCTATGAATTATAATGATATTTTTCAGAAAAAGTAAATAGAACAACCATTTATGATTAATTATAAGATGACAAACCAGACTGTGATAATATGTCTGAATGACTATGGCTTGTAAGAGAGGAGCAATCATCCAACAATGAGGCACTTGCTTGATTGAATCTCTGTGATTGTGAAAGGAACCTTGCCACTGTGTTGTGGCACCCACTAAACAACTAGGATGAGAAGCACTCAAGGAGAGTCCTTTTCTTCAACAATACATTTCATCCATGTAACAATTGACAATTAAAGGGCCTACCGTAGAGCCAAAAGGCAATTTCATTAATTCAATCACATTTTGCTGCTGCCAATGAGATGATATATCAAGAACGCATCATAATTCACAACAAACGGCTGCATGTCATAGCAATGCAAATTTAACAAATCAAGAAGTCAATATATATACATTATATACTGTGAGCCACTGACAAGGTTTAACAAAATTAACTTAAGTAGCCACTATTAAGTTATCAAATGACTTAAAGGTTACAGATTGTGCAGAATTTGACATTGCAGTAGCTAGAGAGAAGAACATATCTTGAATTCATATTTTCACCGTTCGAAAGAAAATACTAGGTATAATATGTGTTGTACTATGTTTGCATTGATCTGTGTATGCATTTGACATGACATTATAGTTGACCGTCTCCTGGGGGAGTTCAATATATTAACAGCATAACGTGGAAGAGGTAGATATTGCAGAGTGAAGGTAAAAGACTGGAGGTTAATAAATATATAACGCTAATAGTTGACGCATTTAAAGACTCTATATATATAGAGACACACACACACACACTTGACTGTTTTTCGTACAACCTGGAATACCTAATGTATCAAAAATGCAGCAACAAGAACAACAAATGAAACCAATTTCCATTCTGCTAAAAAAAAGAGCCACTTTCATATATTCATAAAATCTTGTCACACATCTTAACAATCCAGTGCTTACCAGATCTACCAGGCAATTATTTCGCGAAAGAGTATATACCTTTACGGTTTCAGGATGTATGCAGCACATTGAATATGCCTATAGCACAAATATGCATCCTGATAAAATATATATATCACTTCACTTCAACTTGCATTCCAAGATCCATTTTCCCACAAGTATTAAAGAAATTTAATTTCACAAAGCGTGGAACCCCTTGGAAACATTAGAATTTGATTCCGGATCTTTTTCGCACGCTTGTAATTAGGAATTTTTCATCTGAACCGAAAAGCTCTCCGAGACTTTGCTACTTTCCAATAGATACCTGATTGCTTCTACCTCATCAAACTCCCCTACCATATTTTCGAATTGAATCATTTTGATGTGCAACAACAAACAAGATGGCACACTCTCCAGGTCAAACCAAACAAAATCATCCAGCCCAGGTTGTTCATACAGCGGATGTTCTTCGGACAGCTCAAATTTTGTATGATCCTTATAAATATTAAAGATTCAAACCTTAAATACAATTGCTTAGCCAACAACAATCACTTATATTGAGTAATATATCTTTCAAACAATATTCAAGCAAATCACTTGTTTTCGTAATGTATATGTATAAATTTATATGAAATGTATTTGTTGACGTCAAGAATTGGGTTCTTCAATCAAAGCCAACAAATCCTTAAAACCTGCAAACAGAAAAAGAAATGCTATCATAAAAGAGCGCTGGCATTGGTTCCAACGTGACCTCAACACCACCAAACTCTAACTTGAGCGTTGGAGAGGACACACTGGAATAAACACCGGCGCCCTTTTATGATAGCTTTTCTTCTTGTGTATGCAAGTTTTAAGGATCTGTTGGTGTTGATTGAAGAACCTAAGTCTCAATGTCAATGGTATTTACCTTAAATTTCATGAATATTGCACATATTAGAAGCAAAATAACAAATTAAAAAAAATATATTTGTTCATTAATTCTAACTCGCTTCAAATTAAGGACTTGTAGATAAGGCGAATTTGTGAGGAAGTGTGGAAGCAGTTTCCAGCCAAAACAAGATTCAATTCCCAATTCCAGATGAAGCAAATTGGGAAAGCTTGGCAACTTACCATCCAAAGCGAAACTTAAAACCTTCATTGAAAATACAATGACAGTCAATGATCAATCTTAAAAAACTCAACATTTTATGATGTAAATATCTTGTGAGCTCCAAGGAAAAACCAAATATTAGGATATATAAAATATGCAAACTTAAAATTAGAAAAATGTTAAAGGAAAAAAGCTTACTCTCGATGCAGGAATAGACAATGATAGAGACCTTGTATAAGTGATTCCACTCAAAAACTCCATTGGCTGATTACCCTCTTCCTTAGAAACATACTGTGGAATATCCCGTATCTTACTAACCAGAAAAACTTACTTAGGAAGGGAGTCTCGCCCAATACAGAGGATGAAAAGGCCGAATCTTCACAAATATAGAGGTACTCAAGATTACGGGCTTTAACCACAAATTTGTTTCGCACATAACGAAATTTGGGGAGGTTGAAATCTTTCCCATGCGTATTTAGTGTTCTAAGAGTTGGCAGAGTAATCTCAAAAGTCTTTACAATTTCACTGCACCAAATTACTTCATCAATTGTCAAATCTTCAAGTACTGGGCAGCTATGAAACAGTTTTAGCATTTGGTCAGCAGCTGGATTCTTAGACCAGATGCAAATAGTGATATATAAAATTTTAAGACTTGGAAAACACACCGCGGAGTTGGGAATATCATAACCAAAATGCACATAACGCAAAGTTAGCTTCACGAGTGATTTGAAAGTAAAAAATGCTTTGAGGCAATCTAATACATCCCCAGTAATCATTATCAATGTTCAAAGTAAGTTCACAAACATTGTGTTCAGCTGCATAGTGTACCCACTTGCTGATAAGAGAAGTATCACCAAACCTTTCAATGGAAAAAAGAAAGCTGAGATGAGAATCTAGAATAGCTTTGGATTGCAAAAGGCTAAGTGCTCGGTTGATAAATGAAGTATCCTTCTCGACCCCATAAAAATTGGACGTGAAGTAAAGGTTGTAGATTGACTTCCAAGATTCTTCCATCTGGATGATAAAATGGAGGTTCTAACAGCATCTACAGTTTCGAGACGCGATACGATGAGAATAAGAACATCATCTGGCAATCCGCTAAGGATGTCTTTCCCTCTTTTCTGTTCCTTACGATTTCCAACTTCATGATTCTTTCATAATGCTACATTATTAAAAACACAATTCGTAAACACACCTCTCAGTCTCAGCAAATATTGACATTCAAATCCCAAGTCAATAAAAAAAAGGACACGATCATAAGCGCATATGGATATGTTAAAAGCAAGACAAGACAGAGACAAATACTTCACAAACAAACACAATTAATAAAAAACATACATACAAACGATAGTATACAAATGCTAGTATTTAACCTTACACTAGCATCTAGTAATTCTATTAAACTATGTTGCCATTAACAGTTGCAAGCTGCAATTCGATATTTTTAAAATTTTTATAACATAGCCATATATGAGAATCCAAGATGAGTAGTTCACTACTGACTTCAAAATGGTTCCAGTCATTGAAATCACAGAGAAACCACAGGACAAATTAAAACTTAAAAAGTAGATGACCGCCAAACCAGCAACATCAAAACAATAGATGAAGAAATAGAAATACAAACCAGCAATACCGGGGTCTTGGGTGGCGGAGAGACGAGAGAGGACAGAAGGAGTCACCGCCGATCATGACACAAGCTTGATGGCAACGAACGGTGGCCAAAAAGATGAGAGGCACTGGAAGGACATAGGGTTTTTATGTTTCTTCTTCTCTTCTCTTCTCTTTCTTCTATTTCTTCTTCTTCTTCTTCTTCGAACCCAGGTTCATCTGCTCTTTACCTTCTTCTTCATATTCTCTTCTCTTCTTATCCTCATCTTTTCTTCTTCTTCTTCTTCTCTTCTCTTCTCTTCTTCTTCTTCGTTTCTTCTTCTTCTTAATTTGGGTTCAAATCGAACCTAGATGAGATCTGGAAACGAACCTAGATTTTATCTGGGTTCGAACCCAGTGAGATCTAGGTTCGTTTCCAACAAATCTGGATTCGTTTCAAAACTCAGATCTCATCTGGATTGATTTGATGATTATTTGTTCATTTTTGGTTTGATTTGATGTTCGGTTGGTTTTTTGTTTGATTTTCAGGTAAGTTGATGATGGTTTTCAGGGGATTTGTGGTGATGGGTAGATGATGATTTTTTAGGTTAATGATGGTTTTTAGGGGATTTTTGGTGATAGATTTGTTGTTGATAATGCTGATGATGATTTATTGATGATATTCCGGATGGAGAAGAAGAAGAAGAAGTGGATTGGCGGTTGAAGTTTTTTTTCAATCATTTTTTTTTTTTTTTGGTTATGGAGATTCAATCTCCAAATTGGATCTCCACCATCCATTTGGTGAGATGGATAGTGGAGATTCAATCTGGAGATTGGATTTTTTTTTATTTTTAATTTTTTTTCTAATTAAATGAAAATTTTAATTGTTTTTAAAATTTTTTTGAAAAATTATTAAATGATGAGGACATTTTGGTCTTTTTGTCTATCAACGATTAATTCAAATGGAATTTTATAATAGCGGTAGGCTAAATTGTAATTTACGACAAACTTTGATTCCGCTTGCAATTAGTTTCAAACCAGTAGACTAAATTCTAATTTGCTCATCACGAATTATTAAACTTTTCAAACTATTGGAGGCAAAGTCTCTCATAAGAACTCTCTAATCAGCAAATTAGGCTTTCCATGGAAAGATCTTCACCTTTAAATTGAAATTCTACATGTAAAAAACAGGAAAAATAATAACTGGCTATGCAAAATCAAAGTCTATTATTTATAATGATGAGTGTGTAAAAAAAATACAACAAATTTCAAATTGTAGAAAATGTTTTTATCGACTTTCGAGTAGATATATCATTAGAACAGCTCAAACTATATTATTTACTCTCATAAAATTTGATTTTTACAAATCATGATGCTTGAATTATTTATATACCCATCCAAAATTTTCTAAATTTGATTAATCAAACTAATTTTAACTTCGAATCATGATTATGATTATTTATCAACAAAAGAGTATTATTTTATGAGTTGTTTCATAGGCAAACATCAAAGTCGCAATAATTAATTCATAATTTATAGAATAATTATTTCTTCAAAAAAAATTATAAAATAATTATAATCTATGATGATAAAATTTTAATGATTTTTATAAAATTTTAATGAGAAGCACCAACCGCAATAATTTCTTTTTAGTACCAATTATGATATGACTTAATAGTAGTAGATTATTAATCGAGTGTGATGATAATTATAAAAAAATTAAAAAATGAATAAAAAAAGTATGTTAATTTAGATTTTGACAATTTCACTATAACCAAGGCATGCAAACATGCAGCAGTTTGTATGTGTATGTGTGTGGCAACTCAACAATATGCCACAATCTCATAGTTGGCTGTTGGCTTCATTGGTATCAAAACCACAGTCCTATGTCATGAGAGGCATGATTATACATCTGGTAATAACTCTCACCCCCACCACCAATTTGTATGGGCAGACCCACTATCTTATGTGGGTCAATCCCTCCTGTATGAGAGCAGCTTCCCGAACTACACCATTAGTATTCTATCTCTATAGATCTCGATTGTATTTTGAGCAAGTCCTAGTAATATATATATATATATATATATCGATATATATATATCGATATATATATATATATATATCCAACAATATATCTCTGCATCTATTTATGTAATTGTATTTGCATTTTATTTTTCAGCAAAAGGGAAAAAAAATGATTATAATTGCATTTGCATGTTGTTATTTATTAAAACTACATATATACAATAAACTGTCGTTTGTTTCATGTACAAATTTGTAAGATGTCCATTAATTTTATTTTGATATAGTCCACTCTCATGTTTGAGATAAAATCTCTCATGAGACTGTCTTACAACTGATATAGTGAGACAGACCAATGAAAAAAATAAGAGAAAATGTGTAAACCCTCGATTTTCTTATTTATGGTCTTCCCAGTGATGGTCCCTAGGCAATAAATTGAGACCCTAAAAGGTCAATGAAAATGTCTAAAGTTGTAAAGAAACTTTAGAGATTTATTTAAATCCAATTGGAGAATAAATGGAAGGGTAAAATGGTAAACGAAATCGAGTATTTATTTAATTTGACAAGGGACTAAATTGAAGGTAAGTTTTAATATTTGTGGTCAAAGTAAAATTGAGTTAAGAGCTAAGGGAGGAGACCGATATTTTCTCAAGACGCGACCGTCATTTTAAGAATTGATGGTGGAGGAAATTAGAAGCCAAAAAGTTGACTCCCAAAAGAAAACAGTAAGCAAAAATGAGAAAGAGCAATCGCGTGAGGAAGAAAGATGAAAAGAAAAAGAGAAAAGAAGAAGAAGAGAAGAAGAAGAAGAAGAAGAAGAAGAAGAAGAAGAAGAAGAAGAAGAAGAAGAAGCTGCCGACCAGACCATCACCCCCCGAAGCCATCACGCACCCGACCGGACTTGCAGTGGTCGACCAAAGTCGCTGCGAACCAAAGCTCGCCGACCAGACCTGCAGTTGACACGAACCAGTCCTCCACGCACGACCTGAAGCCATCGAGCAAACCCGATCGGAGCCAAACCGAAGCCGATGAGCTTCCATTGTCCCAATCACCTACAGATCGGACCTTGTCACGTGCAAAATTAGCCTGATCCACACCTCTTCTAGCTTGAAACCAACACCCAAACCCGACCCAAGTGCAGTTGAAACTGAACCAGAGCAGAGAAGGTAGATCGGGGAAGAAGAAGGAAGGTACGACCGAAGAAGAAAAGCTTGTGCGGAGGAGAAGAAGGAGGAAGAATATCCAACCGAACTCAGCTCAAACCATCACCAAACCAGTCCAAAAACCACCCCAAAATCAATCCCAAAATGAAGTTAACACAAAGAGGAGAAAGGGATGAGTTATTTAAGTTTTAAATGGACGATTTTGTTGGTGCTTAGGTTGATTCAAAATGAGTTTCGTTATGATTTAATTGTTGGTTGGTTTTGAGTAAAAATGAGTTGAAAATTTAGTGAATTAAAGCTTATTGGGAACTTAGGAAACCAAGAAAATATCAAAAATTTAACGAGAAATCAAATCGCGCATTAAACTAGTTTGAAGGGTGATTCCGTAAATTGACCCTTATGGCGTCCATTGAGAGTTTGAATAAGCCTAACGAGTTTAATTAGGCATGTTGAGGCTATTAAAAGTGAAAGAAATTGAAATTTCGGAGCTCTGGTCAAGTATAAATTAAGTAGGGAAGCTTTTAAGTGAAAAGTACCCTTTTATGGGTTACTTGAGTTAGAGACTATTTAATGAGTTTCGTAAAGTCTCATTTAGTGTATTCTAAGTGAGAATATGATGTGTAGGTGAGGCGAAAGCGAGCAGAGCACGACACGGCCCCTAAGTTTCCATATACGAAGCTTTAATACCAAGTGAGTGTTTTTATAAAAATGTTTCCACTATGATTGATTTTAAATGCATGCCAAATTTATTATGTTGTTAAGGATATCAAATAAATTCTAAATTGAAATTGTTGCATGGATTATGTAAATGATTTATATGAAATCTGATTTAATGAGAAAAAAATATTTAAATTGAAATGAAATTGAAAACCTATGGTACACCTGATTATATGTTATATATCTCCAGTTTGGGCTGAGTACCTTAAGCATGTATTGGCTGTGTTGGGAGAGTCTATCACTAACAGCAGATGGGATTGTGTCCGTTTAGTCTTGTGAGTCGCCCAATGCACGTACGAGGTATATTATTAGCTAGCTTCCACCCGAGCGATGAGCGATATAGAATTTCGCTTCGTAGCGACGTGGAATTCCATTATGTAAAAATTGGATAGATGGCCTGAACGATATGGAATTCCTTGATGGCCTGAGTGATGCAGAATTCTGCTCTACTCTTAGGGTACCATGTGATGCAAGCTACTAATGGTTGGCTTATTTGTATTTATAAATTCTTTGAAAGTTATTATTGTCACTATTATTAAAATGTTTTGATAGAAATGGAAACCATGCAACTTACGGATTTAATTTTTAATTATTAGGCATGAATTTTATTAAATTTTGATTGATATCTGTTGTTTTTAAATGGATAATGAATTTCAGAAATACCAGCTGTTTAATCATAGTATTTGATTATGCATAAATGTTTTAAAAAGATTTTTGGGAGGATATTTGATAAACAAGTTTTTAAATGGAAATTATATGACACTCATTGTGCTATCAAGCTCACCATATTTTATATTTTTGTAAATAAAACCTCCACAAGCACAAGTACAGGTACATGCATTTTAATAGCGAGAACTCCGGATCGTGACTAAAGGAGTCGAGCAGACTATGCTGTTATTTTGAAATGTGGGACCATTTTTATAAATTTTTGGGATATGTATATAACAATCTGCGTATGAACTTTTAAAGCTTTTGGAAATGGGTTTTAAAATTTAGTTTGATTGTTTTGCTAAAATAGATTGAAATTAATCATGCATGACTTATGAATTCAATTTAATATATTTTCTAAACCGTATGCATGTTTGTGGTTGCTTGTGGATTGATAAAAATGAGAGCATGAAGCTCTGTAGTTTGGAGAAATTGATTTGTGGTATTTTAAAAGTGTTAAACTTTATAACTTGCAGGGTGGTAAAGTCCGAAAAATAGACGGGATGCTGCCCAAATTTTTATAAAATGTTTTCGAAAAGATTTTCAAAAGAACACAGCTTAGCTCTACGGGGATCCTTTAGTTAAGCGTAAGGATAGCTAGAGGGTCACCGTAGGGTTCCGACAGATCACCTAGGGAAAGGGGTATGTCAAAAAGAAAAGAGTAATAGCAAAGATAAGAGAAAGAGAAATGACACTATTTCATTGGTAAGAGAAATGATATAATTTCATTGGTCCGTCTCACCATATCAGCTGCGGATAGTCCCATAAAAGATTTTCTCCATGTTTGATATGACATCTCAACAAATGAATTGAGTGAACTTTCAATCTTTTTATGTCAGATTTATTTAATGATGTTCTTAATGTTAGATCTCATGTTAAAAATTAATAAGGAAGATGATATGACTTAATATGTATGCAGATTTAGTTAATAAACTTTATGCTTTTGTTTTCTTCAATCTTAAGCTTTCATTATTTCCATCTTTGTCAGCTATATCAATAATGACAGTATTTACATAGTCCATTGTACAAAAAATACCATGAAGGTCTTTTAGATGATTTAGAGTATTGAGTTAAGGATACAATAAACGATATTACATTGCATTTTTCCGGAACAAGAAGAAGTCAATTCAAAGACAATTTATGATTTCGGAAATTATAAGAGTTGTGTTAATGATCATGTTCAAGGCTTTATTTTAAAGCCTTCCTTACATCTTCCCCTGTTTCTCTCTTTTTCATTTTTGTTTTTGTGTTGTGCTTGTGCATTTACAATCCTTTTATTTGAAGCAAAATCACCCTAATATAACCAAAATTATGACATAATAGAGTTTAAGCAATTATTATGATTCCGTTTTAACCTTCCTAACAATCTATAAAATGTTTTTAGCTACAATCATCATTTTGTTTATGTTGTAAACACTAATTATTACGGATTTCTAACCTTAAGGATAAATATAAATTATTTTGAGTTTAGTTTTCTGTAAATACAGAAATAAAAATTATGCAAAATTAAGTATAACACAATGTAATTAAAGTTATCTTATAAAAAATTATTTAACTATAATTTAATAAATACATTTCAGTAACCTAACAAATTTATCGTGCACTTAATGTTGTCATTGTTACCTTATTAATGGAACACTCTCTTTTGATAAGAGATGACCTTGATTCATGCTTCCCGATAGCAAATGTAGATTTCTTGGGAGACGAAAGTGTTGTTTCATTGCTTAACATGAAAATTATATTCAACATACTTGGTCTATCTTCTACGTTATCTTGCACACATAAGAGTCCGACATGGATGCACCTCAAAACTTCATTTGTTGGGCATGAATCAGCTATACATGAGTCAACTATCTCTACGGCCTTACCAACTCTCCAGAGTTCCCATGTCTTATTTCCAATATTACATGAGGATCAAAAAATATATATAAGTAGCAAGCCAATATTTATAAGTGGCAAAAGACAAAAGTTGGCAACAACTTACATATTGTATCAAAGGTGAGAATGAATCATCATGGAAGCCCATTCTCTTCTTGCCACTTATGATCTCTAATATTATGACTCCAAAACTAAAAATGTCTGATTTTGTGGAAAAAAGACCACCTAGTGCATATTCAGGTGACATATAACCACTGCAAGCATAAAAATTATTGATCTCAGTTACAATATATTCCTAGAGTAGTTTTCATTTCATTTTTAGGCCACATAAAAAGGTGTTAGTAATTGAAAAAGTTCAATGATAAGTATGTTTTGTATTGACTTACTAAGTTCCAACAACTCTTTTGGTTTTTTCTTGTGTTTCAACCTCTCCACATATTCTTGCTGTACCAAAATCTGATATTTTGGGTTTCATCTCTCCATCTAAAAGAATATTACTAGTTTTAAGATCTCTGTGAATAATTCTAAATCTCGAATCTTGATGAAGATAAAGAATCCCTCGGGCAATTCCTAAAATTATATCAAAACGCATTTTCCAATCCAATAATAGCTTTCTTGATTGATCTACATCAAGTATATTGTATCATATATCTTAGAAAGAACAGACATAGAAACTATATAGATATCAAGTGCATAATTAAGGAGTGGCCATACCAAAAATGAAGTAGTCCAAGCTTTTGTTAGGCAAAAATTCATAGATTAATATCTTTTCATCCTTCTCCATGCAATAACCTAAAAGTCTTACTAGATTTTTATGTTGAAGTTTTGCTACTAGTAAGATCTCATTTTGAATTCTGAGATTCCTTGTCCTGAATTTTTTGACAATCTTTTGATAGCTATCTCCTGTCCATTAGATAATTGACCCTGGAATATGAATCGAAATATATTTATATTAGTTTTGAAGTTACCAACTATGCTTTAAACATGGTTAAAGACTCAACATAGAAAATGCATATAGAAATGAAAAGCTTAAATCAAGGTAGAAGGGGCTAAAAGATACGATGAACACCCTAGACGAAAGTTATATAGTTCTAATTGCCAACGAATATGGATGAACAAAATTTTAGATTAAGAAATTGATTAAAAGGTTTTGCTTAAAAGAGAATTTTAGTCACTAAAAGTGCTAAAAGACAAAGACAAGCCCTTATTAGTATATAACTATTGTTATTATAGCACAGGAAAGAAAATACCTTGTAAACCTGGCCAAAACCTCCTCGTCCAAGTTCATTCACCAAAGAAAAGTTATTTGTTGCAGATATCACAGTACATAGTTCAAACAAAGTCAATTCTAAGTTCTCACTTTCACCACAGTCATTAGTAAAGTCCTTATCTTTAGACGAACTTCCCGTCAAATCCAAAACAAACTTTTGGTGATGCTTTTGTTTCTTCTTTCCTGTATTCAGGTAATTAATTTATAAATATAGAGCAATTATTTAGCATTCTTATGTATTCTTATGCCCTTATTTTATGTATTTTCACATAAATTACTTCTCAGGAATCGATGGAAAACATTAGTCATATTCAAGGCATAAGTAAAGTTATTTTAGGTTCTATGTTTGTCCTTACTACAACTAGGACCATGTTGTCCTACCATTCACAAAATAATAGTGATGCAAACCTTAGTCCATCATACTAGAATAAGATGTATAATTATAGGTAATTTGAATCACCTTTAGCAAGCCTTCTCCAGAAGTAATGAAAGCACACAGCCGCCAGAATGATCTCCACGATCACAGGAACAATAATAAATGCCAGTCTACTTTTTGTTGCTAGAATTTGTCCTGAAACTTTCCAGGAATACTCTGCAATTGGAATTTCAAAATTTTTACTCACATTAGTTGGGCTCAAGTAATTTCAAATAGATGTTGGTTTATAAAAACCTGAGGATCTGAGCCTAGATAAATATTAGGTGATTTACTAGTTATTGTGTGGTTAAACTACTACTCAGGTTCTGATCAGTGCCCATTACAATTTGACTAAACTTTAACCGATCCAATCTTGAAGCCAAATACTAATCAATATAGCATATACAACATAGAAATAGACTGCTAATATTGAATAAGAGATAAGCAAAAGAAATGATGAATGGATAAAAAATGTATATACCTAGCTCCACAGCATCAACTCTTATGTAGAAATCTTGTCCATCTTCATAGTCTCTCATATCCCTTAACTCGCCATACCATGTTATGCACCATTGCCCGCTTTCATTACCATCTACAATAGCATACCCTGTACAGTTGCAACTCTTTAAGCACTCTCTCTCACACTCCTGTAAACTCATGTTACTATAAACGGTAGAATTTCTCGCGTCTGGTAACTTCAAATGTTCCAGTCTCACAAAACCCTCCCCATCACCTTTGCCGCAGCCATTCTGTTTCCTCGTTTCCACACATGGTACGTACCAGCCTTCAGGATTCAAGGGTTCAAACCCGGGCAGACACGTACAACGTGCCAATGTATCCTCATTGCAAATCGCATTTGCAGCACATCGTGCATACTCATCACACAAGTCTCGTGGCAGAACCCTGAATTTTATCCATCTCTGGCTCTCATGCCAGATTAGCGTCTTAAGAGTTCCTGTTGGCTCCACAACAGCTATGGAGAAAAGGGCTCCATTTTTTGGTGAGAATGAAAAGTACAATTCATTGTCATTGCTCACATATGTGAAATTGATAAGATCCATTGGGTCAGAGTAGTAATCTTTGTGGCGTTTAACATAAGCCATGCCATTCATGAAGCGACCATTCCAAGGGCCACTACGCCACCTTGGAACCGAATTTTTGTACAGGAAAACCTGAGGCGTACCGCGAGTGTCCAACCTAGTGGAATATTTCCCAGGTGTTGGATCATCAATTGACTTCCAAGAAGTTATGATATGGTTCGATCCAAATTTCATACCAGGAATAACCGTGTCTGTTGGATGATCAAAGCTTTGCCATATGATTTTGTCTTCAGCTACCAGAACCAGATTTCCTGAATCTAATAGCTTGGCAGTGGAGGTGGCTGTTGTCACAGAAACATTGGTAGACCACAAGGGACTGTCCCCAACACCACAGAAAACAGCAAGATTTCCGTCTCCACCTACCTTGAAAACACCGGCAGAATTCTTGATTGGAGTTGCTCTGTTAGCAACCCAAACAACCGCAGGTTCAGAGATTTTGTTAAACCATATGCCAACATAACGACCTTGAAATTTGCCGGGGCTGAAGAATCCCAGTTTGAAGTTTCCATCGGATGATACGAGACTTCCATTTTCAGCATCAGATATGAAGTGGGTTCGGGTTATTGTGTCAAATGAATGAGATGAGTGGAAGGGACTGAATATCACAAACAGTATAGAAACACAGAGAGCTCTATTATTACAGTCCATGAAGAAAAGTGTTTGGACTGTTTTACAAGGAGTTCACCATTATATAATGTGAATTCAAAGTTTTTCTCCATAAAGAGCCAACAGAAAAATGAAGAGCCAACAGAATTAGTCGGAAAAAAGAGAATAATATTACGTACTAGGAACACGCTTTCTCCGAAAACAGTGGTTGTTTTTGACACCAAAGGGATTTGTCAACATCAATATCATTGATTTTAAAAAAAGTAGAAAAATTAATGATGCTGATTTCAGAAATGGCGAAATAGTGACGTATGAACTGACATCAACAACCTTGATAACGAAGCTAATTTCGAAATGGACAGATCAAGACCTCATTTAGGTTGGTAGTGCAAGTACATGGAGCTGACATAAATGGGCATCCACACAAGGCCTGTACTATTATTATGTTTTTACCTTAAGAGAACTGTACTATTATTGTTGGTTTGCGTATTTCAAAGTAGTTGTATCGTCCATCGAAAAAGTTTTTCCAACACCTTATTACTCCCTACACTATTTTAAAATTTTACAATATCATGGATGTACTACACATTATAAATACCAAACTAACCTTAATTAATAATTGTTACTTTACTATGAAAACCATTTATAGCAACTCTTCCTTAAGCAATTTATAGTTTCCTTATATGACAAACAATCAAGAACAATAACATTAAAAATTAATTTATGTTTTGATTATAATCTTCAAAGGTTGTAATATAAAAAAATTAATTAAAATTGATATAGATTAAACCCAGATCTTCAATTAAAAAAAAAAAAACAAAAATAAAATTTTGACATGAAAAAATTGAAGATCTGGGTTGGTTTAAAAAAATAAAAAAACACAAAATTTTGAAGAAAAAAATTGATCTTCAAAAGATCTTCATTAAAAAAATAATAAAATAAAAATAAAGATTTTCTCCTATATTATCAGACTTGACTGATCCATTTGATTATGTGATAAGTTATACAATATTATGTTTAAATATTTTATCTAATTTAAAATTGTCATGTATATCTACCTTAACCGATAGTTAATAATATGCTTATATAAGATAGACATTTAAAACTCGCTCAATTGAAAAGAGCTTTTAAAATCAGACATACCTGATTTTAAAAAGTAAAAATCAACTAATTAAATCCCTTCATTGCATTTAAATTAAATAAGAGAAAGAAATTATTTTAGGAGAGATAATAGAATGAATGAATTTGATTGATTTGTTATTATTTTTTAAAATTACAAAAGCATTACTTGATTGAAATTTTCATTTATGCTATAATAAATTCAGATTCAATCCTACAAATCAAGACTTTGAAGCTTGACATCATATATGAAGTAATTCAGGGAAAAAATTCTGCGTTGAATGCTTTAAATACTAACTCAACAAGTTGACATATGCCAGCTTTAGCCTTTGGAGGTCTGCAATTGTAAGCAAACAAGATGACAAACCAGTTGTAAGCAACACCAGAATGCTTTGGAAATAAATGTTAGGCCTTGCCAAAATGACAAACCAGTTGACTCTTACAGTTCCAGAAATTGAGAGACATTGTGTATCCCATCCACCAAGCCACAATAGAGCTTTGCCATTCAATTTCAGGAATTACAAAACAAAATGATATTGTAACAATTAGCATATTGTCAGTTGTTTTTGAATAGCATACACAACTTCCCTCATATGAACCTGAGCAATTCGACAGCGGCTAACTACTATATAAACAATCGATACCCTCGTGATAAAACTCGAGACCTATCTTAGCTCAATTGCACAGCTATAGTTGCTAACAGCTCGCTGAAAAAGCCAACATTAAAAAAAAAAAACATTACACCTATGTAAAGGTGCTCAGGACTGTAAAACATGAGTTGTTTGACTTGTCCTTAAATTTGGAACACCAAAGCCTTTGAGCGGGGAAAATAAGATGACGATTGCCAGCAGAAGCTGAAGAAAACCCCGAGGGCACACCAAAAGTATTTACTCTTCAACAATTGCATATAGGTATATCCTTCTCGCTGGAATACATCTTTATTGTAGAAGCTATATTCTCAACTCAATCATCTGGTGTAGTTCCATATCTCATTGCATACAACTGATAATTTAGTCCGCAAGGCTCAAATCCTGAAGGCATCAACAGTATGTAACAGCTGTTTATTCCAGAACTCCATTAGCACCCATATCCTTCAACAGGAAGTAAACTATGAGGGAGAATTTTTAAATGTTTAAAAATTCTCTATAAGTTGTCTCCGCAGCTCTCATCCAGTTTTCATACTGGGGGTCCCCAGACCCGAGCATAACCTGAAACATAAATAAAGGTTAATATGGAAAAACAAGAGAACATCCTGCACATGCATACGTGCACATCTCAGGCCATCATAGTCTGTACTGACGCTTCGGAAATTAAAATTCATGAAGTAGACATAAAAATAACTTACAAATTGAACATCATCTTCCATGAGCCCTGGTGTTGCTGCTCGAAATCGAGTCAATGCCTTTCTGGTAGTCCAGCCTCCCAATTAATCCAATCTACAATGTTGAACCAAAATAACAATTGAAGGAACATGGAGGTTTTGCTATGAACATCTGTAGAACAAGAGATGTTAACATCTTACCACTGAACCTACACTTTATAAACACACTAGGGTTATCGAATGATGTCGCAGAACAGTTGATACTAGAAACTTTAAGACTAGTCCACCTTTCCAGAGAGATCATTAGCTGAGTAATGAGAAGTGAGATGCTCATCTACGGACGGATTCCACTGGGTTACATCGATGCCATTTGTGATTCCTGACCAATTCAACATAAATTAGTTGCAGACCAGCTCAAACACCCGTATACACATTCATATAAAAAGTATATACTTAATTCATAACGAGACATGAGGAAACACACCGCATATGACCTAGGAGTCTGTTTAGTATGATTTATGCATGTTCAAACAATTATTCACAAAGTAAATTCCCTAATAGTAGGTCCTATCAAAATCAGACTGGGTAAAATTTTCTTATACTGAAGCTTTGATTTTTGTATTTCCTGGACAACCTCGGACATTACATTTTTCCTGCTAGGAAACAAAGTAAATTCCCTGGTTAAAAGTTTAAAATGCATACCATCCAAAACGCTCTTTCGACTACTTGATAGCTCGTATAAGCCGTATCCGCCTTCAACATTGGTTATTTCCCATGAATAGCCCTGCAATTGAACAAAGATAACATCGGCATGAAAAGTAATACGATGTAAGAAGTATGAGCATTTGTGACTTGTATGGAGGATACAATCAGAAACACAAAAGAAAAGAAATAATTTACCTTGAGTGTTAAAATTTTCAAAAGTTGATAATAATCGCAAATTACCAAAAATGAGACCAGATATTTCTTCAAATCAAACACTCCGGTGCTCCGTACGATTGTGGATGTAGTCCAAAGTTCTTTATAAGGTGCAGCAGGTTCAACACCCTAGCATACACAATGATAATATGTAAGATTAGTATCCTAGACATCTACTTCCACAGTTTCACAAGAATATCAATCATAAGATGCAGACCGCATGCTTCAGAGAGGCAAGTTCAAATAACATTTCAAATAATATGGCATTCGGAGAGCATCAAAATGTTACAAAAATCTGATGTGCGAGGTTATGTAAAACAAGAATACTTCGAACATCCTTATAAACTCCATATGGACGATACTTAGATGCCAAAAGCCTGAACCAGAAAACAAGAAATCAAGACTCGGAGGTTAATTTCTTTCCTATAGTAACTTCAGGGAAGTTCCAAATAACTTACACTGGCGCAAGGCCAGCACGCCAGTCATTGACGAGGAAAAGTCATTTCCCTCTATATGTATATCCTCCTGATGGAAGCACTAGTGGAGCTTCACATGCTGCATAGCAAAGCAAAGTGAAACCAAACTGTAAAACCAAATGAGAACAAGACTTGTCATCGTTCGTGAATAAAAAGTTCCTAGTACTTCGTCAGCCTCGATGCTCAACACAATCACAAGCCATATCTGGTTATCACCAAAAGCACCATAGTAATCACCGTAAGGATTTCCAGGCCTGTGATATGACGGATGGTCCACAAGCACCTATAAATTTGGGAAAGAAATAATCATCAACAGAAAAATTTCTCCCTGTGGAAAAAAATATTATAAAGAAAGGAACAAGACTCGACATATTTATAAGAGACGGCCCGGAGATATTTTACCCAATCAACACCTTCTCTATACTTATGGAAGAATGAAACATCTTGCACCCCTTCGACACAGAAAATCTCGATGCGACAGTCGGCACCAACAGCCGCAGCAAAATTCTTGTCTGCAGCAGTGCCATTAAGGTATCTAGGAGAAACAACCATCACACGATGTCCATGGGCAGCTAGTGCTATAGGCAACGAACCACATACGTCTCCTAATCCACCAGTTTTTGAATAAGGCGCTGCCTCAGCAGTGGCAAAGACGATGTTGTAGGTTATCCAAGTTTCAACTTTCGTCTCTCCTTCAATGTCTTCACCTTCCTCTGCTACATAAGAAGCTTGATCTTCTTCATGAGTTTCAATGACCTCCTATTATCCTATAGTTCAAGGTTACAACTGCACATTTGTTTAGCACCCACAATATATAAAGTCTTAAAATGCTGATTGATCTACTCAATAGAGAATATCACACTTAAAAGTACAGTCTCATGCACATCAGTCACATGAGAAGCCGAAACATAATAACTTACAATCCCAAATTCACCAATCACACTGTCCTAATTCTTTCACTCCAATTCATGAAAGTATAATAAAACCTCAAAAATTTTGAAAACAAATGAAAGAAAAGAAAACGTTAACATAAGATCGACTAAAATATGGTATTGGATTCATATTCAGTAGGGAAAATATAAATTGAGATATAGCATGCTTGATGAATTAACTTACTGCTAACATGCTTTCCTTTGATAGCACATGATAAGCTTGTGTTTGTTTAATTGTCTCTTATAACCTTATTTAGCATATTTAGTACCGTTTAGATGTATATGGCTTCGCTATCAAGATTTGGACTATATCATAAAAGTTTTAAATATTTCTCCACAAAAACAAAAAAATCTCTCAACAAAGCACTTGTTTCTCGGTCCACAGGACTATGTTAAGCATTAGAACAAGTCTCGTAATTTGCATTTTGTGATTCGGTAACCATAATCATGATGCTGTATTTAATATGCACATTGCAATTTAAACTCCACAGTAATATCTAAGAAAAGTGTTTACTAGTAGTATTAAATTCCTTGTTTTATAAGAAACTGTTCAAGAAGGACCATCAAGGCTAAAAGCTTAAGGACATTTACATTCCCTATACCTTCACCGTTGCCTCCTCAAGCATAGCGATTGAAAGTTTCGACAGTATCCTAGAAGACAGAAACTGGGATTAAGAGCACATATAAACCAATTAAAATAAAAACAATTTCTAACTATTTGGATTTTGAACTCACTCCTAAGTCCTCCAATGGCGTGAACAACTAGTATGGTTCCATATCTCATTGCATACAACTGATTTAGTCAATACCATTGGAAAGGTATGGGTTCCATTCATAACCATTCTTGCACTTGCAAAGATAACCACCAAGACTATTGTTAGCTGGGTCATAACACAAGACATTTTCCTAACATGCGTAACTTGGAGTTTTTTTTTTTTTTTTTAACTTTCTCACATTTTCCATGCCTTGTTATTACCCAATCCACCACTATAAAAACTTTTTCTATCATATTGAAGAGATCATTGGAAAAGAAATAAAATTGGTTATCGTAAACAACAAACTTGTAAATGCATGGATTGTCTATCTTTAATACATTCATTTGTCTCAATGTGTTAAGGCCATAGGCCTCGATCATGACATGTTGTAGCCCTAGAGGGATATCTATCTAGCAACATCCTGAGCCAGTGCAAGATCCCTCAATCATCTCACTAGGCTATCACAAAAGGAGATGCATTCTCGGTATAATTCATGTTACCTATCTTGCCATAAGCGAATCTTTGAGAATAACAATAGATGACTATGAACTTATTTTGGGCGTCAATGATGGTGGAAGAATTACCTACATCAAAGAAGTTCATGGTTGAGGTTCCATTATAGTAATCTATTAATACTAAGCTTAATAGTTATAACAGACCTTCCAGGTTTATGCTGGTGACCTCATCTCTGAATTTGAATAAAAGAGTTTTAAAGGGTTGCAAACGATTAAAAACATTTCATGTTTGTTATTTAGGTAACATCCGCACTTTGTCCCGAATGGATAGGGGATATCGAGGTGTCCACACTTAGTGGGATAACTAGACTTGGCTTAGAGAAATTTAGTAGTTGATAGTGCTGTTAATGGCATAACTACTCAGAGAGATAGAACAAAGAGAGTAAGAATAGAGAGATGGTAAAAATAGAGAATAAGGTTGGAAGGAAGAAAAGGAAAAAATAGTGCAGTCGCTGGTGCTGTAATCAATCCCATATTTTCAGCTAGTGGTGTAATCTTCTTTGTTGATCTTCTATTCACAAGTACTTCTTCCACTGAAATTTTTTACTACTAGGAAGCTCTTCGTTAGGAAGGAGGTAAGTAGTGACAAGTCTTGGTTATTTGCACAAAGCTGGAGTTAACAGATTTAAAAAGATGTGAAAGTTAAAGCTGTTGGTGTTGTAATTAATCCCATATTTTCTACTAGTGTTGTAATCTTCTGTGTTGATCTTTTATCACAAACGCTTCTTCTACTGAAATTTTTTATGATTAGGATACTCTTTGTTAGGAAAGAGGTGAGTGGTGACAGGTCCTGGTTATTTTGCACAAAACTGGAGTTGGCAAATTGAAGAAGACATGGAAGCTAAAACTGTTGGTATTGTAATCAATCCCATATTTCCAACCAGTGCTATAGTCTTCTGTGTTGATCTTCTATTCACAAACGCTTCTTCTACTGAAATTTTTTACGACCTGGATGCTCTTAGTTAGGAAGGAAGTGAGTAGTGACAGGTTCTGGTTATTTGCACAAAGCTCCAATTGATGAATTGAAGAAGACGTGAAAGCTAAAGTTGCTAGTACTTAATCAATGCCATATTTCAGTTGGTGCTGTAATCTTCTGTGTTGATCTTTTATTCACAAACGTTTCTTTTACTGAAATTTTTTATGACCAAGATACTCTCGTTCGGAAAGATGTGACCGATGATAGGTCCTCTTTTTTTGCACAAAGCTAGAGTTGGTAGATTGGAGAAAACCTGAATGTTAAAGTTGCTGGTGTTGTAATCAATTTCATATTTCCAACTGGTGTTGTAATCTTCTATGTTGATCTTCTATTCATAAACGCTTCTTTTTCTAAAATTTTTTACGAATAAGATGCTCTTCGTTAGGAAGGAAGTGAGTGGTGATAGGTCTTGATTATTTTGCATAAAGCTAAAGTTGGCATATTAGAGAACACGTGAAGGCTAAAATTGTTGGTGTTGTAATCAATCCCATATTTCTAGCTGGTGTTGTAATCTTCTATGTTGATCTTCTTTTCACAAACGCTTCTTTTACCGAAATTTTTTACAACTAGGACTCTCTTCGTTAGGAATGAAGTGAGTGGTGACAGATTCTGGTTATGTACACAAAGCTTGAGTTGGTGAATTGGAGAAGACAAGAAACCTAAAGTTGCTGGTGCTGTAATCAATCTCATATTTTCAACTGGTGTTGTAATCTTTTGTGTTGATCTTCTATTCACAAATGTTTCTTTTACTGAAATTTTTTATAACCAGGATGCTCTTCGTTCGGAAGGAGATGAGTGGTGACAGGTCCTTGTTATTTGCACAAAGCTAGAGTTGGCAGATTGGAGAAAACGTGAAAGCTAAAGTTGTAGGTGTTGTAATCAATCCCATATTTCTGACTGGTGTTGTAATCTTCTGCGTTGATCTTCTATTCACAAACGCTTCTTCTACTAGAATTTTTACGATCAGGATGCTCTTCGTAAGGAAGGAAGTGAGGTGATAGGTCCTGGTTATTTGCACAAAGCTAGAGTTGGCAGATTGGAGAAGGCGTGAAGGCTAAAGTTGTTGGCGTTGTAATCGATCTCATATTTCCAGCTAGTGCTGTAATCTTCTGTGTTGATCTTTTATTCACAAACATTTCTTCTACTGAAATTTTTTAAGACCAAGACTCTTTTCATTAGTAAGGATGTGGATGGTGACAAGTCCCGGTTATTTGTATAAAGATTGAGTTGGCAGATTGAAGAAGACGTGAAAGCGAAAGTTGCCAATGTTGTAATCAATCCTATATTTCCAACTACTGTTGTAATCTTCGATGTTCATCTTCTAGTCACAAATGCTTCTTCTATTGAAAATTTTTTCAACAAGGATGCTCTTCGTTATGAAGGAGGTGGGTGGTGAAAGGTCTTAATTATTATTATTATTTTTTTTTTAGAACAAACAACAACAAAAAAAGAACAATTACAACTCAGAAAAGCCAGGGAAAATAAAGGAGACACAAACAGAATGCCAACAACGCTCCTCCGGAGAGGAGAAAGCCAAGGAAGCAAGATAGTGAGCCAAGTGGTTTCCAGATCTAGAAACGGCTTGGAACCTAGAGACACCCGCAACCGAACAAAGAAGCTTTAAATCACCAACTAGAATGCTAGCTTCGCAAGGAGAGACATCAGTAGAAATGAGAGCAGAAGCTACATTCATAGCGTCGACTTCGACGATAGAGATAAGCAGATTGCGAGAAAGACAGAAAAGCAGACCTTCCCTTAACGCTAGAAATTCGCCAATCTCCGGGCTGAAACAGCCTGGAACCCTCTTGGCCAGAGCAAAAATAACCCAGCCATCATGGTCTCTAATTACAGCCCCCACCCCAATGAAATTAAAGCCCTGTTTAACAGCTACATCAGTGTTCAACTTGAGGAGGCTGGGTGCAGGAGGAAGCCAAGCAGAAGGGGCGGACGAAGAATGGCCAACCGGGACAGCCGAGGTAGAAGAGGCAGACTTGACTTTCTGAAATTTCGTGAGAGAATCAATGACCCACGAGAAGACATCTTCAGCCTTACGAACCAGACTTGCATACAGCCTGGCATTGCGGTTATGCCAAATACCCCACATGATCATGCAGATTCTAGCCAAAGACTTAGAGGGAAATGATTCCAAAGCAAAAACAAAGAAGCCCAGCATAAACTCACAACGAAAGTCGATGACCTGAGAACCTTCCGCAGCACATTGCCAAACTTGCAGAGCTACTCGACAAAAGAGAAGGCAATGACGTATAGACTCCCAAGCATACTTACAGTTGTGGCAAGCACCGTCAGGGGAGACATGTCTGAGAAAGAGGTTAGCTCTGACAGGGAGTGATTCTGTGCTGACTCTCCAAACAAAATGTTTTACCTTCGGGGGAATGGGAAGATTCCAAAGAGTCATCCACCATGCTTTAGCTGGAGCCCTGGAAGACGAGGAAGCCTACTCTAAAGAGACTCGAGCCAGTTTATACCCACTTTTGACCGAGAATTTGCCTCTCTTGTTGTAATGCCACCTCCATCTGTCACAAATCTCTCTACAACTCAATGGAATGGATAGGATCACCTCATGGTCTAACGGGTTACAAGCTTTTTCGATCTTCTGGTAATCCCATCTCTTGGAAACCGGGTCCATCAAGTCTAAAACTGTCAGGGTGGGATCTCCCCCAATTGAGATTAGCTTGAAAGAGTGGGGTTTCGGAACCCAGGGATCAGAGAAAGCAAGAATATCATTGCCGTTGCCCACTTGCCACCTTAAACCTTTGACAAGCAGCTCTCGGCCCCAAAGAATACTTCTCCATGAGTAGGAGATCCCATTTTTAGCATAAGCTTGAAGGAAATGGATTTTGGGGTGGTATATGGACTTTGGGGTGGTATTTGGCTTTGAAGACCCTTGCCGCTAGAGAATCCGAGTCTGATACCAGCCTCCAAGCTTGCTTCACCAGTAAGGCTTGATTGAAGGAGGCTAACTCCCTAAACCCCAAACTGCCTCGATCTTTCAGGAGGCACATACGCGACCAACTCACCCAACTCATCTTCCGCTTTCCCTTGCGCAAACCCCACTAGAAATTGGATGTGAGATTACCGAGATCATTGCAAAGAGCGGACGGTAAGCGGAACACAATCATGACGAACGTCGGGATTGCTTGAGTAACTGCTTTGATGAGTATCTCCTTACCCCCTTTAGAGAAGAAATAATGTTTCCAGCTCCTTAACCGATTCCAAACTCGATCCTTGATGGACATAAAGGTTGTCCTTCTGTTTTGACCCACTAGAGAAGGGAGACCGAGATATTTATCGTGCGAGGACCCGACTTTCATACCAAAGATGCCCAGCATTCTGGCTCGGCAGACAGAGTCCGTGTTCGGGCTAAATGAAATGGCAGATTTCTCCAAGTTAATTTGTTGACCCGACCCCTTGGCATACAATGTCAACACCCTCTTGATCTTGGATGCATTAGCCTCTGAAACACTACAAAAAAGGATACTATCGTCAGCAAATAAAAGATGGTTGATGAGGGGACCTCCTCTACCGCACCTGACACTGATTTCTCTACCCCCAAGTTCGGCTTGTCGGAGGCTGCTGGAGAGTGCTTCGGTGTAAAAGAGGAACAGGAAAGGGGAGAGGGGGTAGCCTTGACGGATTCCCCTAGAAGGAATGATGCCCTTGGATTTTCTACCATTGAGTAAGAGGGAAAATTTGGACGATGAAATGCAATCCCATATCAGGCTAATCCATTGCTCTGGAAACTTCATTTTGGCAAGAACCACCTTGATAAATGACCATTCTATGCGGTCATAAGCTTTGCTAAGATCGAGTTTAAGGGCCATCTGCCCCAATCTACCTTGCTTCTGCTTGCTGATGGAATGAAGAAGCTCGAATGAAACCAGTACGTTGTCAAAAATTTGGCGACCCGAGATGAAGGCTGACTGGTTTTCAGTGATCAAAGATGGAAGGCTAGGTCTCAGTCTATTGGCGAGAACCTTTGTCACTATCTTGTACACCACACTGGTTAAACTAATGGGACGAAAATCATTGAGGCGGAGGGGGCTCTTCTTTTTTGGAATCAAAACTATGTGAGTCTCAATGAAGGCCCTGATAGACCCTCTCCCATGCAAAAATCGGAGACAAAAGTCGGTAACTTCTGTGCCAACGATTCCCCACATCTTTTGAAAGAAAATGGCGTGAAAACCATCGAGACCCGGCGCTTTAGTGGGACTAAGATTGAACATTGCGGCTCTTACCTCCTCAGCAGTGAAGGGCCTGTTTAAACTCTGTAGCATGTCTTCGTCCAGCTCGGTACTGATCGACCTGCAGGCTGCCTCGACCTCTGAAGGAGAAGGGTAAGATGTCGAGAAGAGGGCATCAAAGTAGCTACAAGACAACTCAGCAATCTTGGCTTCCGAAACCACTTCTATACCGTCCGCATCCATCAGTCTAGAGATTGTGTTTTTCTTTTTCCTAGCCGAAGCTCTAGCATGGAAAAACTTGGTATTGCGATCACCCGCCGCAAGCCAGTTCGTTCTCGCCCGCTGACGCCAATAATCTTCTTCCTTGGACAAGAGTTGTTCCATCTCACTTTCCACTAACTTAATTTCCTGTATAACCCCATCTCTGGAGGAAACCTTATATAACTTCTCCAGCAGCCTACTTTTATCGACTATCTTTGCCCTCAACGAGCCGAAGCAATCCTTACTCCAATCTGCTAGGGATACTGCGCATTTGTCCAAGAGCTGACCGAGCCTAGACTCCGTATTGGTTAAGTCCCCTGAAACCCAATGAGAGCGAACCACTTGCTGACATTCATCTTTGTGCAACCAGAAGGGTTCAAACTTAAACAGCCGCGGGCCAGTAGATCTATACGGGTCTCTCTTTTGAAATCGCAGTAGAACTGGTCTATGATCTGATCCATTGAAGCCAAGATTTTCAACAGCTGCGTGTGGAAAGAGGTCAAACCAGCCTTCAGACGCAACAAACCTGTCCAGTCTCTCTTGGATAATGGCTGACCCATCTCTTCTGTTGGTCCATGTAAATTTCGGACCTAAAAAACCCAAATCAAACAAGTTGCACTCTTTTAAGGTAAGATTAAAGTTTGTAATATGCCCGATGGATTTGTCTGAACCGCCCCTTTTTTCGGAAAGACTAGCTATCGCATTGAAGTCTCCCCCAACTAGCCAAGAGAGGAGGTTAACTTGTTTGAGTCGCCTGATAAGCTCCCAAGATACCTGTTTGCCTGAGCTAGAGGGATTGTCATAGAACCTTGTAAACCTCCAATGAGAACCATCTTCTATCACAACTCTTGCATCCACATGGCCTATGGAATAGGATAAAATCGAGACGTCAATCTCATCCTTCCACAGGAGCCCCAGACCACCGCTACGACCATTGCACCCCACAAAGAACCGATTACCAAAACCCAACTTTAAGTGAATATTGGAACATGCAGTACTAGATAACTTAGTTTCACACAAGAAAACTAAGCTAGGGGAAAACTTGCGGCATACCCTTTGAAGGGAGACGAACGTACGTGGATTCCTCAAGCCGCATATGTTCTAACTGATGCAATTCATGGCGATCGGTGGGCCTGTTCCACAGGCTCCACCGTTGGAAAACTGACTACCCTTGTCACGGGGGTGCTTCCCTTAACTCTCTTCTGAGCTCTACCCTCCTCCTCCTTATTAGCAGGACCTTTCGGTCTCTTCGGATTACATTGGTCAGAAAAGGGTTCTGCGCTCTATTCCGTAGTTACTGGAGGCGGAGTGAGCGCTCTGGATTGCCCTTTCCCTACGCCTTTCTTCTGATGAGATAAACTAGAACCTCTATAGTTCAATTGTCTGCCCTGTTGCTTTAGGATCAGCTTCTTAATGGGGTTAGAGAGCCTCCGTGAAGGGGAGCTGCCTCTCGCCACCCGTTTCCATTTCTGAGTAGGTTGTATCTGGACGTTGTTGCATGCCGCTGAAGATTCCAAAGTAACGAGGGAATATTACTGTTGCATCTTTGTGGACTGATTAGATGTTGCGTGGGTGAATTCCTTGGGTTTGAACCCCACTACTACATTTAATATTCCGCTGTTATCTTCGATAGACCCTTTTGCCCCTGCCTTTGGTGACCCCGTTTGGGGCTCATTTTGACTTTCAGCGTTCAATCCATCCTACCCTCTTAAATGGACCACTTCCCTTTGTCCCCCCGACCCCATGACTTCTTTACCTTTTGTAACTTTTTGAACGACAGCTTTAGAAGCTTCTATACTATATAGATTTAGGTTATCCAAACTCCTTGGGTGAGCTTTATGAGTAAGGTCCTTGTGAGGCTCGATTGGTACCGCTTTGCTCCCCCTCTGCACCATGTTTATCCCAATGCGGCGAACTACTACTTCTATGAATGTCTTCAAGTCTAGATCTCTCCGCTTTCGGCCTGGGTCTCTCATTTGTGGGAGCCTTCAGCTAGGAACCAAAACTTGGACTAAGCTGCTTTTTAACCGCCTCCTTCGCCTCCGCATCAGTACAGTCCCAGCTGCAATGCCCAATTCGACCACATGTGTGACAGAAATCAGGTAAGCGCTCATATTTCAAGATTATGGTGCTTGGTTCTTCGTTGTCCCCAAAATTTAACCGTAACACCCTTTGGATGGGTTTACTGATGTCTATACGGACTCTGACTTTCACAAACTTACCCCGACATTCTTTGGGATCTTTGGGAGAGTGTACAACTTCGCCTATCTTGCTAGCCAGAACCGCTGCCATCCTTGGGTTCATATATGCAAGCGGAAGATTATGCATCTACACCCATATGTCTACATGATTAAATCCTAGTTTTGATATGTCACCCGCTCCCTGGGGTCTTTCCAAAACTATAAGGTTGTTCTCAAAGTGCCAAGGCCCCCTATTCCATACTTTCTCTTTGACATCGGCCTTCTGGAAGTAGAACATGAAAATATTCTCCCCTATCATCTCCACTTCAACCTTTCCGATAGGCTCCCACAATTGAGCAATGACTGTTCTAAATCCTTCCCTATTTACTCGTCTTACAGCAAGCA
Organism: Nephelium lappaceum; assembly: GCA_021234005.1. Taxonomy (NCBI): domain Eukaryota; kingdom Viridiplantae; phylum Streptophyta; class Magnoliopsida; order Sapindales; family Sapindaceae; genus Nephelium; species Nephelium lappaceum. The sequence continues at coordinate 1,142,734 of CM037996.1, forward strand.
CCTTTCCTATCAGACAATGTTCCACCTCTGCGAATCCTATTGCCTTGAGATCGTTATCTATGTAATACTTGACCTGTTCTGCGTCGGAAAGGGTCATAGATTGGTACAACTTTGCTATCCCACCGTCGTCCATGGCGGAGGAGAGAGGAACTCGATCTGGAACAGGATCAAAGATAGCTCCTCTAGCCGAGAGCTAGTACCTTGGTAAGGAAAGCTACTCTCACCTTGGGTCTCGTACAGAGAAAACAAGAGAGAGACTTTTTGATTTTCTAGGTCTTAATTATTTGCACAAAGCTAGAGTTGGCAAATTGAAGAAGACATGAAAGCTAAAGTTCATTAACACTGTTTTCCGTTAGTGGAAAACGAATTTTAGGCAGCATTCTGTTTGTTAATGTAAATTATTGGATGGAAAATTTTGAAATTATTTAACAAGGATGGGAATCATACTGAAAAATAGAAAAATAAATATATTGTGGCCAGGATTCATGACTACATATTATTATTAATTTCAGAAGTTTTTGTAGTTAATTTTGATTTTTACTGTTTCGATTTTCATTTTTTACCATGATTGTGGTCTTCAATTACAGGTAAATATAAACAAAACAATAAACAGTAAGAAAAATCATATCATGATTTTAGACCGAAAATAAAAAGAAGCTTTTGGTTAGTGTAACTGAAAAACTAGTTATGTAAATATGAAAAATATATGAATTATGGAAAAGCATCTTAAAAAATTTATTCTCATGTGAATTTTCAGTGATCGACAACGACGCGGCCTTTGTCTCAATAGATTTGTTTCGTGAATCATGTCAATATTCAGCACTTACCAAGGTATTTGTGAAGAATTTTAATTATTATCTCATCCTATTCTAATATATATCCTCCATTACCAATTCTATGTCTTTAATAATATATTTAATATTTTGAGGCTAAGCTTAATGTAGCACATGAACCGTTTCAGTAACATTCAAAATTGAAAAACTATCCTCTCTCAAGTTTTATTTTTCTCCAATAATGTAAATACTACAAGAAAAAATTACCCATTTCGACAGTAGTTTATATAAATATATACACATATATATATATATAAATATATATATATATATATATGTGTGTGTGTGTTGAAAAGACGTATATAAAGGAACCAAGCCATCATAACTTTTACGTTATTCAATTTCTCCTCTCCAAAATATGTTCTCATATAACAGTAGCAAATATAATGATTACTCGAAGTGATTGGAAATGTCATGTTGTATTGTTCCTATACGGGAGGTGGGCATATCCTTTAAGTCAAGCTATTTGGGCAAAATATGGTTGAGCAAATAAGAAGGCAAACATTGCAAATACCTTTTCTGGGTTAATGGTGGGTAAAAATTAATTCTTGAAATAGGCAAGTAGATGTGATGTTGTTTCAATCTTTTTATATACAAAGTTAACTCATCATAATAATTATAACATGGGAAAAATCTAAAATAACTCCTGAAATTGAAAGTATTATCAGTTTACCCCAACTTTTAAAAATATCGGCCAAAAAACCCTCTGACATCAATTCAAAAATAGTTTTCATCCAAAAGTTGAGTGGTTTTATGATAAAACCATGCAAAAATGAAAATAATCTTACTATTGAAAAATTTTAAATTTAAAAAATTATAATTAAATACAATTATTTAGCATTTAAAAATTAAAATTAAAAAAAAAGAAATTAAAACCGAAAAATGAAGATCTAGTTTGAACTCGGCTCTTCAAAGTTTGAAGATCTAGAGATCTTCATTTAAAAAAAGAAAAGAAAAAAGAAATCAAAATTTTGACAAGAAAAAATTGAGAATCTGGGTTGGCTTAAAAAAAAAAAAAAAAGACACAATTTTGAAGAAAAATATTGATCTTCAAATGATTTTCATTAAATAAAAAACAAAAAAAAAAAAACACAGTTTTGAAGCAAAAAAAAAAATGGAAGATTTAAATTCAACTCATATCTTCAATAAATAAATTAATTAATTAAAAATAAATAAAATTAAAGATCTAGGTTTCCTACCTAGAGGGTGGAGATTTTATTGTTTACATGTGTACCTTCCTGGTTTGTTCAATTATTTTTTTTAATTTATTTAATAATTGAAAATATTATAAAATTCAATTCAACTGTTCTAATTCATATTTATTAAATGCAATTACCTAAATACTCTTACACCCTAACAGATTTGTCATCTTTTGAACGAAAATCACTAACCTACTAACGATTGGGGTTTTTCGGATAATAATTTGAAAACCACAAGTGGTTTAATATTAGTTTCGATTCAAGGGGTTATTTTGATAACATCTCTTAAATTCATAAATTAGATTATTAAGTCAAATACAAAATATTACTAAAATAAATTCTTAGCCGAATGATAATCATCTAATAAATAGAAATTAGTTCACTTTATTAATTGCAAGATGAAGGGAAGTAAAGGAGAAACAAGTATGAGAGTCAGAATTCTCTCTCTCTCTCTCTCTCTCTCTCTCTATATATATATATAATTTTCACCTCAACACACAACGAAATTAATAATTAATCATAAATGATTATTAATTAAGTCAAAAACAACCGCAAATAATTAAATCTAACTACTAATTATTGAAAAATTCTTTATAAAAAAAATGCGATATTGAAAATACTATATTAGTATGTAGTAAGGAGAAAAAAAAGTATATACATACATGTATATATATATGAGTGATTTAATAATTAGGACTGTTGTTTCTTCCCAGTCTACCTTTTAATTATATGATGAACCGATAGCTAAAAAAACAACTAGGGCTATGAATTGTAATGATATTTTTCAGGAAAAGTAAATGGAACAACCATTTATGATTAATTATAAGATGACAAATCAGACTGTGGTGATATGTCCTAATGATTATGGCTTGTAAGAGAGGAGCAATCATCCAACAATGAGGCACTTGCTTGATTGAACCTCTGTGATTGTGAAAGGGACCTTGCCACTGTGTTGTGGTACTCACTAAACAACTAGGATGAGAAGCACTCAAGGAGAGTCCTTTTCTCCAACAATACATTTCATCCATGTAACAATTGACGATTAAAGGGCCTACCGTAGAGCCAAAAGCCAATTGCATTAATTCAATCACATATTGCTGCTGCTAATGAGGTGATATATCAAGAATACATCACAATTCACAACAACCGGCTGCATGTCATAGCAAGGCAAATTTAACAACTCAAAAAGTCAATATATATACATTATATATTGTGAGCCACTGATAAGGTTTAACAAAATTAACTGAAGTAGCCACTATTAAGTTATCAAATGACTTAAATGTTACAGATTGTGCAGAATTTGACATTGCAGTAGCTAGAGAGAAGAACATATCTTGAATTCATATTTTCACCATCTGAAAGAAAATACTAGGTATAATATGTGTTGTACCATGTTAGCATTGATCTTTGTATGCATTTGACATGACATTATTAGTTGACCGTCTCCTGGGGGGGCTCATTGTATTAACAGCATAACATGGAAGAGGTAGATATTGCAGAGTGAAGGTAAAAAACTGGAGGTTGATAACTACAGAACGCTAATAGTTGACGTATTTAAAGAGTATATATACAGAGAGACACACACACACACACACTTGACTGATTTTCGTACAACCTGGAATACCTAATGTATCAAAAATGCAGCAACAAGAACAACAAATGAAACCAATTTCCATTCTGCAAAAAAGAAGAGCCACTTTCATCTATTCATAAAATTTCACACATCTTAACAATCCAATGCTTACAAGATCAACCAGGCAATTATTTCGCAACAGAGAATATACCTTTACGGTGTCAGGATGTATGCAGCACATTGAATATGCCTATAGCACAAAGATGCATCCTGAAAAAAATAATAATAATAATAAGAAATTCACTTCACTTCAGCTAGCATTCCAAGATCCATTTTCCCACAAGTATCAAAGAAATTTAATTTCACAAAGGGTGGAACCCCTTGGAAACATTAGAACTTGATTCCGGAACTTTTTCGCATGCTTATAATTAGGAATTTTAATCTGAACCGAAAAGCTCTCCAACACTTTGCTATTTTCCAATTAATACCTGATCACTTCTAGCTCGTCAAACTCCCCTACCATATTTTCAATTTGAATCCTTTTGATGTGCAACAACAAACAGGATGGCACACTCTCTAGGTCAAACCAAACAAAATCATCCAGCCCAAGTTGTTCATACAGCTCAAATTTTTTATGATCCTTATAAACAATGAAGATTCAAACCTTAAATACAAATGCTGAGCTAACAACAATCGCTTATATTAAGTAATATATCTTTCAAACAATATTCAAGCAAATCACTTGTTTTCGTAATGTATATGTATAAATATATTATATATATGAAATGTATTTGTTGACATCGAGAATTAGGTTCTTCAATCAAAGCCAACAAATCCTTAAAACCTGCAAACAGAAAAAGAAAAGCTATCATAAAAGGGCGCCAATTTCTGTTTCGGTGTGACCTCAACACCACCAAACTGTAACTTGAGCGTTGGAGAGGACACACTGGAATAAACACCAGCGCCCTTTTATGATAGCTTTTCTTCCTGTGTATGCAGGTTTTAAGGATCTGTTGGTGTTGATTGAAGAACCTAAGTCTCAATGTCAATGGTATTTACCTTGAATTTCATGAATATTGCACATATTAGAAGCAAAATAACAAATTAAAAAAATATATTTGTTCATCAATTCTAACTCACTTGCTTCAAATTAAGGACTTGTAGATAAGGCGAATTTGTGAGAAAGTGTGGAAGGAGTTTCCAGCCAAGACAAGATTCAATTCCCAATTCCAGATGAAGCAAATTGGGAAAGCTTGGCAAATTACCATCAAAAGTGAAACTTAAAACCTTCATTGAAAAAACGATGACAGTCAATGATCAATCTTAAAAAACTCAACATTTTATGATGTAAATATCTTGTGAGCTCCAAGGAAAAACCAAATATTAGGATATATAAAATATGCAAACTTAAAATTAGAAAAATGTTAAAGGAAGAAAGCTTACTCTCGATGCAGGAATAGACAATGATAGAGACCTTGTATAAGTGATTCCACTCAAAAACTCCATTGTCTGATTACCTTCTTCCTCAGAAACATACTGTGGAATATCCCATATCTTACTAACCAGAAAAACTTACTTAGGAAGGGAGTCCCGCCCAATACAAAAGATGAAAAGGCAGAACTTCACAAATATAGAGGTACTCAAGATTACGGGCTTTAACCACAAATTTGTTTGGCGCATAACGAAATTTGGGACGGTTGAAATCTTTCCCATACATATTTAGTGTTCTAAGAGTTGGCAGAGTAATCTCAAAAGTCTTTACAGTTTCACTGCACCAAATTATTTCATCAATTGTCAAATCTTCAAGTACAGGGCAGCTATGAAACAGTTTTAGCATTTGGTCAGCAGCTGGCTTCTTAGAACAGATGCAAATAGTAACATATAAAATTTTAAGACTTGGAAAACACACTGCGGAGTTGGGAATATCATAACCAAAATGCACATAACGCAAAGTTAGCTTCATGAGGGATTTGCACGTAAAAATGCTTTGAGGCAATCTAATACATCCCCAGTAATCATTATCAATGTTCAAAGTAAGTTCACAAACATTGTGTTCAGCTGCATAGTCTACCCACTTGCTGATAAGAGAAGCATCACCAAACGTTTCAATGGAAAAAAGAAAGCTGAGATGAAAATCTTGAATAGCTTTGGATTGCAAAAGGCTAAGTGCTCGGTTGATAAATGAAGTATCCTTCTCGACCCCATAAAAATTGGAAGTGAAGTAAAGGTTGTAGTCTTGTAGATTGACTTCCAAGATTCTTCCATCTGGATGATAAAACAGAGGTTCTAACAGCATCTACAGTTTCAGGACATGATAGGATGTGAATAAGAACATCATCTGGCAATCCGCTAATGATGTCTTTCCCACTTTTCTGTTCCTTAACGATTTCTCAACTTCATGATTCTTTCACAATGCTACATTATTAAAAACACAATTCGTAAACACACCTCAGTCTCAGCAAATATTGACATTCAAAGTTCAAATCCCATCTCCCCCCAAGTCAATAAAGTAAATACACAATCATATAAGCACATATGGATATGTGAAAAACAAGACAAGACAGAGACAAATACTTCACAAACAAACAGAATTAATGAAAAATATACCTACAAACGCTAGTATACAAATGCAAGTATGTAATCTTACACTAGCATCTAGTAATTTTGTTAAACTATGATGCCACTAACAGTTGCAACCTGCAATCTGATATTTTTAAAATTTTTATAACATAGCCATATATGAGAATCCAAGATGACTAGTTCACTACTGACTTCAAAATGGTTCCAGTCATTGAAATCACAGAGAAACCACAGGACAAATTAAAACTTAAAAAGTAGATGACCACAAAACCAGCAACATCAAAACAATAGACGAAGAAATAGAGAATACAAACCAGTCTTGGGTGGTGGAGAGACGAGAGAGGAGAGAAGGAGTCACCGCCGATCACGAGACAAGCTTGACGGCGACGAACGGTGGCCAAAAAGAAGAGAGGCACTGGCAAAACCTAGGGCTTTTATGTTTTGTTTATATCCGGGTCACCGGGTCGGGGCAAAAAACTTGCCCGTTCTGACCCCGTAACCCGGCGGGGTCACCCCTTTGCGCCCCTAACCGGCTTTGAATTGATTTTTCTCTGCCCCAAACAGACGGAGATGAAGATAATTTTTCTTCTTCCTTTTTCCTTTTGGGAATTTAGCAAAATTACCCTTTTTTGAAACCTTATTTACATAATTACCCTCTCAATAAAAAAAATTGCAAGATTACCCTAAATTACCCAAAATACCCCTAATAAATTAAAACCAACTCATTAATACAAACCATTAATTATTTACCTACCTAATTAAACAACAATAAAATAAACATCATATAAATACCATCAACCTACATTAATCCATCCTCCATTACAAAACTACTCCAACAACAATCACTTTATTTATTTTTTTTCAAATTTTAGTTTTGAGTGAAAGAATATTTGAAGAAAAGTTGAAGAAATTTGAATATTAATAAAGGTTAGTGTTTATATTTTGAAATTTTTATTTTTCTTTTTCTTTTTTATTTTTTGAAAACTTATATTTGAGTTTTTTTAGGAAATAGAACTGATTATGGTGTGAAAAAATGGAAAAAAATTAAAAATTCTAGTTCGGGTTAGAAGGCAGCCCGGAATCGGGTCGACCCGATTCCGGGTCGCCTTCTGACCCGAAGGCTTCAGACTGACCCGAAGTAGGGTCAGAATGAAGCCTTCGGGTCAGAAGCAACCCGAATTCGGGTCAGAAACGGCCCGAATTCGGGTCAGAAGCGACCCGAGTTCTGGGCGACCCGATATCAGGTCGCTTCTGACCCGGAATCGGGTCGACCCGATTCCAGGCTGCCTTCTGACCCGAACTAGAACTTTTCATTTTTTAAAATTTTTTTTTTTTTAAAAATTTTTTCAAACATAATCACCAATTCAGGTTTTGGTCGCCTTCCGACTTGAAAAATAAATATTGCTAAAACTATGTTATTAAATTACTCTTTAAGCTGTTTAATAGTAACGATTCTATGTTATCAAATTTTCAGGATTAAGGATGTCTACTGTACAATTAGTTTTCAATTGGGGTGGACATTGGAAGAGCGATCGTGGGGTTTACTGGTATGAGGGTCAGAGAGCAAGGGCTTTTAGATTTCCACGAGATGCAACTTTTGAGCAACTATTGGATAAAGCATACCACGTCACAGGTATTGATAAAAACCATTATCGAGTTGTATTAACTACTGGTGCTCAAACCATTTGTCCAAGTATGCCTATTGAGATAATTGATGATGATGATGTTGCATTATTGCTTGGTCGTGAGAATGTTGACCCTCTAGTTTATATAACTATTGATGAGGTTAAGCATGATTCAACAGATTTGAAGGATACTTGTCAACCAGAAACTTTTTGTGAACCAAACCATACATTTAAATTTGACTTCCATCCCAATTTGGAAACAAGGAATGTGAATGATAATAAAATGTCCAATATTAGTCCAACATATCAAACAAACTCGGGTGTCCATTTGGATGATATTAAGGAAGGATTTACACCAGGTGGCAATGATAATACTTGTTTCCCTTTTCATTGTGGATTTGAGAGTAGCTCGAAAATGGAGCATGTTTATGAGGTTTCGATGGATCACCATACAACGGATTGTGATGAACAAGAACAACATACTTATCCCACTACTTATGGTGAAACAACATCGGGTCGAGTTTCGAATCGATATAACCAGCAATTTGAGCATGTTCAAAGGCTTGTTCCACCATCATGTGCATTATATTCAGTTAATTCTAATGAAGTTGCTCCTAGACGCAATCCTATGCATATTCAAGTTGGTGAATTGTTTGAGAACAAAGAACAGTTGCAATCAGAGCTAGGCAGATATGCCTTGGCAAATCGGTTCCAAACAAGAGTCATGAAATCAGACACAACAAGATATCAGGTTCGGTGCATCGTTGCAGATTGTAACTGGCGCTTACGTGCAATTAGAGTTGGGGTTTCCGATTATTTTCAGATTAGAAGATTTGACAATGAACACACATGCTCCATGGAACAGCGATTTCCACATCAAAGGCAAGCAAGTGCTCATGTGATAGGAGAACATATCAAGGAAAAATTTAGGGACCACCGTATATACAGGCCCAAGGAAATTATAAGAGATATGCAAAATGAGTTTGGCATCTCATGTAACTACCACAAAGGATATCGAGCTAGACATATTGCATTGGAAAAGGCTTGAGGAACTCCTACTGAATCATACATGATTTTGCCTTCATACTTGTACATGCTAAAGCAAGCCAATCCTGGAAGTATTACTGACCTTCAGACTGATTCTGATGATAGGTTCATGTACATGTTCTTTTGCTTAAAAGCTTGCATAGATGGGTTTTTGTCTTCAATTAGACCAGTCATTGCTATTGATGGCACATTTTTAAAAGGTCCTCATAATGGAGTTTTATTTGTGGCTGTGTGTATGGATGGTAATGATCAAATTTTCCCTCTAGCCTTTGGTGTGGGTGATTCTGAAACTAATGATGCATGGGAGTGGTTCCTAATGAGGTTACGTCATGCCATTGGAGAAGTTGAGGATTTGGTTATAGTTTCTGATCGAAAATCTAGCATAAACAACGGTGTGGAAAAAGTGTTCCCTAATTCCTTCCATGCGGCTTGTGCAGTGCATTTAGAACGGAATATGGTTGCAAAATGTGGAAAAAGTAAGACATTAAAAGATGTTTATTGGAAGGCAGTTAAGGTGTATCGAGTGAATCAATTTACCCGTTCCATGGAACAATTAGCAAACTTGAATCCAGAAGCCGCTACATTCATCACTGAAGTTGGTATTGATCGTTGGTCACGTGCGCATTGTCCAAGAAAAAGGTACAAGATAATGTCAACATATATTGCAAAGTCGATGAATAATGCAATTAGTGATTGTCGAGAGTTGCCAATCACTGGAGTTGTTGAATATATTAGAGGGGTTCTCCAGCGTTGGTTTAATGATCGTCGAGCGGAAGCACTTAAAATAACAACTCAGTTGACAACTGCAGCAGATGTAGCAATTGCCCTTAACGATGACTTGGCTCGCACATACACAGTTCACCCGATTAATTTTTACACATTTTTTGTTAGAGATGGGGATTTGGATGGACATGTTGATTTAACAAGAAAGAGTTGCAGTTGTCAAGAATTCAACCTAAACCAATATCCATGTGCGCATGCTTTAGCTTGCATCAGACTTAGAGGGTTTTCATATTCAGACTACTGTTCAGCCTATTACTCTTCTAGGTCTCTTGTAGCAGCTTATAGTGGGGAAATAAACCCACCCGGACAACCATCCGATTGGTTGGTTCCAGAAGATATTGCAGCTAAAGTTGTTCTCCCTCCAATCGGTCGACGTCGTCCAGGAAGACCAAGAAAGAATCGCATTCTATCAGTTGGGGAAGAAGTTCATAGAAGGAGATGCACTAATTGTTCACGTCATGGTCACAATAGTCACACTTGCACCTATCCGAAGTCCACAAGAGTACCAAGCAACACTGAAAGTATGGGACAGTCAAGTGACAATAACAATGTTACAGAATGATTAAGCTTGGATTGTTTTCCTTTTTTGTTTAAAAAACCTCCTCAGGTGTTGGCGTGGGTGATCGAGAAGGGATAGCTCCTCCAGAAGTATAGGTGGGCGTGACACAACAATGCTTCCATATAATTCATATTTTGCATATTTTGTAGCTTAAAGAAAAAGGATTGCAAATCTATTCTTTTGAGTTGTGATTGAGTGGTTCATGAAGTTAAAGTTTAGTTTTTAAACCATTATGGAAGTTTGTGAATGAATTGCTTTTTAAATTCATGTTTTTGTTTTTGATGAAATAGATAAAAGATTGGAAATGTGATTTAATATGCCTATTTGTGGTAAAGAAGTTGAGTGGTGATTGAGAAATATTTTAGAAGTGTGAATTTCCCTTTTACAGGTTTTGGAAATATCAAAAATGCAGCCGTTATGCTGCTGGATTTTAGTTTGAAAAAAAGTGAGATTTGAATTTTAAAATGGAATTGAAATTTTAGTTTTAAAACGAAACCAACCCAACTAGTTTTGAAAAGAAAGTCGACACATTAGTATCGCTACTCTCAAAATCCATATCTTCATATCTGTTGGATTTTGTTAAACAAGCATCACTGCTCTCAAAATCTCTCAAATAAGAATACTAACCTCCAGGTTGAGATTGCTAACCTTTAGATAAGAAATCCTTACCTCTAGGTTAAGAATACTAACCTCCAGGTTGAGATTCCTAACCTACAAGTTAAGAATACTAACCTCCAGGTTGAGATTCCTAACCTTTAGGTCAGAAATCCTTACCTCTAGGTTAAGAATACTAACCTCCAAATTGAGATTCCTAACCTACAAGTTAAGAATACTAACTGTTGAGTCATTAATTATCATTATTTTATGCCCATATTACCTCCTATTTATGCTATGTTTTTATGTGGAATTGGTACTTCTAATTTTTTTTTTATGTTTTTATGCGTTGAATTAGGTTTTGAGAAAGAAAAATGATGGAATCGAAGGATTTTTGAAGATTAATTGCAGCTCAAGGAATTGGAGAATGTTTTAGAAGGAAATTGCAGAATTTTGGACAGAAACGTGACGTAACTTGAGGGAGCTCTTACGAAGTGCACAGTTCGATCTGTTGTGAGAAATAACCTATCAAATTAAAGCCCCAGATGTCTAGTTTCCATAGCCGCTGACGGTTTGTCAATTGGAATTTTCTAGAGAAAGTTATAACTAATTTAATGTCTGGAGGTCAGACTGTCACGAGACCTGACAGCTACGGGAAAATATAGGAAATTCGAATTTCCTCTTTTAGCATTCCTAATCAATTTCCTAAACCTTGAAACGTCCTAATTAAATGAGTTAAGAAATTAGGAAGAGTTTTAGTCCTTGATGAAATTAATGTCTCTAGTTATATTTTACATGATGAAATTGATGTCTCTAGTTTAATTTTATTCTATTTATTTTGTTTCTTTGATTGATCACCTTAGAAACATATTTTTAGGATTATGTTGTAAGAATATAAACCGCACATCATACGGGCATATTCTTTGTTTGCAACAATCAATTGCTTACGAACCAATTGAGAGACATTAATTCATAAATACCTAGAATAGACATCATGTTCTAGGATTTGTGTGATATTCATATTCTTTTAGTGCTTAATGGGTTCCAATTATTAAACCTAAGTAGACATCATGCTAGGTTATAATTAGGAATACACGCATCTACGTAGACATCATGCAATTTGTATACTAATCTTTTTTGAAATGATTTGTGCACTTGCAAGGTTTTAATAAATTTGGTTTATTGAAAAATTAACCTCTAGGTTGAGATTCCTAACCTTTAGGTCAGAAATCCTTACCTCTAGGTTAAGAATACTAACCTCCAGGTTGAGATTCCTAACCTACAAGTTAAGAATACTAACCTCCAGGTTGAGATTCCTAACCTTTAGGTCAGAAATCCTTACCTCTAGGTTAAGAATACTAATCTTTAGGTACAGAATCCAAATCTTACGGTTGAGAATCCGGGTTATAATGCCTATTATAACCCATTTGATATATATCTCCATAATTTTGGTGTTCTTGTTTTTTTTTTTATGTGTCCAAATTGAAATCACATTTCACATTTCATTTGTTTACTCTATATTTGATACATCATTTATTTTTTTGTTTATCAACATCAATAGTATCTTTTGTCGATGCAGGTTTTATAGTTACAAATTTACAATTTTGAAAAATTTCCGTGGCAATTTGTTCTCTAAGCCATAAGCTGTCTTTTGCCCCAAATTCAAATGGTTGTCCGGCCCATAGACATTCCAAGTATTTAAGTGTGAAAATCCCGCAATCCGACCTATATAATGACATACGAAAAAAATAGAATGTCACAATTCATAATATCATTAATAATTGTTATTGGCAAAATATTGGGAAATAAGATTTATTTGTACCCTCCATCTTGCCGTGGAACATTGACCTCTAGTCGCTGCATTCCGAATGGGGTAGTATCAGAATAAGTGTTTGGCAATGTCCGAACCAATAAGGAAGGTAACATCTTTCGAAGACTTGTTGCCCAAGTAATAAGATGATCGATGACCATTGTATTTGGCTTTGAATCATATATGTTAATCATGCGCTTCGCCAAGTTTACTTCAATCGCAACCCAATGTACATTATTGATGTTTGCAGGAAACAATAGCTGAAAACCAACAAAAATAAAACCTATTATCAAGACATGTAAAAAGAAAAAGAGAAAAAAGTAAAAATAAATTAAACTTTGAATTATTTACTCACAACATTGATTTTACTCCAATCTTGCCATGCATGAATTGGCGTCTTTCCATATACATAATCTATCATATCACGATCCCAATCATACACATCATGCTTAAACTGTTGTTTACTCTTGTTCAACACAGACCACCTCCCTTGAATTTTCATCTACATAATGGTAACAATGAAGTTTGCATCAGAAGTTGAATGTAATAAATTTGCAAATGATTAATAGTAGTTATTACCATGAAACTGTAGTCCAGTAAAACTTTATCACGACTATATCTGTTAGGATAATAAAACGCACGGCGACGCATGAGACGACAATATGTCTCCATATGCTGCATGTAGCATGCAATATTAATACACTAATTTTCCATTTGGAAGTCTAAACTTAGAACAATTATAGTTAATTAGAACAATTATAGGTAATTACTTACATCACCCTCTAACCACTCAGTTGGAGACAATATTTTTTTAAACCATGCAGCATCAGCTGTAAGTAACCCCGTGTCTAGGCTGTATTAACACAAATTTAAACATCAATATATATTGCAATATTGAAGGCATTAAGTATAATGACTATACATATTCATACCTCTTGTTACGAGTGTTAGATATCCATTCATTAAGTGAACGTAAAGAATCTTTATCAACTTGGCTTTCAAATCCAAATTCTGGCATCTTGGGTTTTTTCGGCTTTTTTATCGTTGGATCAATATACGGGCTCATCACGAACGCCGACCGTTTGCGATCTCGGTTCAACTTGATAGTAAGCTTGGGTGGTCTTGACAGTTGTACCAACTCTGGTGAATCAATAGGCATAGAGGGAGATGATACATCACCACGTACTAATGATGTAACCAAATCATGGATATTGTTGTCACTCGAATTTAATACCATTACATCATCAGCAGTCACACTATCAGATTTATCATTTGCATGTAAGGAAGTTTGTTCATATGCCTACAATTAAATTTAAGTAGTTAATATATGCACGTCTAAAATAATCAATATAAAAATTAATTAAAGTATAAACTATTATAGATTTTACCTTATCAGGAATATTAGAAGTATTAGGCACCATAGACTTGCAAATAAGTTCTGTTAGTTGAATAAATCCCTTACGTACTTCATTCTCTAATTTCTTAAAATGTTCATCTTGACGTGTACTGAGAGCTTTAAGTTGAACTTCAAAATTATCCTCTACTTTCTTGAAATGTTCATCTTGTCGTGCACTGAGAGTTTAAGCTGAGCTTCAAGATTATCCAACCTATCACTTGAATACTTTCTTTTCTTTTGACTATTATCTTTTTTTCTCTTGGTACAAGAACCACCCTCTTTCGTCTCATAACCCCCCTCAAAACGAGTAGTATCATATCCATGGATATTATCTCTACCTCCTTGAACATCATCATCATCATCATTACCATTATACCTAACATCATCATTTGTGCATTCATCTTGAACATCATCATCAAAACTACCATCATCATCAAAACATCCACTAGGACTCCTAAACTTGATTTCATTCAAAACAATCCAAGAATTCAAACTCTCCCAATACGATTTCTTTGCTTCATCATCAGAGGGGCTTAGAACTTTGTAGGTGGTGAGCTACATCAAATAAAAAGAAACAATCTACATGAATAAAACTTTGTAAGTGGACAATAAAAAAATTAAATGCCACAAATGCGTAAATACTTACGTCCATTTTGTCAAATAAATTATTCTGTAACGAATCATATCCGGGAGTCCCTATGCATATCCAATTAAGGATTCGAGGGGTAGAATTGTTGACCCTTCTTGCATGTCCAAGCGTCGACCACATTGGTATTGCTTCAATTGCCCACACCTTAAGAAAGAAACAAATAATATATATTAATATATAGAAAAGTAATAAAGTTGAAGAATTTATTATATTTCAAAAATGGATTACACTATATTAACCTGAAAGGCTGTCACAAAGCCATATAAATTTATTTTACTTCCTTTGCCTTTTCCTTTCCCAGAAGAATCAAATGCATCTTTCAAATAACTAGATAAATACTTATACGACCTATGGTGTATGAATGACCCCCAAGGAAATTTATTGAAAGCATCTAAGTCATCCACTAATTGCAAAGCCCAATACTGAATGGCATTACGCTTATCCGTTCCACATAAAGTCATTTCCAAAAAGAGCACTAAAGCTAACTTCACCATATCCATGTCACTGATATTTTTATCAACCCACAGCCTTGCTTTAAACCAATCAACCACCATCGCAACTGTTACTTTATTCATACTAAAGTACTTCTGTCGTAGCTTCTGATTATTCGTATGAGATTCTTCCATTTCAAATTTGGAGCTATCTCCAAACTGAAGTCCAGTCACCAAACAA
This sequence comes from Nephelium lappaceum, assembly GCA_021234005.1. Lineage (NCBI taxonomy): Eukaryota > Viridiplantae > Streptophyta > Magnoliopsida > Sapindales > Sapindaceae > Nephelium > Nephelium lappaceum. The sequence goes on from CM037996.1 coordinate 1,158,054, forward strand.
AACTCTATTGGACTATATCTTATCAAGTCATTTCCAATATGAAACCACATAGTATCTATTGACTCATTTTCATGTTGGATATGACATTCCCTCAAAAGAATATGGTGACAAAAATACCCAAAAAACACCATTTCATTAACATTAAGAAAATGACCAAAACAAGTGCTCTTGAAAAGTTCGAGTTGATCAGTAGTAAGAGAAGATTTTATCAATTGTATACTTTCCCAATTACTGTAGACGCTAACTCGCCTTGATTCTCGAGCTGTTTTTTTTATTTTTAGTAACTTGTCAAACTTTGTTTCAGCCATTTACACCTACGAAAGATAAAAAAAAATAAGCAAATAAGCAATTTAAATGCTTAAGTAAACAAAAATGACCAGAAGTTGTTTAGCAATATGTGAGTTGTTTCGCCCTTTTTCCAATTTGATAAGCGGTGACACAACTTGAGTGTCTCGTACTATTTGAAAACTAGTTGGGTGACTTGAACAGATCATGGTGCAATCTGAATTGATTATCAATTTATCATGTGATGTAATTGTCAGCACAAGATCATTTATTCTAAAGCAATACCACTAGGCTAGTCATTTATCTTGTTAATCATTGAGTGTATATGCTTCGTTGGAAAGAGACCAAATGAGAGCATCTTAATTCTACATTATGCATCAAAACTAGTTGACAGCAAATTTGTATCAATTAATAATAAGAATTAAAAATTAAAAAAATAATAATAAGAAGAACAACCCTCACATTAGATTATGAAGTAGTTCGTAAAGCCAAAAATTTATCTTTGGGGAAAATTAATTGCAATGTAAAGTGAATGAAATCTAAGGGAGACAAACAGTCAAAGGATTATCATGACCGATTGAGATTGGCTACTCCTATATAATTTATGTGAAATTTCTTATACCTCCTTCAAAGACAACTGTTATATTATTGTCATTGACTTTCTTGACAAAAAGCATGTGTCTTTATCAATACAATGTCTAGTGTCCAGTGCTGTCTCCATTACACTATAGTGTCTAGTGTCTAGTGTCTTTATCAATGCAGCCAAACTAATTATCTGTGCAAAAACAGCAATGAAACTAATCATCTGTGCAAACAGTTTTCTTCTACCAACTGAGGTTGTAACAGTCATGGCAATTACAGTCACTTTCTGCAATTAAACGAAAGAAGGGGATGCAACCAATTAAAAAAATAGAATCATAAAATACAGATTAAACTAACAGAAGACAGAAGAACCAGCAGAAAACTGATTACAATTATCAAGAACAATAACAAGAAACCAAAGCACATTAAACTTGAGGAACTCAGAAAAGCGCTGCATGCAACTGTAATTTAATTGCTATAAACATGTTTACACGCCAATAAATTTATGAAAAGAGAAGCAAATCAACCATTTACACTTCAAGTTAGATTCAAACATTCCTCTTAGTTTCATCAAAACACAAAAAAAGAGTGAAAATAGTTCTCACAAACATTTTCACAAACACTTTGTATGCATAAACCTTAGTATCCATAACTCTCCCAAACCACAACTCATTTTCGCTCCTACATGGAATGTACCCACTTTTCGACACATCTTTGCTCTTAAACGACACCCTAAATCATCAAATTCAAGACCCCATCAATAACAACAACTCCAAGCAAACACACAAACCGTGACAATGACAAAAAGAAAAAGATAGAGAGAGCAAAGAACCAACTTGACAAATGTTGTTGAAGAACTAAAAGAAGAAGATATGTAGGAGCTTTGGAGAAGGAGATTTCAAAAGAAACCTTAAATGTGAAGTGAACACCGAAGAGATGGTTTGAAGGAGTTGTTACGGAACGCCGACTGGAGGAGATGACAATGGCAACAATGTAGTCGTTTTCACCGTTCGAGTTTAGGGGAGTTGACGCCGCCGTCAACGAACACGATGACGCTGCTATTCGGGTTGGTGTGGTGTGTTACTGTGTATCAGGTTGGTGTTTTAATAAGATCGGGCTGCTGTGGTTGAAGACAGACAAAATTAAAAGGGCTATTATGATTCAAGGGCAATTTAGTAAATTAAGGGTAGTTTTGCAATTTAATTCCTCTAAGGGATATTTACGTAATTCTGATGTGTTTTTAGGGCATTTTTGCTAAATTCCCTTTCCTTTTTTCATATATTTTTTATTTTATCTCCTTTGTTCTTTTTTATGATGGACAGTGAATATGAATTTATTTCTGATTTTTTAAATTTGTTTTTTGAAGAAGCAAAATATGTTTTTTTTTTTTTAAGGGTAACCTCCATCGTAATAGACAGTGGAGATGTCACTTCCATTTTTTAAATTTTAAATTTATTCTTTATTTTTAATTTTATTTATAAAATGAATATTTTGATCATTTCAATTAAAATATTTGATCAACAGTTAAAATTTAATTATATGGACTAAGGGAGTGGGGATTTGGTATAATTCAAAGATAAATCCATTCCCATTTGAATAAGAGCATACCTTGGGAGAGTCTCGTGCATTTCATTCTTATAATAATTATTTGTCTCGTTTTAATTTTATAATAATTATGTACTATTTCCTTTGTAAGCCCTCGAATTTGATTTTTACGGATTTCCCAGGAATAGTCCCTAAGTATCGATTTGAAACTCTAAATGGTTTATGAAAATGCTTAAGGTCATTGAGGACCCATAGGGACTGAATTAAACTCAATTGGAGATTAAACGAGAAGTTAAAATAGTAAATGAGATCAAATAATTTTTAAGGTGAAAAAGGGACTAAATTAAAAATAAGTTTAATAATTATGGTCAAAGAAAAATTAAGCTAAAAGCTAAATTATGGTCAAAGAAAAATTAAGCTAAAAGCTAAGGGATGAGACCGTAATTTTATCAGGACGTAACTCTTATTATAGAATTTGTTTGGGAAGAAAAATAAAAGCCAAAGAGTTGGTTGACTCATAAAAATCAACTCAATGAGCTTCGCCGAACCAGAAGAGAAAGAAGAAGAGAAGAAAGAAGAAGAAGAGAAGAAGATGAGCTGCCGCCGACGTTCGACTGACCAGACCTCACCGTCGCCGTCGCGCATCCAACCCGCATGCAGAACTAGACACCGTTGACGTGTTGAACAACGACAGAAGCATGTCGTACGAGCGACGCAGAACCACCAGCGAACCGGACCCGATCAGAGTGGAAATCGCGCAGAAAAGACGACGCCAAGCTGCTGTCCCGTCCGAGCTGCGCCGATCTGCAGAACTCAGTCACCTTGATGCCGATCTAGTTTGTCCAGTCGAATCCAGCCAACATGACGCAACCAGCTCGAACTCGACGACAGGACCCGAACTCGCCGTGCCAAATCCAGCTCGTCGACCAGCCGTTGAGCTCGATCCGAACAAGACGCGACCAACTGAACTATTCCGATCACCTGAAGCTGACGTCGAACCCAGTTCATCCAACCATCAAGCTCACCAAAAATGAGCAGAATCGAAGACACCAGAAATGGTAGAACTGCAGGAGATCGAGAAGGAGAGAGTGAGAGAGGAAGAGAGGAAGATCAGACCCCAAACGCGAACCAAAACAGCCCAGAATGAAGTCAAAGCGAAGAGAAAGAGAGTGATTTCGCAAAGGAAAAAGGGGTGACGAGGACGCTCGAGGATCGAGGCAAGAGGAGGAGGGGCTTCGCACGTACCATTTTTAGTCATCAGTTTTGTGAGTGAGTTTTATTTAAAGATTTTAAAAGTATTTCAAATTATTAAATTTGATTTGATAAGTGATTGCTTGAGTTTATTTTAAATGCATTGATATATGCATGAGCATTAGCTTGAAATGAGAATGTGATTTTATATGCATATATATAAAGTTGTTGAAATGAAATTTCAGAAACTAAGTTTTCAAGTTTGAATTGAGAAAATCAGTTTTAATGCTTAAGGCATTCACAAAACGAGTTTTAGTGCTTATTGCACCAGAAAGTTAAAGCTAAAAAAGAAAAGTGTTTTCAAACCCATAAGTATACCTTTAGAGATTTCATATTAGTTTAGACCCGGCCGGTCTATCCTACATCAATTGGCACAATCCTGGGCAAGGGTAAGTCACTAACCTGGGGGGATAAGTGTTTGAGTCTGTCAGTCGAGTCGCCATTACTGATGTGGGGTAGTGTTTCGTGTGCTATGGTTAGCGCTGGGCAATTCCGCACATAGCCGCGAGATATCTCAGAGCAGGCGAGCTATAGTTAGCACTGGGCAATTCCGCATATAGCCACAAGAATACAGATTTAGGGATACTATGGTAATTTTTACTAATATCAAGAAACAGCTTTAAAAAGAAAAACAGATTTAGAAAAAAAGTTTTAAAATTGTTATTCTAGTTATTTATGATTTACAGTTACAAGTTTTGAATTTAAAGTAAGCCTATGTTTATATATAAATTATTTTGTTTAAATTGAGTTTAAAGAGATTTAAGTTTGAAACGCTTTAGAAACAAAGAATAGTTTTCAAATGTTTTCAAATGAGCAAGTTTTGAAAATCAGACTTTCAAAGAAAAGAAAAATTATCACTCACTGAGCTTCTAGCTCATTATTTTCTGTTTTGTATAAAAAAACCTCTTCAAGTACTCTCAGCAGGTAGTCGAGCAGTGACGTCACCACTAGCGGGCAAGCTAGCGCGACACAACGATATTTTGAGCAATTGACTTTACATCAATTATTTTCATGTAAATCTCTTTTGAAAGTGTATAAAGGATTTGTAATTATTCGCTCATAACTGTTTTTAAATTTCCTTTGATTTAAATGTGATTTATTAAATTGTGTTTGGATTTTATTGAGTTGATTTGAAAATCAAATGCATGATTGAGGCCTACGGGCAACAAGAAGTTGGGTTGGTAATAAATTTTAGTCGAAGTGTTGTTTTTCTGTAAACAGGTTTTCTGGAATGTCAAAAATGTAGACGTTATGTTGCCGAAATTTTGTTAGAAAAATGAGTTTCGAAAATGAATTTAAAATTAAAAATAAAAATTTTCCTACGCGTTTTCAGTTTTTAAAGAAAACAAACCCAACGATGTTTCAGAAAGCATCAGAGAGTTTAGGGTTCGCTCCACGGGTTTCGCTTAGCCCGACGTGTCGGGTCTGAGAGGGATCCGTTGGGGTGCCCGGCGTGACCTACTAGATTAGAGTTAGAGGCATCCGGGTTAGATCGTGTCAAGGTGGTATCAGAGCGAGGTTTTGGAAAGTTTTAGGAAGTTTTAAAAAGTTTTGAGAAAAGTCAATTTCAAAGAGTTTTAAGGAAATTTCAGTACGTTTTAGATCGTTTTAAAGCATTGCATGATTTTGTATGATTTTTAAATTTCATTTTCATGCATCTCAGTATCATAGATATGCAGCGTCGTGGTCGCGGTCGCCTGAGGATTCGAATGACAGCTGAGGTACCTACGAGAGAGGAGCAGCTTGAGCGTGGTACAGGGTTTGTGAATGCCCCAGTAGAGCAACCTACATTTGAGCAAGAAGGACCAAGTGGTCAGGATGCGGGAGGTTTTAATGTGCAATAGTTTGCGCAGATGTTAGCAACGGCGATGTAGTAGCCACAGAAGGCTCCCAATGATAGGAAAAAATGATATTGAGAGAGTAAAGAAATTGAAAGAAAAGCGCGATGACGAATTAGTCAGCATTTCAGTAAGGTGATTGTAAAATATTAGATAAAGCTATAGATTGATTTTTGAAATAAATGTGAAAGATAAAGGAAAGCGATAAAAAGACATTCCAGTGGTTAAAGATTTTCCTGATTCATTTGAATGATATAACCTTATGTTTTGATCAATTAGAATGGATATAGAGTTATTTTGTTTAATTATTATTTAGCACAATACGTAGAATTTGAAAATGTTGATATTATGAGTTATAAAAGTGTGGAATTAATTGGAAGGATGATATGTGAGTAAAGTAGATCATAAGTGATCCAAAATTTTATGTCTTGGAGTTTTCAAGCGATTGAATTCTAGAGTATAGGATAAAATTCTATATTGATCCTTGAATTTCGCATAACATGACATACCGATTTTGAGATGTTATTAATTATGTGAGTAAGGTATTGTTGTTGAATAGTAGAATTGCGCAGAGAAAGCGTAGGGTATTGATGCGAACCCCGTATATAACGATACGACACCCATAATCAAATTGAAACACAACCCCAAGAAAGATAATTCAAATTTCAAGAAAATCTTTGACCCGTTGATTAGCGAATCAAGAACCAAAGATATAACGACGCCACTCCCAAGAAAGAGATGAGAATGTGGGAGATAAGTCAAGGTTGATAAATCAAGAACAAATCTTGATGCAATTCTCAAAGTTCACAAGAGAACAATGGAGAAAAGTTAAGTCTTTTATTCAATTGACAACTCATTGAAAAGTTAGGTTTAATAAGCCTTATATAGGCATACAATCCTAAACCTTATTGGAAACCAAATAAAACCCTATTTTTAATTGACTTTGACTCTTTGACTTTTTGACTTTGACTTTGACTCTTTCCTAAACACACCCATATTGGGCTTTTTTAAATGACTCAGCCTCCTAATTAAAACTTAATAAATTAAACTAAATTAAAAACAATTCCATAATACAAATTAGGCCCAATGTAAATCAATTAAATAAATAACAGCCCAATTGCATTATAATCGACACCCAAGCCTTAAGATTTCTTCAAGATTGATGTTCTTGGACTTATTCTTGAACTTGAATAATATTTTGAAGTCTTGATGTTCCCTCCAAGTTGTCCAAGTCATGTTTTGCAAGACTCTTGGCCCAAATATCTTGAACGAGCCCATTTAAAGCTTCCTTCATCTTTTTAGTTCGAGCCCTCGTCATAGGTCCTCCATTGATGCTCAAATAATCCATAGGCTTGCTTCCTTGGTTTCCATCAGGTATAATCTTTAGTTCGAAACCAATCATGTTGACTAGAATCGAAATCAAGATATGAAGCAGTAGACCGTAAGTTTGAGATAATAGAGAGAGACTGAAAGACATTCCGGTAGTTAGAAAATTTCCGAATGTGTGATCTCAAGGGACCCTCCTGGTTTACCACCAAAGAGGGAAATTTGTGAATATGACCAGAAGTTGTAATGTTCATTACATTTGAATTGACTATTGATTTAGGATTGATGTGAATAATTGACAATTGAGTTTTGAAATGCTTAGATGATAAGATTATATGATTTGAGTAATTAAAACAGATACGACATTATTATGTTTAATAACTGCTTAGCATAAAGCGCGAATTTTAAGAATGTTGATAGTAGGAACACAAAAACCATAGAGTTCATTAGAAAAGTAACAGGTAAGTAAGATGGATCATGTACGAATCAGATTTTTGACGTTAAATAATCTGTTAACTAATGGATATGATAAAATGAGGTTGAGATAGTATGTGTGGACATGATTGTCTATTTTTGATTATAGATAAGATTTGAGGATTTAAATTCTTTATTGAAGATTTTGGAGTTAAGTGTGAATCGTGATGAAATAGTGAAATTGTGTAGCAAAAGTGTAACCTTTAATTTGAGAAATTCATGTCTATTAGATTTGAAATTTGAGTTATGAAATAATAGATATCAATTTAGAAATGGCAAGATGAGGTATATATAAATGAGATATAGTTTTAATGCCATGAAATATGATTCAGAAGGGGATATAAGTAATGATTCTTAAATTGATAATGATGTTTAAGTATTGATTGATTTAAGAGCTTCCTATGTTATTAATTTTGTGGATCTTATTGATGGAATTAGTTTGGACGCAAGATTATGGGAGTGTAGTATCAAGTAATTTTTCCCTTCAGATGATGAGGTGAGTTTAGGTTGACATTAATCTTAAGTTTTGACCTGAAAGATGAGACAGATCAGCTTGTATCTTTTGCTGTGTTGATGATCTAATAAAGGAAAAATGAAAGCCCTATTAGAGATACAGTACGTAGATCCTTGAGTAGTATCGTTGTTTATGAGTTTCAAATGATTGGAGTCCTTGAGAAGGAATGACAGAGAGCTAGTAAGTCTAAATTTCTAGTTCAGTTTCTAAAAGAGAAACTTAGGAAAAAGATATCTGAACATGATGTTTAAGTAATTATGTTACAGTGAATGATGATACAGAAGATGTTATGAATGATATTACAGTGAAGAAGGATTTGAAAGAGAGAATCATCCAGAAGAGATCATTCAGAAATTTCGAGGACGAAATTTTTATAAGGAGGGGAGAAATTGTAAGCCCTCGAATTTGATTTTTACGGGTTTCCCAGGAATAATCCCTAAGTATCGATTTGAGACTCTAAATGGTTTATGAAAATGCTTAAAGTCATTGAGGATCCATAGGGACTGAATTAAACTCAATTGGAGATTAAACGAGAAGTTAAAATAGTAAAGGAGATCGAATAATTTTTAAGGTGAAAAATGGATTAAAGTGAAAATAAGTTCTAATAATTATGGTCAAAGAAAAATTAAGCTAAAAGCTAAGGAAGGAGACCGCAATTTTATCAGGACGTGACTGTCATTATAGAATTTGTTTGGGGAGGAAAATAGAAGCCAAAGAGTTGGTTGACTCATAAAAATCAACTCAGTGAGCTTCGCCGAACCAGAAGAGAAAGAAGAAGAGAAGAAAGAAGAAGAAGAAGAGAAGAAGAAGAAGAGAAGAAGAAGAAGAGAAGAAGAGGGGTTATCGCCGACATTCGACCTACCAAACCTCACCGTCGCCATCACGCGTCCAACCCGCATGCAGAATCAGACACCGTTGACGTGCAGAACGACGGTAGAAGCATGTCGTACGAGCGACGCAGAACCACCAGCGAACCAGACTCGATCGGAGCAGAAATCGCGCAGAAAAGACGACGCCAAGTTGTTGTCCCGTCCGAGCTGCACCGATCTGCAGAACTCAGTCACCTTGATGCCGATCTAGTTTGTCTAGTCGAATCCAGCCAACACGATGCAACCAGCTCGAGCTCGACGATAGAACTCGAACTCGCCTTGCCAAATCCAGCTTGTCGACCAACCGTTGAGCTCGATCCGAACAAGACGTGACCAACTGAACTGTTCCGATCACCTGAAGCTGACGTCGAACCCAGTTCATCCAACCATCAAGCTCACCAAAAATGAGCAGAACCGAAGACACCAGAAATGGCAAAACTAAAGCAGATCGAGAAGGAGAGAGTGAGAGAGGAAGAGAGGAAGATCAGACCCCAAACGCGAACCAAAATAGCCCAGAATGAAGTCAAAGCGAAGAGAAATAGAGTGATTTCGCAAAGGAAAAAGGGGTGACGAGGGCGCTCGAGGATCGAGGCAAGAGGAGTAGGGCTCCGCACGTACCATTTTCAGTCATCAGTTTTGTGAGTGAGTTTTATTTAAAGATTTTAAAAGTATTTCAAATTATTAAATTTGATTTGATAAGTGATTGCTTGAGTTTATTTTAAATACATTGATATATGCATGAGCATTAGCTTGAAATGAGAATGTGATTTTATATGCATATATATAAAGTTGTTGAAATGAAATTTCAGAAACTAAGTTTTCAAGTTTGAATTGAGAAAATCAGTTTTAGTGCTTAATGCACTCAGAAAACGAGTTTTAGTGCTTATTGCACTCAGAAATCAGATTTTGGTGTTTTATGCACCCAGAAAAGAGATTTGTGTTTTTGTACCAGAAAGTTAAAGCAGAAAAAGAAAAGTGTTTTCAAACCAATAAGTATACCTCAGAGATTTCATATCAGTTTAGACTCAGCCAGTCTATCCTACATCAGTTGGCACAGTCCTGGGTATGGGTAAGTCACTAACCTAGGGGGATAAGTGCCTGAGTCTGTTAGTCGAGTCGCCATTACTGATGTGGGGTAGTGTTTTGTGTGCTATGGTTAGCGCTGGGCAATTCCGCACATAGCCACAAGAGTACAGATTTAGGAATACTATGGTAATTTTTACTGATATCAAGAAACAGCTTTAAAAAGAAAAACAGATTTGAAAGAAAAGAAGTTTTAAAATTGTTATTCCAGTTATTTATAATTTACAGTTACAAGTTTTGAATTTAAAAGCAAGCCTATATTTATATATAAATTCTCTTATTTAAATTGAGTTTAAAGAGATTTAAGTTTGAAACGCTTTAGAAACAGAGAATAGTTTTCAAATGTTTTCAGAGGAGCAAGTTTTGAAAATCAGATTTTCAAAGAAAAGATAAATTATCATTCACTAAGCTTCTAGCTCATTATTTTCTGTTTTGTATAAAAAACCTCCTCAGGTACTTTCAGCAGGTAGTCGAGCAGTGATGTCACCTCCAGTGGGCAAGCTAGCGCGACACGACGATATTTTGAGCAATTGACTTTACATCAGTTATTTTCATGTAAATCTCTTTTGAAAGTGTATAAAGGATTTGTAATTATTCGCTCATAACTGTTTTTAAATTTCTTTTGATTTAAATGTGGTTTATTAAATTGTGTTTGGATTTTATTGAGTTGATTTGAAAATCAAATGCATGATTGAGGCCTACGGGCAACAAGAAGTTGGGTTGGTGATAAATTTTAGTCGAAGTATTGTTTTTCTGTAAACAGGTTTTCTGGAACGTCAAAATGTAGACGTTATGTTGCCGAAATTTTGTTAGAAAAATGAGTTTCGAAAATGAATTTAAAATTAAAAATAAAAATTTCCGTACGCGTTTTCAGTTTTTAAAGAAAACCAACCCAACGATGTTTCAGAAAGCATCAGAGAGTTTAGGGTTTGCTCCACGAGTTTCGCTTAACCCGATGAGTCGGGTCTGAGAGGGATCCGTTGGGGTGCCCGGCGTGACCTACTAGATTAGAGTTAGAGGTATCCGGGTTGGGTCGCGTCATCCTTGATCCTTTCCTTCTTGTTTTCCATGATACTATGATGACCATGTTTATCTTGGATTTTCTTGCTTTCGAATTTAGATTTGTATATCTCAACATTTATCACTTTGAGATTACCCAACATGGGTCACACTAAATTATAAGAGAGTAACTAACATTGTTGCAAGCCAACATGAGTCACACAGGGGGCAACACATCGTGACTCGCCAATTAGTCATGGTTGTTTCTAGTCATGGTTGCTTCAAGTATCACCGATTATTAAACTTTTCAAATTGTTGGAGGCCAAGTTCTCTCTTAGGAACTCTCTAATCAGCAAATTAGCCTTTCCATGGAAAGATCTTCACCTTTAAATTGAAATTCTACATGTTAAAAAGAGAGAAAATAATAATTGGCTATGCAAAATCAAAGTCTATTTATAATGATGAGTGTGTAAAAAAAATGCAACAAATTTCAAATCGTAGAAAGTGTCTTTATCGACTTTTGAGTAGATATATCATTAGAATAGCTCAAACTATATTATTTACTCTCATAAAATTTGATTTTCATAAATCGTGATGCTTGAATTATTTATATATCCATTCAAAATTTTTTAAATTTGATCAATCAAACTAATTTCAACTTCGAATCATGTTTATGATTATTTATCAACAAAAGAGTATTATTTTATGAGTAGTTTCATATGCAAACATCAAATTCGCAATAATTAATTTATAATTTATAGAATTATTATTTCTTCGAAAAAAAAAACTATAGAATAATTATAATCTATGATAATGTACACATGATTTTTATAAAATTTTAATGAGAAGCAACAACAGCAATAATTTTTTTTTAGTACAAATTATGATACGACTTAATAGTAGGAGATCATTAACGAGTGTGATGATAATTATAAGAAAATTAAAAAATAATACAAATGTATGTTAATTTAGATTTTGACAATTTCACCATTAGTAAGGCATGCAAACATGTAGCAGTTGTGTGTGTGCGTGTGAAAGCTCAACAATATGCCACAATATCATAGTTGGTTGTTGGCTTCATTGGTATCGAAACCACAGTCCCATGTCATGAGGGGCATGGTTCTGCACTCGGTAATAATTATCGCCCCCACCACTAATTCGTATAGGCAAACCCACTATCTCATGTGAGTTTATCCCTTTTATATGGGAGCAACTTTCCGAACTGCACCACTAGTATCCTATCCCTATAGGTCTCGATTATATTCTGAACAGGTCCTAGTAATATATATATATATATATATATATCCCACCATATATCTCTACATTTATTTATGTAATTGCATTTGCATTTTATTTTTCAGCAAAAGGGAAAAAAAAAAAAAAAAAGAAAAGTTGATTATAATTGCATTTGCATGTTGTCATTTATTGAAACTGTATATATACAATAAACTGTCGTTTGTTCCATGTAGACATTTGTAAGATGTCCATTAATTTACCCGCTATCAATATTTAAAATTTATGCCTTTAAAAATGTTCTTTTAACTTAATTTACATGCATTTTAGTTTTCGAAAGCAGCAATTTTATCAATTAGTGTTTGATGACTTTTGTGAACTTGTCTGTTTAGTACACTTCACTTTTATCTTGATGCAGTCTACTCTCATGTTTGAGAAAAAATCTCTCATAAGACTATCTCACAATTGATGTGGTAAGACAAACCAATAGGAAAAGTAAGAGAAAAAGTAAGATTGATGGCAAAGGTAAGAGCAAGAGAAAGAGAAATGACACTATTTCATTGGTAAAAGAAATGATATTATTTCATTAGTTCATCTCACCACATCAGTCATAAGATAGTCCTATGAAACATTTTCTCCATGTTTGATATCACATCTCAACAAGTGAATTGCTTACTCCAATGAACTTTCAATCTTCTTATGTCAGATTTATTTAATGATGTTCTTAATGTCAGATCTCATGTTAAAATTAGTAAGGAAGATGATATGACTTAATATGTATGCAGATTTAGTTAATAAACTTTATGCTTTTGTTTTCTTCAATCTTAAACTTACATTATTTCCATCTTTGTGGGCTATATCAATAATGACAGTATTTACATAGTCCATTGTACAAAAAATACCATGAAGGTCTTTTAGGTGATTTAGAGTGTTGAGTTGAGGATACAATAAACGATATTACATTGTATTTTTTTGGAACAAAAAGAAGTCAATTCAAAGACAATTTATGATTTCAGAAACTATGAAAGTTGTGTTAATGATCATGTTCAAGACTCTATTTTAAAGCCTTCCTTACATCTTTCCCTGTTTCTCTCTTTTTCATTTTTGTTTTTGTATTGTGCTTGTGCATCTACAATATTTTTATTTGAAGCAAAATCACCCAAACATAACCAAAATTATAACATAATAGAGTTTAAGCAATTATTATAATTTCGTTTTAGCCTTCCTTACAATCTACAAAACGATTTTAGCTACAATCATCGTTCTGTTTATGCTGTAAACACTAATTATTACGGAACTCTAACCTCAAGAATAAATATAAATTATTTTGAGTTTAGTTTTCTATAAATATAGAAATAGCAATTATGCAAAATTAAGTATAACAAAATACAATTGAAGTTACCTTATAAAAAATTATTTAACTATAATTTAATAAATACATTTGAGTAACCTAACAAATTTATCGAGCACTAAATGTTGTCATTGTTACCTTATTAATGGAACATTCTCTTTCGATAAGAGATGATCTCAATTCATGCTTCTCGATAGCAAATGTAGATTTCTTGGGAGACGAAAGAATTGTTTCATTGCTTAACATGAAAACTATATTCGACATACTTGGTCTATCTTCTACATTATCTTGCACGCATAAGAGTCCGACATGGATGCACCTCAAAACTTCATTTGTTGGACATGAATCAGCTATACATGAGTCAACTATCTTTAAGGCTTTACCAACTCTCCAAAGTTCCCAAGTCTTATTTCCGATATTACATGAAAATAAAAAAATATATATATAAGTAGCAAGCCAATGTTTATAAGTGGCAAAAGACAAAAATTGGCAACAACTTACATATTGTATCAAAGGTGAGAATGAATCATCATGGAAGCCCGTTCTCTTCTTGCCACTTATGATTTCTAATATTATGACTCCAAAACTGAAAATGTCTAATTTCGTGGAAAAGAGACCACCTAGTGCATATTCAGGTGACATATAACCACTGCAAGTATACAAATTATTGATCTCAGTTACAATATAATCGTAGAGTAGTTTTCATTTCATTTTTAGGCCACATAAGAAGGTGTTAGCAATTGAAAAAGTTCAATGATAAGTATGTTTTGTATTGACTTACTAAGTTCCAACAACTCTTTTGGTCTGTTCTTGTGTTTCATCCTCTCCACATATTCTTGCAGTACCAAAATCTGATATTTTAGGTTTCATCTCTCTATCTAAAAGAATATTACTAGTTTTAAGATCTCTGTGAATAATTCTAAATCTCGAATCTTGATGAAGATAAAGAATCCCTCAAGCAATTCCTAAAATTATATCAAAGCGCATTTTCCAATCCAACAATAGCTTTCTTGATTGATCTACATCAAGTATATTGTATCATATATCTTAGAAAGAACAGACATAGAAACTATATAGATATCAAGTGCATAATTAAGGAGTGGTCATACCAAAAATGAAGTAGTCCAAGCTTTTGTTAGGCAAAAATTCATAGATTAATATCTTTTCATCTTTCTCCATGCAATAACCTAAGAGCCTTATTAGATTTTTATGTTGAAGTTTTGCCAGCAGTAAAACCTCATTTTTGAATTCTAAGATTCCTTGTCCTGAATTATTTGATAATCTTTTGGCAGCTATCTCTTGTCCATTAGACAATTGACCCTGTAATATGAACCAAAATATATTTATATTAGTTTTGAAGTTACCAACCATGCTTTAAACACGGTTAACGGCTCAACATAGAAAATGCATATAAGAGTGAAAAGCTTAAATCAAGGTAGAAGGGGCTAAAAGGTATGATGAACACCCTAGACGAAAGTTATAGTTCTAATTGCCAACAAATATGGATGGACAAAATTTTAGATTAAAAAATTGATTAAAAAGTTTCGCTCAAAAGAGAATTTTAATCACTAAAAGTGCTAGAAGACAAAGACAAGCCCTTATGAGTATATAACTATTGTTATTGTAGCATAGGAAAAAAAATACCTTGTAAACCTTACCAAAACCTCCTCGTCCAAGTTCATTCGCCAAAGAAAAATTATTTGTTGCAGATATCACAGTACATAGTTCAAACAAAGTCAATTCTAAATTCTCACTTTCACCACTGTCATTAGGATAGTCCTCATGTTTAGACGAATTTCCCGTCAAATCCAAAACAAACCTTTGGTGATGCTTTTGTTTCTTCTTTCCTGTATTCAAGTAATTAATTTATAAATACAGAGCAATTATTTAGCCTTCTTATGTATTCTCATGCCCTTATTTTATGTATTTCCACATAAATTACTTCTCATAAATAAGTGGAAAACATTAGTCATATTCAAGGCATAAGTAAAGTTATTTCAGGTTCTATGTTTGTCCTGACTACAACTAGGACCATGATGTCCTACTGTTCACAAAATAATAGTGATGCAAACCTTAGTCCAACATACTAGAATAAGATGTGTAATTATAGGTAATTTGAATCACCTTTAGCAAGCCTTCTCCAGAAGTAATGAAAACACATAGCCGCCAAAATGATCTTCACGATCACAGGAAAAATAATAAATGCTAGTCTACTTTTTGTTGCAAGAACGTGCCCTGAAACTTTCCAGGTATATTCTGCAATTGGAAGTTCAAAATTTTTACTCACATTAGTTAGGCTCAAGTACTTTCAAATAGATGTTAGTTTATAAAAACCTAAGGATTTGAGCCTAAATAAATATTAGGTGATTTACTTGTTTTTGTGTGGTTAAACTACTACTCAGGTTCTGATCAGTGTCCATTACAATTTGACTAAACTTTAACCGATCCATTCTTGAAACCAAATACTAATCAATATAGCATATACAACATAGAAATAGGCTACTAATATTGAATAAGAGTTCATAAGCAAAAGAAATGATGAATAGATAAAAAATTTATATACCTAGCTCCACAGCATCAACTCTTATGTAGAAATCTTGTCCATCTTTATAGTCTCTCATATCCCTTAACTCGCCATACCATGTTATGCACCATTGCCCGCTTTCATTACCATCTACAATAGCATACCCTGTACAGTTGCAACTGTTTAAGCACTCTCTCTCACACTCTTGTAAGCTCATGTTACTATAAACGGTAGAATTTCTGGCGTCTGGTAACTTCACATGTTCCAGTCTCACAAAACCCTCCCCATCACCTTTGCCGCAGCCATTCTGTTTCCTCGTTTCCACACATGGTACGTACCAGCCTTGAGGATTCAAGGGTTCAAACCCGGGCAGACACGTACAACGTGCCAACGTATCCTCATTGCAAATCGCATTTGCAGCACATCGTGCATACTCATCACACAAGTCCCGTGGCAGAACCCTGCATTTTATCCACCTCTGGCTCTCATGCCAGATTAGTGTCTTAAGAGTTCCTCTTGGCTCCAGAACAACTTTGGAGAAAAGGGCTCCATTTTTTGGTGAGAATGAAAAGTACAATGCATTGTCATTGCTCACATATGTGAGATTGATAAGATCTGTTAGGATTGTGAAGCCTGAAAGGATTTGAATTCTAGAAGAATTCAGATTCAAAAAACAGGATTAAAATTTATCTGTCCCGAAAGTATATCAAACGAAGTCCGTTTTAATCAAATAAGTATCGTTGGAAAGCTTGTTTCGATACGAATCAAACTCTGCAAAAATCGCAGCGAAAGACGGACAGACGCGCCCTCACGCGCCCCAACAACGTTCGGTGGTCAGTTTTACACGGATTCTTCTTTCTTTAAGATTTTTGAGTCCGAATCAGTTGTGGGTTGTTCCTATTCTATAAATACATATGTTGAACGTCTTATAGGTGTGATTACATGATGTATTAAGGGTCTCTAAGGGTTTAGGCTTAGATTGACAAGTTTAGGAAGGTGAGAGAGATTTGTGAGGGAGAAATTCGTGATTGAGAGTGAGAGAGACAAAAGTGTGAGTTTGTAATTATCAATTTGATAGTGGAAGAAGTGCTGGTGCACTCCGTGGACGTAGGGAATTTCCTGAACCACGTAAAATTCTTGTGTCTCTTTTATTTATTTGTTTGGTGTGTGCTTGATTGTGTTTTACGATTTTCTTCTTATTCTTTCTTTCGGGGTTAATCTATCACAACAACTGGTATCAGAGCCAGGTTCGTTAGTAGTTGGTTTTGTCGTTTGAGTGGAAGAATATGGGTTCAGAGAAAGACCATTACAAGGTTGAAAAGTTCGATGGGACGAACTTTAGTTTCTGGAAGATGCAGATGGAGGATTACCTGTACCAGAAAGACTTGTACTTGCCGCTCAAAGAAAAGCCAGCAGACATGAAAGATGAAGATTGGAAAGTTTTAGATCGTAAAGCTCTAGGTGCGATTCGATTGAGTCTATCGAGATCAGTAGCCTTTAATGTGAAGAATCAAGACACGACAGCGTCTCTCATGAAATCCTTATCAAATCTCTACGAACAACCTTCTGCGGCAAATAAGGTACATCTGATAAAGAAACTTTTTTCTCTCCGAATGTCAGAAAATAAAAACTTCAAAGAACACCTGAATGCGTTTAATGAGATTACGGATCAACTAACGTCCGTAAAGATCGAGTTTGATGATGAAGTACAAGCCTTACTCATCCTCGGTCAGTTGCCTGAAAGTTGGAAGGGTACCGTCCAATCAATCAGTGGTGCGTTTGGGAAGAAAAATTGAAGTTTTCAGAAGTTGTGGATATGATCATGACTGAAGAGATTCGTAGGCGTGAAGATGGGTTTTTTAATTCAAATTCAGCCTTGAATATGGAGAGTAGAGGAAGAAGCAATACTAGAGGTGGGCAATATGGTAGATCCAAGTCGAGGCGTGGTAGGTCTAAATCAAGGAGCCGTCAGAACAATTCACATGGTGGTAAGAAAGACATCGAGTGTTGGAATTGTCACAAGATGGGGCATTACCGGTCAGAGTGTAAAGCTCCAAAGAAAGAAAGTGATGGTCAGACTAGTGCAAACTATGTTTCGGAAGGCTCGGATGATGCTTTAATTTGCTCTTTAGAAAGCAATACTGAATCATGGATATTAGACTCAGGAGCGTCGTTTCATGCTACCTCTAGGAAGGAATTCTTTAAAGAATATGTTGCAAGCAACCTGGGTAAGGTTTATCTTGGTAATGATAAGGCATGCGACATCGTAGGTGAAGGAAAGGTGGAGATTAACCTAAATGGATCTATTTGGAAATTGGATAATGTAAGGCATGTACCTAGTTTGAAGAAAAATCTGATTTCAATTGGGCAGTTGGCAACACAAGGTTATGTGACAACTTTTTCAGAAGATGCTTGGAAGATTTCGAAAGGAGCTATGACTATTGCCAGAGGAAAGAAGATTGGAACTCTCTATACAACCACAGATGGACGTGGTTTATTTGCTGCAGCTGAAAGTAGAGGAGATCCAAACCTATGGCATCAGAGGCTTGGACATATGAGTGCTAAGGGATTACGAGTTATGCATTCTAATGGTAAGTTGTCAGATTTGAAATCGATTGACCTAGACATGTGTGAAAGTTGTGTTTTCGGAAAGCAGAAAAGGGTGAGCTTTAAGAAAGCTGGGAGAACTCCAAAGACAACGAAATTGGAGTTAGTGCACACAGATGTTTGGGGACCTGCACCAGTTTCCTCAGTTGGCGGAAAATATTATTTGTCACTTTCATAGATGATCACTCAAGGAAGGTTTGGGTTTATTTTCTAAGGCAGAAATCTGAGGTGTTTGAAGCTTTCAAGAAGTGGAAGGCTATGGTTGAGAATGAAACCGGTTTGAAGATCAAGAAGTTGCGATCCGATAACGGTGGTGAGTATGAAGATTCTGAGTTCAAAAAGTTCTGTTTCGAGAGTGGGATTCGTCTCGAGAGGACCGTGCCTAGTACTCCACAGCAGAATGGTGTTGCAGAACGTATGAACCGAACATTGACTGAGAGAGCTAGAAGCATAAGGCTACATGCTGGTTTGCCGAAGCAGTTCTGGGCAGAAGCAGTCAATACAGCAGCTTATTTGATCAATCGTGGTCCATCAACACCCTTAGATTTCAAACTACCCGAAGAAGTATGGACTGGTCAGGAGGTAAAACTTTCTCATATCAAAGTTTTTGGTTGTGTAGCATATGTCCATGTTAGTGATAATGCTAGAAACAAACTTGACCCAAAATCTATTAAATGTACTTTTATTGGCTATGGGGATGATAAATTTGGGTATAAGTTTTGGGATGAAAATAGTAAGAAGATGATTAGGAGTAGGGATGTCATCTTCAATGAGAAAGTTATGTATAAAAATAGGAAATTTATAGAGTCTCCTAGTGGGGGGTTGTTTGAACCTAACTATTTTAATCATGATGATGTGCCTGTTTGGAAGAATCCTAAGTTAGGTAAGGAGTTAGAAGCCAAGGAGACCACAGAAAAAGAACCAGTCACTACTTCAACTTCAGGTGTAGACTCAAAACTAGCAGAAAAGAGTATTGCAGATTTATACCCTGATGAGTTAGAGGATCCAGCGAATGCACTGAGAAGGTCCAAGCGACGTCGAATACCAAACAAGAAGTATGACTTGAACTATTTGCTACTGACTGATGCTGGGGAGCCTGAATGCTATGCTGAGGCATGTCAGGTAGATGATTCTAGCAAGTGGGAGCTAGCGATGAAGGATGAGATGAAGTCTTTGAATTCGAACCGTACATGGGAGTTGACAAAGTTACCAGAGGGTAAGAAGGCACTCCAAAATAAATGGGTCTTCAGAATTAAGCAAGAACATGATGGCTCTAAAAGGTATAAAGCTAGATTGGTGGTCAAGGGTTTTCAACAAAAAGAAGGCATTGACTACACAGAGATATTTTCCCCTGTTGTGAAGTTGAGCACAATTCGATCAGTTTTGAGCATTGTGGCGGCAGAAGATTTATATCTGGAACAACTAGATGTAAAGACCGCTTTTCTACATGGTGATCTCGAGGAGGAGATATACATGATGCAACCAGAAGGTTTTATGGAAAAATGAAAAGAAAATCTGGTGTGTAAGCTGACTAAGAGCTTGTATGGCCTCAAGCAAGCTCCACGTCAATGGTACAAGAAATTTGATGGTTTTATGCAAAAGAATGGATACATGAGATGTAATGCTGACCATTGTTGTTACTTCAAGAAGGTTGGTACCAGTTACATTATTTTATTACTTTATGTTGATGACATGTTGGTAGCTGGTGCAGATTTGGAAGAAATAAACAAATTGAAGAAACAACTGTCTAGTGAATTTGAGATGAAGGATTTGGGGGCAGCAAAACAGATTCTTGGAATGAGAATTAACAGAGATAAGAAGAGAGGTACATTGCAATTGTCTCAAGCAGAGTACATTCGTAAGGTTCTTCAACGCTTTAGTATGAGTGATGCTAAACCAGTCAAAATTCCCCTAGCCAGTCAATTTAGACTTTCCAAGGATCAGTATCCACAGACAGATGAAGAAAGGGCATACATGGATAAAGTTCCATATGCATCTGCAATTGGAAGTTTGATGTATGCTATGGTTTGCACGAGGCCAGATATTGCTCATGCAGTGGGAGCAGTTAGTAGATTTATGTCTAATCCAGGCAAGCAGCATTGGGAGGCAGTTAAATGGATTTTGAGGTATCTACGAGGTACAACAGAAAAATGTTTATACTTTAAAAAGAGTGATTTGAAGCTACAAGGATATGTTGATGCTGACTTTGCTGGAGAGGTAGATCATAGAAAGAGCACTACAGGGTACGTGTTTACTTTGGGTGCGACAGCCATTAGTTGGGTTTCCCAACTACAGAGGATTGTGACTTTGTCTACGACTGAGGCAGAGTATGTAGCTGTTACAGAAGCAAGCAAAGAACTGATTTGGTTACAAGGTCTGTTAGCAGAATTGGGGTCCAAACAAGTGTTGAATGTGTTGCACAGTGATAGTCAGAGTGCGATACACTTAGCCAAGAATTCGGCATTTCATTCGAGGACCAAGCATATAGGTCTACGATATCATTTCATTCGTACTTTGTTGGATGAAGGAGTGTTAACACTTGTGAAGATTCTCGGAAGTAAAAATCCAGCTGACATGTTGACCAAGCCAGTGACTATCGAGAAACTGGAGCTGTGTTCAGCTTCAGTCGGTCTTCATGGTTGAAGCAAAGAAAGTTGAGTGCACCGTTTTCACTATTCAGAAGAATTGATGATTGCATGTGTTTCAGTCTTCAAGTGGGAGATTGTTAGGATTGTGAAGCCTGAAAGGATTTGAATTCTAGAAGAATTCAGATTCAAAAACAGGATTAAAATTTATCTGTCCCGAAAGTATATCAAACGAAGTCCGTTTTAATCAAATAAGGTATCGTTGGAAAGCTTGTTTCGATACGAATCAAACTCTGCAAAAATCGCAGCGAAAGACGGACAGACGCGCCCTCACGCGCCCCAACAACGTTCGGTGGTCAGTTTTACACGGATTCTTCTTTCTTTAAGATTTTTGAGTCCGAATCAGTTGTGGGTTGTTCCTATTCTATAAATACATATGTTGAACGTCTTATAGGTGTGATTACATGATGTATTAAGGGTCTCTAAGGGTTTAGGCTTAGATTGACAAGTTTAGGAAGGTGAGAGAGATTTGTGAGGGAGAAATTCGTGATTGAGAGTGAGAGAGACAAAAGTGTGAGTTTGTAATTATCAATTTGATAGTGGAAGAAGTGCTGGTGCACTCCGTGGACGTAGGGAATTTCCTGAACCACGTAAAATTCTTGTGTCTCTTTTATTTATTTGTTTGGTGTGTGCTTGATTGTGTTTTACAATTTTCTTCTTATTCTTTCTTTCGGGGTTAATCTATCACAACAAGATCCACTGGGTCAAAGTAGTAATCGTTGTGGCGTTTAACATAAGCCAAGCCATTCATGATGCGACCATTCCTAACGCCACTACGCCATCTTGGAACCGAATTTTTGTACAGGAAAACCTGAGGCATACCGCGAGTGTCCAGCCTAGTGGAATATTTCCCAGGTGTTGGATCATCAATTGACTTCCAAGAAGTTATGATATGGTTCAATCCAAATTTCATACCAGGAAGAATCGTGTCTGTTGGATGATCAAAGCTTTGCCATATGATTTTGTCTTCAGCTACCAAAACCAGATTTCCTGAATCTAATAGCTTGGCAGTGGAGGTGGCTGTTGTCACAGAAACATTGGTAGACCACAAGGGACTGTCCCCAACACCACAAAAAACAGCAAGATTTCCGTCTCCACCTATCTTGAAAACACCGGCTGAATTCTTGATTGGAGTTGCTCTGTTAGCAACCCAAACAACCGTAGGCTTAGAGATTTTGTTGAACCATATGCCAACATAACGAGCTTGAGATTTGCCGGGGCTGAAGAATCCCAGTTTGAAGTTTCCATCGGATGATACGAGGCTTCCACTTTCAGCATCAGATATGAAGTGGGTTCGGTTTATTGTGTCGAATGAAAGAGCTGAGTGGAAGAGATTGAATATCACAAACAGTGCTGAGACACAGACAGCTCTATTATTACACTCCATGAAGAAAAGTGTTCGGACTGTTTTACAAGAGTCTCACCGTTATATAATGTGAATTCAAGTTTTTTGACGTACACGACAGAAAGAAAGAAAAGCAAAAAGTCAACAAAAACACTCGGAAAAGAGAGAATAATATTATCTACTAAGAAAGCGCTTTCTCCAAAAAAATGGTTGATGTTGACACCAAATGGATTTGTCAACACCAACATTAATGACTTTAAAAGCGAAACGGTGACGTATGAGCTGACATCAACAACCTTAATAAAATTAAAGATATTCTCATGTATTGTTAGGTTTGATTAATCCATCTACTTATGTGATAAGTTATACAATATTATGTTTAAATATTTTATCTAATTTAAAATTGTCATGTATACCTATCTTAATCGATGGTTAATAGTATGCTTATATAATATAGATATTTAAAACTCGATTAATTGAAATTTTCACTTATGCTATAATAAATTCAGTCCAGCAAATCAAGACTTTGAAGCTTGACATCATATATAAAGTAATTCAGGGAAAAAATTCTGCTTCGAATGCTTCAAGTACAACTCAACAATTTGATATATGCCAGCTTTAGCCTTTAGAGGTCAGCAATTGTAAGCAAAGAAGATGAGAGAGCAACACCAGAATGCTTTGGAAATAAATGTTAGGCCTTGCCAAAATGACAAACCAGTTGACTCTTACAGTTCCAGAAATTGACACATTGTATCCCATCCACCAAACAATAATAGAGCTTTGCCATTCAATTTCAGGAATTACAAAACAAAATGATATTGTAACAATTAGCAAATTGTCAATTGTTTTTTAATAGCATACACAACTTCCCCCATATGAACCTGAGCAATAGTTGCCAAAAACTCGCTGAAAAAGCCAACATAAAAAAACATTAATTACATATCTCATTGCAGAAGCCATATTCTCAACTCAATCATCTGGTATAGTTCCATATCTCATTGCATACAACTGATGATTAAGCCCGCAAGGCTCAAATCCTGAAGGCATCAACAGTATGTCACAGTTGTTTATTCCAGAACTCCATTAGCACCCATATCCTTCAGCAGGAAGTAAACTATGAAGGAGAATTTTTAAACATTTAAAAATTCTCTATAAGTTGTCTCTATAAGTTGTCTCCGCAGCTCTCATCCAGTTTTCAAACTGGGGATCCCCAGACCCGAGCATAACCTGAAACATAAATGAAGGTTAATATGGAAAAACAAGAGAACATCCTGCACACGCATACGTGCACATCTCAGGCCATCATAGTCTCTACTGACGCTTCAGAAATTAAAATTCATGAAGTAGACATAAAAAATAACTTACAAATTGAACATCATCTTCCATGAGCCCTGGTGTTGCTGCTCGAAATCAAGCCAATGCCTTTCTGGTAGTCCAGCCTCCCCATGAATCCAATCTACAATATTGAACTAAAATAACAATTGAAGGAATAAAATAACAATTGAAGGAACATGTAGGTTTTGCTATGAATGTCTGTAGAAAAAGAGATGTTAACATCTTACCACTGAACCTACACTTCATAAACACACTAGAGTTATCGAATCATGTCGCTGAACGGTTGATAATAGAAACTTTAAGACTAGACCACCTTTCCAGAGAGATCATCATGAGAAGCCACTGGGTTACATCGATGCCATTTGTGATTCCTGACCAATTCAACATAAATTAGTTGCAAAACAGCTCAAACATTTGAATACACATTCATATAAAAAAAATATACTTATTCATAACGGAACATGAGGAAACACACTGCATGTGACCTAAGAGTCTGTTTAATATGATTTATTCATGTTCAAGCAATTATTCACAAAGGTTGGATCACAGATAAAGGTCAGTACTAATAATAGGTCCTATCAAAATCGGACTGGGTAAAGTTTTCTTATACTGAAGCTTTGATTTTTGTATTTCCTGGACAACCTCAGACATTACATTTTTCCTACTAGACAACAAAGTAAATTCCCTAGTTAAGAGTTTAAAATGCATACCATCCAAAATGCTCTTTTGACTACTTGATAGCTCGTATAAGCCGTATCCACCTTCAACAGTGGCTATTTCCCATGAATAGCCCAGCAATTGAACAAAGATAACATCGGCATGAAAAGTAATATGTAAGAAGTATGAGCACTTGTTACTTGTGTGGAGGATACAATCAGCAACACAAAAGAAAAGAAATAACTTACCTTGAGTTTTAAAAATTTCAAAAGCAGATAATAATTGCAAATTACCAAAAAAGAGACCAGATATTTCTTCAAATCAAACACTGCAGTGCTCCGTACGATTGTGGATGTAGTCCAAAGTTCTTATAAGGTGCAGCAGGTTCAACACCCTAGCATACAGAGACATTTCAAATAACATTTCAAATAATAAGGCATTCGGCCGGAGAGCATCAAAATGTTACAAAAACCTGATGTGCGAGGTTATGTATAACAAGAATACTTCGAACATCCTTATAAACTCCATATGGACGATACTTAGATGCCAAAAGCCTGAACCAGAAAACAAGAAATCAAGACTTGGAGGTTAATTTCTTTCCTATAGTAACTTCAGAGAAGTTCCAAATAACTTACACTGGCACAAGGCCAGCATGCCAGTCATTGACGAGGAAAAGGCATTTCCCTCCATATGTATATCCTCCCGATGGATGCACTAGTGGAGCTTCACATGCTGCATAGCAAAGCAAAGTGAGCGAAACTGTAAAACCAAATGAGAAAAAGACTTGTCATCGTTTGTGAATAAAAAGTTCCTAGTACTTCGTCAGCCTCGATGCTCAACACAATCACAAGCCATACCTGGTTATCACCAAAAGCACCATAGTAATCACCGTAAGGATTTCCAGGCCTGTGATATGACGGATGGTCCACAAACACCTACAAATTTGGGAAAGAAATGATCATCAACAGAAAAAATTTCTCCCTATGGAAAAAATATTATAAAGAAAGGAGCAAGACTTGACATCTTTAAAAGAGAGGCCCCGGAGATCTCTTACCCAATCAACACCTTCTCTATACTCATGGAAGAATGAAACCTTTTGCACGCCTACGAAACTGGGTATCTTGATGCAACAATCGGCATCAACAGCAGCAGCAAAATTCTTGTCCACAGCAGTGCCATGAAGGTATTTAGGAGAAACAACCCTCACACGATGTCTCCTAATCCACCACAAACGTCTAGGCAGCTAGTGCTATAGGCAAAGAACCACAACGTCTCCTAATCCACCAGTTTTTGAATAAGGCGCTGCCTCAGCTGTGACAAAGACGATGTTAAAATGCTGATAAATCGATATAATTTTTTTTTTTCACTCTAATCATGCTTAACTTCGATAAATCGATTATATTTTATGCAAGATTCTGTTTTAATTTTTCTTTGTTTTTATGTATTTTGATTTTTGATAACTACCATTGTGGATCTAGCTCACAACAGTTAAAAAACCAAAAAAAGTAAAAAGAAAAACCATTAACTTCAAGATTTTGTGAAAGTTATTTTGATGGTTAGGCATTATATGTAAAAGCTGTTGTAAAAAAGAAAAAAAAAAGTTATTATTATTTTATCTTTTAGAATTAAAAATAATATCAAACTATCGCTGATATTGAAAATAATAGTTAAAACGATTCAACCGTTGAATGATACAGTAATTCTATCAATAAACTAAAAGATCTAGCGATTTGGAGGGTAAAAAAACCGTTGAAGATTGAATTCAAATAAATTCCAGCGGTATAGGATAACCAATTTTGTTAATTAAAAAAATAAATAAATAAATAAAGACCAAGCACATCCTCTCTCTCTTACCATCGTCACCTCGTCGGTTTTGTCTCTCAACAAGCTCGCCTCCATCTCCGACCAAACCCACGCCGACCAAGCACGACGATGGCAGTCGTTCCATCATCGCTAACACCGATACCATCCTTTACCTCGCTGTCCAGGTGCAACCTCCTCGACGCCATCTCCCACGCACTCCGCCCATCACTCCACCTCCACCGTCATCGCCCCCGCCCTTTCTGTTTTTCTTGCTCTTCTCATTCAATCACCTCTACCAATAATCTCATTTCCTATTTATAGCTTCTACACAATACCAACTTATGAGATTGCTCTTCCCTTCTCTTTTGCCTCTCTCAGGAATTTCATCAAACATTTTGCCTGCAAAAGATGGAACAATGTTTTCTGCACACATTCAAGTCTCAGCCAATTTGAGCCCTCCTTTTATTCACTCTAGGTTCCTTTTTCGTCTTGAAGTTCGCTCTCTCGTTCCTTAACTAGGTTTACATCAACTTTCTCAGTCCCACCAAGAATCTGAAGAAATACGGTTCCTGGGCTCTAGTCATTGGCCCCACTGATGGTATCGGCAAGGTCTGTGTGAGTTCTTGGCTTGTTGATGGTGTTTTTGTGGTTTTAAGTTCCATTGGTTTTGTAAATCTTGGTTGATTTTTGGCTTGTTGATGGAGTGTGATTATTTGTTATTTTATAATGTTTATCTGTGAGTTATTAGATTGTTGATAGGTATCTTTTTTTGTTGATGGAGATTTATCTATTAGTTTTTGAATTTTTGAAAAAGTTTTAGCTTTGTTAGGTTTGAGAGACGTTGATTTTGATTTTTTGTGTTAGATTTTGATTTAAACCCAGATTTTCATGGCTTTAATTTTTATGGATGTTGATCTGGATGTGTTTGAACTGATGTGTTGATTTTGATTTTGTGTTAGATTTTGATTTTTTCTCCTGAGGTCTAGGTTGTCAATTTTATTTTTTTTTTAATTCTTTTTCTTGACTATCCAGATTTTTTTTTTTTTTTTACTTTAATTAAGAAATTTTTAATTTTAATTGGTTTGATGATGCGAACCCCGTATATATCGATATGACACCCACAAGCAAATTGAAATACAACCCCAAGAAAGATAATTCAGATTTAAAGAAATCTTTGACCCGTTGATTAGCGAATCAAGAACAAAAGATATAACGACGTCACTCCCAAGAAAAAGATGAGAATGTGGGAGATAAGTCAAGGTTGATAAATCAAGAACAAATTTTGATGCAATTCTCAAAGTTCACAAGAGAACAATGGAGAAAAGTTAATTCTTTTATTCAATTGACAATTGATTAAAAAGTTAGGTTTAATAAGCTTTATATAGGCATACAATCCTAAACCTTATTGGAAACCAAATAAAACCCTATTTTTAATTGACTTTGACTCTTTCCTAAACACACCCATATTGGGCTTTTTAATGACTCAGCCTCCTAATTAAAACTTAATAAATTAAACTAAATTAAAAACAATCTCATAATACAAATTAGGCCCAATGTAAATCAATTAAATAAATAACAGTCCAATTGCATTATAATCGACACTCAAGCCTCAAGATTTCTTCAAGATTGATGTTCTTGGACTTGTTCTTGAACTTGAATAATATTTTGAAGTCTTGATGTTCCCTCCAAGCTATCCAAGTCATGTTGTGCAAGACTCTTGGCCCAAATATCCTGAACGAGCCCAGTTAAAGCTTCCTTCATCCTTTTAGCTCGAGCCCTCGTCATAGGTCCTTCATTGATGCTCAAAGGATCCATAGGCTTGCTTCCTTGGTTTCCATCATTTGAATATAAGAATATAAACTCCATTTTTTTAATATTAATTGTTTTTAATTATTCATTAATTAATTTAATGAATTTCAATTATTATATTTATGTTTAAACACTAAATACTAGATGATTGTATTCAATTATAATTGTTTAATTATAATTTGCACTAAAAACCCAGAAACTGGTTTTCCAGTCGGTTCGACAGGAAGCCCAGAACTAGGTTTCTAGTTGCACTGGAAACCCAAAAATCATTCAAAACAACCAAACACAATTGCTCCTCTCTCTCGCATCACTCAAAACAACCAAACACAAACTTAACAAAACAAAACGAATAAAAAATCTGGATTTGAGCCGGATCTAGAATCTTTCTTTTTTTTCTTTTTCTTCATGTGAATTTCTATGTGATAATCTCACATCAAAACAGTAATAACCTCGCATGAATTTTTATGTAATAACCTTGCTTAAAACAACCAAACACAAATGATGTAATAACCCCTCTCGCATCATGTTCACATGAACCAGATATCCAATAGCCAAGCCACAAACCTAACCAATCTTTGCTCTTTCCCTTTTTCCACTATAGGTCCTCTACTGACATGCCGATCTTTGCCGACTGAGGCGCCCCATGCACCGTCGTTAGCTACATCTAGCCTCATAGCTCCACCGTTGTTAGCTACATCCATCGTCGATCTTTGCAACCAAAGCGCTGCATCCACTGACACGTCAATCTTCGTCGACTGAGGCACTACATCCATCGCCGTTAGCTGCATCCACCGTCGACCTTCGTTGATCATCAACCACCAACACCAAACCAATGGGTTCGTCGTTGAACCCACAATGTTGCCACCATCATCATCGACCGGAGAAGAAATTGGGGAGGGAGAGAGAGAGATAGAGGGGTATATGAGAGACTGAGAGAAAGAACCTAAGTTTCTGGTGGTAGATGAGATTCGAGTCTCCACAGATGCCGCCGTCAAGATGTTCGCCACTATCATCATTGACCGAAGATAGAGAGAGAAGAGGAAGAGAGGAGAGGAGAGAGAGAGAGCAAGAGAGAGTTGTGAGAAAAAAAATTTTATATATATTTTTATTTTTAAATAAAAATATCTCATTTTTTATAATTTTATATTAATATTATCTATTTTATATTTTTTATGTTTGAGTTAATATTATTTCAATTAATTATTCATTGCTTTTCCCCTTTTGCCCCTAGAATTAAACGGTCAACCATATCAACTAACCGATTCCATGACCGTCAGGGGCATTAAAATCCTTTCTTACGTCTCCAGGGGGGATTTTGGATATTTATGTTAATGTCAAGTTGTATTTCAGGTAAATATGAAAAAGTAGGTTACAAAATAGATAATGTTTCGAACCTCACGTTGTTTTTTAGGATTTTCCATTTTGAATATTGTCATAGAGTTTATTCACATTTTAAAATATTGTTATAGAGTTATTTTTCATAACACACATTTTTTTTATGTTGTCATAGAATTATTTTTAGCAATATGCATTTTTTTTATATTGTCAAATGTATATATAAAATATAAATTAAATATAATAAATTAATTTAGTATAATTAAAAAAATAAATTAGATTAAAAAATACAAATTTGAAATTAATTAAAAAAAATAGTCACCTTTAGCTCAATGGGTTAGGTGACCTCCAACAACCGAGTATCATCAGATCTCCTCCCATTGGGATGTGATTACCTAACGATCTCCTTCTAGTGAAAAATATCACTAGCTAATCTTCCCCTAATAGAGGAAATTGAATTTGCGATCTTCTCGATTGGAGGAGACAAATTTGTTATCTTCTCCATTGGAGGAGATCGACTATTGAAATTGGTAGCAAAAGAAAAAGAAAAAGAGACTCATTTTGTAAAAAAAATGGAAATGTATCTAACTACTTGAAATTTGAATACAAAAATCCTAGAACTTTTTTGACAACTTTCATAATTTATATGGGATAACTCTAATTTTCTTCCCGTAGTTTGACATAATAACTAAAAAACTCTAGTGCTTAAAGAAATTGCCAAGGACCCTTTCAATAACTTATGTAGTAGATAAAATACTCCCTATAGTTGAAAAAAATAGCAAAAAAACTCTTTGTCGGCAACTTGAATGTTAAAAGTTAATGTTTGATGGTTAATGGGGGAAGGGTAGATAAATTTAAAACAAAAAAAATGATCAAACCGATGGATGACACGTATGCACAACATATGGATAAGTTAAAGATTTTTTTAAAAAAAATTAATATTTAATACAAGAAAATTTTAATATTAAAAAAAATTGAAAAAAAAAATTAATCTTCACTGTCCATCTCTAATATGGACGGTGGAGATTAAAATTAAAATTTAATATAAATAAATTTAAAATTTAATTAAAAAAATGAAAAATATTAATATTTTTTAAAAAAACTTATTGTGAGATCTCCACTGTCCATCACATTGATGGACAGTGGAGATCATTTTAAAAAAACCAAAAAAAGAAAAAAAAAATTAAAAAAACTAAAAAAAAACAAAAATTCTTTTAAGTGCATTTTCATTATCCACCCATCATCATCCCTAGCCCAGAAGCATTTAAATCATCAACAAACTCTCTCTTTTTTATCTAAAAAACCAGATTCTCTTCTTTCTCTCTAAAAAACCAGACCTATCATCATTGTCATCCACCTTTGTCCTTCGTTGTCTTCTCCATCTCTTTCTCGACACCTCTATCTCTCTCTTATCCCTCTTATCTCCAATTCTCCACCAATAAGAGCCTCAGCTTCTGGGTTTGTGGCTGGTTGTGTCTGCATTTGTAGGGGTCAATTTTGATGTGGTTTCTAAGTTTGCAACTGGTTGTACTTTTGGTATTGGGTTTGATCGAACCCAGAACCAATTGAAGTTCTAGGTTTGATCGAACCCAAAACATGATCCAAAAGTAGATGTTTTGGGTTTGATTGAACCCAGAACATCTACTCATGGTTCAATATCTGGGTTCACTTGAACTCAGATTGATGTGATATTTGAACCTGATCTCTGAAGATCCGAATTCTTTCATAAACAATTTTTTATTTTAATTTTTTTTCTTTTCTATGATGAAGAACAGATGTTCTTCATGTTCTATTCTTCATCACTGAAGAATAGATATTCTTTAGCGATGAAGAACAATTTTGAATAATTTATTTTTTATTTTTTTCTTTTTCTTTTTTATTTTACATATTTTAATAATTTTTAATATTATTATATTAAATATCTTGAGGGTAAAAGAGTCTTTTTAGTTTTTACCATCTATAAATATTTTCTGGCAAAAACTAAGGGAAAGGAATATTTTTTATTTGTGCAAAATAATAGGGGTTTTAATTAGCGATTATATCCAACAACAAGGGGGATATTAGAATTATCCCAATTTATAAAGACCGATGATTCATGGATATGTATGTACAACATGTAGATGTATGTTGTTAATATAAACCCTCGATTTTTATATTGTACGGGTTTCCCGGTAATAGTCCTTAAGTATCGATTAAAGACCCTAAATGGTTCGTTGAAGAGCTTAAAATTATAGAGAATTCATAGAAATCGATTTCGACTTGATTGGAGATTAAACGGAAAGATAAAATAGTAAATGAAATCGAATGACTTTTAAGGTAAAAAGGGACGATATTGAAGATAAATTTTAATAATTGTGGTCATAGTAAAATTAAGCTAAAAGCTAAGGGAGGATAATGAAATTTTGTTAGGGCGAGAATGGAATTATTGAGATTTGTGGGGAGGAAATTATGAAGCCAAAAGTCGGTTGAATCTCAAAAAGTGAAGCTCGAACAGTGAGCAGAATCCAGAATGTTCATCGCGCAAGATAAGAAGAGAAGAGAAGAGAAGAGAAGAAGAGAAGAAGAAAGAAAGAGAGAAGAAAGAAAAGAAAGGAGAGGAAGAAGCTGCCGACGCCGGAATAACCCCAACGTCGATCGAGTAGCTCGCCAAAACGTTCCAGAACCAGCCGCAGAGCAGCAGCGAAGAAGCCGCCTGAAGCTGGTGACGCGCGATGCCAAAACGGAGCAGAAATCGAGCTGATCGCCGACGAACCAGCTCAGATCGCGCGGAAGGAGACGCCGACGAGTTGCTGCAGCTTGATCTGCACGTGAACCAGCTCGAAGCTGATCAGATCGACGGGAGAAACGGTGCAGAAATCACGCGGAACCGCAGGTGCCAAGCTGAGCAGGACCAGACTTTGCCGCGCGTGAATCAGTCCCGATCGGCGCGGAAGAAGATGGCGACGATCTGTCGTCCGACCACCTGCAGATCCGTGTGTGAAACCCACCCGATCCACACCACTTTCAGCTGCAACTGAGCTCGATTTCAGCTCGAAACCAGTGAAGATCGCAGCTGAAACTGAAACCAGAATAGAGAAGGTGGATCGGGGAAAAAGAAGGAGAGATCAGCCGCGAGAGAAAGGATTCGCGTGAGGGAAGAAAGGAAGAAGAAAACCCAGTTGTTTCACGCCCCAAAAACAGCTCGAAATCAGTTCCGAAACGAGCTCAACACGAAAAGGAAATATGGGGTGAGTTGCTTGAGTTTTAAGTTGATTTTTATTGGTGATTAAGCTGAGTTCGAATTGGATTTTATTATGATTGGGTTATTGATTTATATTGAGTAAAAGTAAGTTGAAAAATAAGAGAATTGATGTTTATTGGGAGCTTAGGAAACTAAGACAATATCACAGATTTAAAAAGAAATCGAAATGCGTGTTAAATTAGTTTAAAGGACAATTTCATAAATTGACTCATATGGCGTCCGTTGAGTGTTCGGATGACCCTAATAAGTTTAATTAGGCGTATTGAGATTAATAAAAGTCGAAGATTAATTAAGGAATCAAAATGGAGCGATTACGCCTAAAAAAAATGGTAAATTAGAGATGATGATGTAATTTTTATATTATTTCGAGTTTCCAGAAGTTAAAGTGAACGTAAGTTCATATATATATGTTGTGTAGATGACGAATAAGCTGGTGGAATAATGGAAGAACGATAAGGAGCAGTTTAGAGCCTTCCGAAGAGCTATTCGGGAGTGATAGCGAAAGGTGAGTGTCAAACTGATTTTTATACGTTTTTGTTGATTTGATAAATGAATGGATGTTTCATGCATGTTTTGATATTTTTGATGAAAATGAAATATGATTTGAATGATAAATGGCACGGTAACTGATGATATGATTTTGTGATTTCATGAAATGATGGTTTCATGTTTGAATTGCTTATATGTGAAATGGATTGAAAATATGAAAATAAAACCTATGGCTTTCCATATAGTATCATATAAGTACGGTCTGGGTAGAGTACCTGAAGCGTGCATTGGTAGAGTAGTAGTGTCAGCATGTTATTAACTATACTAACCACGGGAGATACCCGCAAAGAGTCGTGTCAGTCACATGTTTAAGAGATTAGGCCAATGCACGTGAAAGGTATATTATATGCTAGCTTACCCGAGCGAGACATAGTCTGCTCTGTAGCGATGCAGGATTCCGCTGCATGACCTGGAAAAGAGCGATGCAGGATTCCGCTCCATACTAGGGGGCCATGAGGCACGGGTCACTATAGGTTGGCGGGAGCCGGATTGGTTGGCAGGACACCTTCGAGCGGAGTCGGACCAGTTCGTTTCATTAAAAAGAAAAAAAAAATGATTTTTGAATAAAAACCCCGCAACCATAGGAGATCCCTTTATAAAGTTGATAACCGTGCAATACATGTTTTATATTATTAATGCATGAAACTTGATTATAAATAAATCGATTTGAAAATGTTTTAGGGAGGTTTTTTTATAAAGTATGATTTTAAATGATACTATATGACACTCACTGGGCTTTTAAAGCTCACCCAACGTTTTCTGTATTTTTAAACAAACCTCCCAGGCACAGGTACCATAGCTGCGGATTTCCCCGAGCGACATTAGGCAGCCGCGGCGTCAGTGCTAATGTGATTTCCCAATTATCTTTTGGTTTAATGTTAAGTGATGTAAATATTTTGTTATATCCACATGTTTTGTAAATATTCTTTTGTGGATTTAAATTATGGTTTTGAAGTAAACTGACGCATGACATGATTTTAGTGATAATCAGTTCATAAATTGAAACATGAAATTGTGGTTGTGGTTGTGCTGGAAAATGAGAGCCTGAGGCTCCGTAGTTTGGGGGAAATTGTTTTTATGATTTTAGAAGTGTTAAATTTTATTATTTACAGGGTGGCAAAGTCCGAAAAACAGACGGAATGCTGCCCAAATTTTTATAAAATATTTTGTAAATGTTTTAAAATAAAAATGAAAAATTTCCCCTCGTTTCCGCTGTTTTCGAGAAAGATTGAGAAAGATTATGGCTTAGCTCTGCGGGGGATCCTTTAGTTGAGCGAAAGGGCTAGCTGGAGGGTCACCGTAGGGTGCCAGCAGATCGCCTAGGGAAAGGGGTCTGTCAGTTAAAACTTTCAACAATACATTTTGTGTTGCGAAAGGTCTGATTTTTTGTAGTGAAGTTTGGTTTCGCACAAAATAAAGGCAATTGATAACAACATCATTCTCTCTTTTTCTATCTCCCAGTTTTTTTTTGCGCTTATGACATTTGTTTTGCTTAGCTTGCTACTGTAACTTTATTTAATGCTTGCTTGTGAAAAGAACAATCAAATAGACTTTAAATAAATGTGAAAAGAACAATCAAGGGTTGTTATAGGCTTACACAATGATGAAAATTGTCTTTTATTCTCAAGATAAACTTTAAATGATACGAAAGTGGTTTCAATTAAATAAAGTTTATTTAAGGTATCATTAGCAAGCTTAGTTCAAGAAAAATATAATGTAATTGAAACTGATGTTGAATGTATCACAACCAGCCAGCAAGGCTAGAATTAAATGTGCAAAAAAACATACTTGATTTTGTATTGTGTACGTGAGCGCATTAAGAATGATCTTGGGTAGAGTCATACCTTGAGTTATGTACTAGAGAGAGATTTGTTTTATGATATATTATTACAATCTTTTTAGGTTATTTTGGAAGCAAGAAAACATTAGTTGTAAATCTCAAGGTTATTCTTTGGTGTTATATATATATGTATATATTGTAAGGTCTAAATCCAAATGGACTCAAAAGATTAATTAAAGTCCAAATTATAAGTGGACCGAAAATAATTTAAGTGAGTCCATTAAAAAAAAAAAAAAAAGAAGAAGAAGAAGAGAAAGGGGGATTAAAATTGTTGGGCCGAAGCAAGCTCAATTTAATGGGCCATTAGCAATCAAACAAAACAAGAGCATGAGTCATAAAGCAAAAGCAAACAAGTGGAAAACAAAGTAAATCAAAGAAATAAGAGAGAGGCGCAGTATGAAAGAGATTAGTGACCATATATTTTAATGAAAATAGACAAGTGTCACAAACTTGACAAGCAAAAATCAATTCATGCATCAAGGATATCGAAGCATGAAAAATAGACAAGTATCGGGCCAAATTGAAGGCAGTGAAATGATAAAGAGAAAATAATAATAATAATAATAATAATAATAATAAAGTTAGAGAAAGAGATAGCTATGAAAGGAAGAGAAACAAGGGAAGAATATTATATATATATATTTACATGTGAGGCGGTGTAGTGTGTTATTAGTATACATATATAAACCTTTTATACAAAAACAAGCAAAGAATCGAATAGCACACAAAAACAATAAGAAAAACTACAATGAGGAGAAAAGCAAGCGGAAGAGAAAGAGGAGGAAAAAAAATGAAAAATATTTGGGTGCCTGATTTATCCAAACAAGTAATTTTAATTCGATGGGATTTGGAATCTAGAAAATTAGTAAATTTTCCTATGAGTTCTTAATTGCGTTTATGTGATTTTAGGATGCATCCAAAATGATAAGAAATTAGATGGAAATCTGTATTCAATCTGAGCGAAGGAGTTCTATGAGTAGATTATTTATTTAAATTGAATAATCATTTATAGTTATATAATTCAGATTTTATTTATTTAATTGTTATTAGAAGAAAATTATTTAACTAATTTATTGATTTATTGATGATGTACTATGATTTATGATTTGATAATAAAATATTTATTATTGATAATTATGTTTATATTCAGAAATCGAGTTATACAATTTACATATAAAAATGATTTGAGATTTAGAAATGAAGAAAATGAGCTTTTTAGAATACCAATGGTGTACCATTCCTTCTAATGGTCAGATGGACTACACATGTGCAAATCTTAGATTCGCCCAACACATATATAACAAATGTCAAAAAAGTCATTGAGTTATCAAGAGAGTCATTAGTTTACCCAGCACATGTATAGTAAATGTTATTACTCACTCTGAGTGTGTGTTAAGTATCTCCACCACATATAACAAATTTCCCTAGGTACTATTTGATGTAGATTTTCGATTACAAATATTGTATATTAAGATTGATTAGTACAAAAAGAGATTTACAGAATATCTTATTTACAGAAAGATTTTAGAAAAGTTTTACAGATTATAAATTTTTATATTATATATTATTAAAGTTATAAAGAAAATTTATATAGAAGTTTTCAGTTTTACTATAATATAAGATTTAAATTCAATTTTATCTTTCAGATATAATTGTGTGTTATTACCAGTTATATGTTATATTTTGTTTAGAAATATTTTTGTAAAAGTTATATCCACTTATTGGGTATTAGTGCTTACTGTTTTACAAAATCTATTTTTTTTTTAGGTATCTGCCGCAGGTTCGTACATATTATTGTACATCATGGAAAATTTCATATGATGATGAACAGTTTGCATTTGTGTATATTATTTTTAATTAACCAGATTTTGTAAAGGTGTTTTTAAAATAGTTTTACATATGAAATATCTTTTTCAAATATTTTATGAATATTTTGATTATTCAGTTCAGGGGTCCAACACAAGAAATGTAAAACTTTTCAATTTGTTCAAATTACATTATAAAGCCACCATGAGATTTACGATGATTTTTCTAAAAGATTTTTAATAAATGCAGATTTTAGTAAGAAAAATCATAGTTTTCATAGGATTCTCTTGAATTCGAAAGGGAAGTCAGGATGAATCTTATCATATATATATATATATATATATGGGGCAGGATCGGGGGACACAAGTTTTGACACAAATTTTGACACGATTTGTTGACTATTGAATGAGGAAGATTTTAATGGTTTAGATTTATTCACGCCACTACATACAATTTCATTTTACATTTTACATAAATGTTTTCTCTCACCTCTCTCTTAATTATTACACTATCTCTCATCTCTCCCATTACTATTAAAATCCCAATATTTAAATTACTTTTTTCTCACCCAATCCAATTATATTTAAAAACCCATCAAGAAAATTAAAAAAAAAAAAAGCTGCAATTGTTTTTTTTTTTTAACTTGATAAATTTATTATTTAAATGATAATTTATTTTTTAAAATAGTTTAAACCAAACAATCTTTAGTAAGAAAATTTTCACTGCCACTTAAAAAAAAAAAAAATCTTATTTCAAAAACAATTTCTAATCAAAATAAGTAAAATAGATTTTGTTCCAAAAACACAAAACACTTAACCAAAAAAAAAAAAAAAAAAAGACCGCCATCAAATCATTTCCCAAATAAACTTGAAACACAAAACCACACTTGCTAGTTATTGCCACCATTGACACCCACCAACCAACAGAGTCTCTTATGTAAAAGCTGCAAGTTTTAAACTTTTGGTTAAATGTTTTGTGTTTTTGAAAAATAAAATCTATTTTATTTATTTTGTTAGAAATTGTTTTTGAAATAAGATTTTTTTTTTTAGTGGTAGTAAAAATTTTCTTACTAAAATTTGCTTGGTTTAAACTATTTAAAAAATAAATCATCATTTAAATAATAAATTTATCAAGTTAAAAAAAAAAAAAAAACAATTGCTGTTTTTTTTTAAAAAATTTTCTTGATGGGTTTTTAAATATAATTGGATTGGGTGAGAAAAAATAATTTAAATATTGATATTTTAATATTAATAGGAGAGATGAGAGATATTATAATAATGAAGAGAGATGAGAGAGATAGTATAATAATGAAGAGAGAAGAGAGATAGTGTAATAATGAAGAGAGAGGAGAGAGAAAACATTTATGTAGAGTGTAAAATGGAGTTGTATGTAGTGGTGTGAGTAAATTTAAACAATCAAAATCCTCTTCATCCAATGGTCAATAAAATCGTGTCAAAATTTATGTCAAAACTTGTATCCCCCGATCCTACCATATATATATATGTATATATATATATATATAAGAAGAGGGTTGAAAGACAATTGAAAGACAATTTTAAAGGTTAAGGTTTTGTTTGTAATTAAGGTTTGAGGTTAGAAAAAGTATAACTGTAATAATTTTTTTTATAGTGATTACTCTCTCTATCCTAACAACCGTCTGTTTTGAATTTTCATTAAAACTTAAACTATGTGATTGGATTGATATTTCTATATCAAACCCATCTACAAACCTATATCGTTGAATCTACACCCACCTATTACAAGTGAGTATTCGTGGGTGGAATGACCATAATTAGTAGCACCGCGAGTGATACTAAAAAAAAAAAAAAAATTATGTAAACATTTATATATATTTTTCGAAGTAATATTATATAAACATTTAGTCTTTGAAGATTATCTCCCTTTTACGGACCCTTGTACCATCGCGGTTCCACCACTAGCTAAGTTATTGTAAGAAATTAATTTTAAGGGCTTAAATATTTTTTGTTATTTTAGTTATAACGATTAAAATTTAGAAGATGATATTCTGATTTGAATTTATAACTCCATTAATGTGGGTGTGAATAGAGATTGACAAAAAAAAATTGAGTTCATATGTGTTTTGCCAAATCCACACTTGAGCCTACGAAATATTTCACACCCATACTGGTATATATTTTGTCTAAATCCACACCCACTCATAGACTTGTGAAATTTTTTAAAAGAATATTGAAAATAAGATATAATAAAATAATATCTTAAAATAATATTCAATAAATTTAATTTTATGTTAATACAAAATTTAAATTATACATTTTCCATTAATTAAAAAAACAAAAATCTCATAAATTATGGATAAATTTTTCCCATTTTATATGGATTGTTCTCTTCCATTTTATAGGAATTGATCCCCAAATTATACTCTAAAATCTAATCCTAACCGGTCTTGATAGAATTTTGGATAGGTATCATTACAAAAAATAAATAAATAAACATCCAAAATTACTGCCAAATATACATATATATATATATATATATATAAACATCCAAAATTGTTGGGTTTTTAAAAAATGTTTTTTATATACTTCTTTTTTTGAAAAATTTTTTTACTTACATTTATAGGTTTGCGGTTGCCAACTTGTGATTGCAAATATTAATTTCAAATCTGTACCCAATCTAATCCAAACTATTGTAGGCACGAATTTTTACAAATGAACCAACTCAGTATTCCATTTATTAGAATTTAATCCGCACAGGATGTGTGGACATCCGCAGAGTACGGGTGGTAGCGCGGTTGCCAGGTGTTGAAGGCATTCTTGTCGGGCAATCTAACCCTTTTTTTTGTTTTTTTTTTTTTTTTGACAGATGTCAGGCAATCTAACTTGTTATGGAAGACAAAATTTTATTATATGTGGTTATTCTTAAGGTATATGTGATCTCCATTTAAAAGTTGAACATGATAACTGAGTAATGTTATGCTATTGAGAATTTTATTTTATTTGAATTTGGTGGCTACCATGATTGTGTTTACTTGTTCATATTATCAGAACAAAATTTAAGTTCATATGATCATAAAAATGTGACAATTTTTTTATAAAGGTGTGAGTATATTTTTTCTAATTTTGAAAATAGATTTTCGAATTGTCTATTAATAGAATTTAATTATAGATTTCGATAGGTATCTGATCTAATATTAGAAGATGTATATAAAAAAATAAAATAAAATTATTTTATTTAATAAATTTATTATTAAAATGATATAATAAATTTATTTATTAATTTATTATAGTATTTTATGAATAATTTGATTCCCATAAATTATTTTATTATATTATTTGAATAATAATTTTATATAAATTTTTAAGAGGTCGTAGACTCGTGGTAATATTGTATAATAAAATATTCCACCGGTGTCTCTGGACAAAAAATCTCAAAAAAAATCTCCGTCGTGAAGAATTTTTTATTTGGCAAGTCATATGAGCTGCACGCAGCTCCATGGAAGTAAATTAAACTATCCAGAAAATAATCCACAATACATATTAGATACACAGCTGTCATATTACATTCATATAGTCAAATTACACAACCACCCTAATGTTAGTTAAAATTACACATATAGTGGAGGTTGGGGAGTAATTTACATAAAAGCTATTTGAACTTCTGAATCCTAGGATCGAGGGAAATATGGCCTTTTTGTTATTTTTTATTTCCAATATTTATTTAAAAGAAAAAATAATTAAAAAAATAAGTGAAAATAAATAGAAATGGTGCTTTATTTTCATAAACTAGTTCTTTATCAACATCTTCAATTTTAAACAATACCCATAAATTAACTACAAACAAACACTGTTATTCATTTGGCAACAAACAATTCTTTGAAAAAAAACTTCAATTAAAATAAAAAAGAAATTGTTTTCTTCTTCAAACAATTTCAATCAACAAAAATTGTAAATCAACTACAACCAAACAAAAGTGTTAATCTAGAAAGAAATAATGTTTTTCTTCTTCAATCCCTTCCAAACAACAAAAACCATAGATCAAATCATTGTTGTTCCTAGTATTATTAAATTAAAACCCATAAATTAAAACTCGCTTTGGATTTTAGTCAAATTAAAACAATGTGAAAGATAAACCTAGAAATCAGAATCTACTTAAGACTTCAGTGAAACCAAAACAACATGAAACATGAACCCAAATATAAAAACCTGTCCGGAGATTTTATAAAGATTGATGGTTTCTTCAAGGTTGTGTGATCTCACCGTAGAGGACATCATCATTGCGATATGATCTTCCCATTGAGAAGGTCATTGCGTCGATATCCTCCAACAAGAGAAGATTATAGCTTGTGATATCCTATTGCTAGAGGAGATTTGCAATGATAGCCTTGAGTGAGGGAGATTTGATTATCACAAATTTGTTGAACTTTTTTTTTCTTTTTTCAATTTCTTGAAAGTTAAAGTAAAATTAAATGAAAAATTATTTACTCTTAATTTTTTAAAATTAATATATTGAAAATGTTTGACTTTTTTAGTTTGATCCCTAAAAATAAATGACATTTTAGTTCTTTTGCATTTTTGCCCATTGATGTTAAGATTTAACGGTAGCTCTCAAATGGTAGGGAATATCCTAGTTGAATTTTTGAAAATTTAAATAACTTG